>CM070032.1:73101908-73125987 GCA_036250615.1 Ptychadena robeensis | reverse complement strand
GGGCCCAGAATCGGATGGACAGAAACCAAAATTTGGTTTTTACCACGATTGATTCAGCCGATCGGGCACTTTGGTGGACCTCAAGGCCCCCCATACACGTGTCCATGATTCGCACCGGATTCGGCACGATCGATTCCGGGCGCGTGCACGCGAAACGATCGTGCCGGAATCCCCATGCAGCCCACCTGTCCGATCGATCAGTCCCGATCGTTCAGGGCTCAAATCGATCCGACGGAGAACCACACTGTTGCTTTCTTCTCTTCCGTTCTGCCCCGGATCAGGGGAGTTGCCATTTGTGAGGTGGAACCACACGGAATCTGCCGATCCGCTCGACAAGGGGTATGCTGCGATGGATCTCTATTGGCCGATTGATCACACCTGCGATTCCCGGCAGAATCGCCGGAATCGATCGGATTGAATGAACGATTGGACATGAATCCGACACGTGTATGGCTAGCTTCAGATTGATCACCAGGAGATCTGCACAGAGGACCACATCCCACATCATGTCCTGCCAGCCCTTGCACGTTCTGGCACGGGGGAAAATATTCACCCTCCACCATTCCCACCCCGCGCAGCATAAGACAACACACAAGAGAATCAGGGCAAGGGTTTTACTCCAATATTAAAGTACTAAAAAAGCCATTGTTGGCCCTCGCTCATACAAAAGGATAAACATTTAAAAACACTATTTACAAAAGAGGTCAACATGACCGGGCAGGTCTCTAAAATGCTGGCCACCCCAAACCAGCAACAAGGAACCCATAGGGTCGGAGTCCACAAAGGTCAACATACCAGGGGGGGGGACAGAAAGGGTGGCAGGGATCAGGTGCTCCTTCTAGCTATTAAACCCTTCCTAGACGTTGCCCAGCATTCGTGGTGGCACCATGTCACAATGTCACATACACTGCCCGATGAGGCCCTTGCAATCGGCGAGGGTGGTCTTCTGGCGGTTTTGAGGTCGTACCATTCTTGACCAGCCGGTCACGGGTACGACCTCACCACACCTTGCCCGCATCTCAGCCTGGACTCTGGCAATGAGTCCCGCTTCCTCCTGGCCATCCTCCGTAGTCACCGGCCCTCTTGGTCCCCCGCTTCGAAGGCCGCACCAGGGAGGTGCAGACCTCTCCGGGGCACCGGCCCCCCGGTCCCTGAGGCAGCAGGTCACTCTGTGTGGTGGGGCGGGTGGGCCAGCTGGCTCCACGGTCCTCGTCCTCCAGGGTGGCGGTGGTGTGCAGCCTCCTTCCCCCTCGTCCCTGCTGGGTCCTGGCCCCCTCATCCCTCCTGTGGTGGTGGCGTGGTCTTGCTCCTCTTCGGGGGCTGGGGTGTCATCGAGCCCTCCCCGAAGAGCTCCACCATGACGGCCCCCTGCCGAACCACCATGCCTGACTGGCCCCTCTGGATCCTGGGGACACAATTGAGACAGTAGGTCTGTGTTCAGCGCATACAGTTCCCCATGCCCTCCACCTCACCGGTGCCCTGTCATATCCTACCTTCAGCTGGCTGGCCTGGCCTCTTGCCACCTGACTCCTCCTCTCCTTGGCAGGTCCCTGGGCACCTGGGCAGGACGAGAAGTGGGCGACCTTGACCACCTCTACTGTACAATAGCTGACACACAGAAAACACTGGCCACCAACTGGGAGAACTGTCCCTAACTTCAGTAGTTCACATAGGCCTCCACACTACCACATCTAGGCAGGTCATAGAATGCATTGCCAAAAATGAACACTAGATGTCACTGTTCTGATCATTAACTGCAACCCAGGCTGACCCTCAACAGCAAGAGAACTATGTGGAGGCCTGCACAGTCCTCCAAGTCATCCCTCACTGTAGAAGTACCAGTGCTCGTCATCTGGGGCTCCTGGACCCCGGTGGCGGATCGGGTCTTCTCCTTCTTCTTTCCTCCCCCCTGAAACCACATCATGACCTCATGTCACAGAAACTGTCCACACAGTGCATCAGCCCTGTGCCCTCGCGATCACCCACACTCCTGGCCTACTAAGCATGAGCAACACCAGCATGTCCTGAGTCCGCACAGTCACCTACCTGCACTTGATGGCCAGGCTGGCTCGCTGTCTGGGGCTCCTGGACCCTCAGTGGCGGATTGGGCCTTCTCCCTTTCTTCCTTCCCCCTGGAAACACATCATGACCTCATGTCACAGAACTGTCCTGACTTGCATCATGACCTAATCCTGGGCCCCATCGATCACCCACGCTAACCTTCTTCCGTCGGGTCGCTCCCGGAATCGTCTCCTCTTCTCCATCTTTTTTCATCTGATGGTCCTCTGGCTTTCTCTCCCCTGCGCTTCCTGTCCAATTGGCGCGACAACCTGCCCCTGGGCGGCCGGCCCCGCGTGTTTTTCGCTACATTCCTGTTGCGAATTCTCCGGGGGCGTGTTTCCGGCTGCTACAAAAAGACCCCCAACGAGGCTCCATGCATCGCCGATTCCCCCCGGACGTCGACGATTCCTGTACGGGTCCCCCCTCGCTCCGTGGCTCTACGATTCCACCCAAATCTACTGACCATGTGAGTAGCTCAGCTATGTGTTTGCCGACTTCGCCCGATGTGCTATTGCCTCCCGTGTGCTAAGTCTTTTCGCCCGATTCCTGTCCCTGTTTGTTTTTGCAGATTGCACGTGTCCTGTTGCGCCCATATTCAGACGCGTTCCCCAGGCATCGACGTTAGGAGGATCCCACCCATAATCTACTGACCAGTGAGTAGCTCAGCTATGTGTTTGCCGACTTCTCCCATGTCTATTGCTCCAGGTGCTAAGTCTTTTCGCCCGATTCATGTCCTGTTGTTTGCAGATGCACGTGTCTGTTGCGCCGATTCGGCCCACGCCGATTCCCACAGGCATCGCGATTCCTTACCCATCGTTGCCCCCAACTCTACACTCCACAAGTGAGTACAGATGCCTTACCCCGCATAAGCACCTCAACTGCGTTTGTGTGATCTGTAGTCCCTCTCCCCGCTTGTTCCCCCCCTCGTTTTGATACCCTGTTGCTTCTGCCATGAAGGCTCAACTCCGACCCAAGGTAGTGACCTTTGCCTAGCTGTTTGGGGATCAGTCTTGGTGCTCACCAGGTTGTATGTGGTGATATGACATGTTGTTGTTGCCTGGGCAATATGTACTCACGTCATGCAATCTTTGTATGTGCCTTTCCCTTGAACCATGTAGATGTGGAGATGTTTTCATTGGTGAGGCCATGGGGTCACTGATTGTGGAAGGGGGGGGCACATACCATCAATCAAATGCAGGGTACAATATATACCATGCATGTCTCGGAGACTCATTTTGGACTTGATTGTCATTTTGATGAGGTTAGGGGTGCTCTATGTCTTCCTGGCCACTGAATGCTCAAGTATGTGTGCCATTTCCACCATTGGGGGCCCAGGCATCCCCTGGACTCAGGGATCCTAAGAATGGAAGTGGAGAGGGCAGGGATTTCCTCATGACCACCTGGTTGCTTATTGACTTAATGCCTACTGAGAATTGTTTCACATTGCTGACTTGTGCTCCTCTTTACAGCAACCCATGGCCCCCAAGGAAAGGAGGCCTACCTTGATATACCCCTGACCTACCGTTCATTAACAGTACCGGCAACGCCATTCCTGGGCAGGTGAAGAACCCAGTTGCCAACAAGCACGTCAGCACCAGGCGTATCAGCACTCTGCCTTCTGCAAGCCTTTAAGCCCACCGCCACCAGACTGACTCAAGATAGACAACACCTAGGTCGTATACAGAAGTCTCGCAAAGGCGGTGGAGCAGCGGTCGGGGCAGGTGTGGTGAGGAGTTGGGGCCTGTCTGTTACTACGACCTCCTGTCATTTGTTCGGACCAGACCAGCCGAGGGCCTCGCCTCCTCGATGAGGCAGGGATCTGAGGTGGGTGCCTGAAGCCAGGACTTACCTACCCGGAGGATGTTCCACTCCAGAGCTCCCTGGCAGTGAGGTGAGTTGATACTGTTATTTGTCTGTATCTCATGTCGCCATGTTATGCTGTACTACATTTTCCACCCTCCGGAGACCTGGTCCCCTTATGAGGAGGAGCAACCTGGTCCCTCGTATGAGGAGGAGCCGTCCGCACAGCCTTTCCCCTCCCCGGCTTCTCACGTGGCCGGGAGGACCCTACTGGGCCGGAACACCGACCCAGACCCTGCAGCAGATCTTGTCACAAGGGCGACGAGTGTAAAACTACGTCGTTCTTCTGCCAGCTGCGCGGGCATCAAGACCAGCGCACGTACATAGCTCTGATGACTGAAATGCGTGCAGGCATGCATGGGCACTGACACTGCAAACCCCTGGTCGGCTCTGACACATCTGTGGTGCCTGTGCAGACCCCTCGCCCATCATCTGCCCAGCTGCACACCCCCTACACCTAGGACACACAGTGACCGGGGGGGGGTTACACTACCACACATCTGACCCCTGTGCTGTGAGCTTTTGGCCATGAGTGTGGCATTGTGTTATTTGTAATTTTTTTGTTGATGAACACACAGCAACTGTTTATGTAACAAAATTGTATTTTGACAGAAAATAACATGTTTGAATAACCATGCCTAATCTTTGCCTCAATGGGTGTATGGGAGACTTCAGGTGGTATGGACGCCTGTTGCCAGGACGCAGGGTGGCTACCAGCGTTCCTCCCTGGATGGCCTTCCCATGGCTTGTCCCTTTTTTTCACCTGGGCCCAGACCTCTAGGAGCATGAGAAATTGGCTTCAGTCATCCGCAAGAATTCCTGTAGTCATCTGGGTGGTTATCCCTCAGATGTCAGGAGGCATGGTGAATAGTGTCCCTCCTGAGAAGCCGACTGGCCCATAGCCTTCTCCCTCCTCCTCCTTTCTCCTTTCCCCCTACCCACGCGAGTCTGCCACCAGACGTTCCCCCTCGGGCAGCTGTCCACGGTGTGCAGGGCAGCATGTGTGAGAGCCACACACCCTCTTTTTGACTTCTTCTGCTGGAATGGATCTCCCCTCCGAGAGTATGGCCGATCGATTGATGTGGAGTGCGATCGATCGACACGGAATCGTCCGATCCGTGGGACAGGTGGTATGTAGCGATCAGACGGACTTAATTGGCCGTCGATCGACCTCCAATTCCTGCTGAGATCGCCGGAATCGATCGGATGTTATCGTCGGCCATGAACCGACTTGTATGCTAGCTAAAGTTTTTTTTGGAGAAGTGGAATGTTATTAATGGCCATCATACATGACCGATACTATTCTTTCAGGTCTTTGTTGCACTATATATTGAAATAATGGCAAAATAAACAACGCAAATAGAAAAAGCAAGAAAATAGGAATATAGTCAGCATGTGAATCATGGGATTAACCCCAATCACCCCACATCACAGTAAGATGTCGACAAAGATAACCCTTCTCTCCAAACGTTACACACTGTAATTGATCATAAACCAAACCAAATCACATTTGATGTGATTGAGAGTAAGTGCTGAAATAATGAGCTTAAGACCAGTAAATGGTAATTTATTAACAAGGAGGTTTAACCTCCCTAGCGCTGCTGATGTCACGTAACCGTGAGTCAACCACCTCCATGTGTTAATATATCATATTTGTATGATCTGTGGAAATTATATTTTCCCTATTAAACACTGAAACCTCTTAGGTAAAGAGTGGGGCTTTCATCTAGGAGGGTCGTACTTCAAAGGGATACTGCAAGTGATTTCAGAGGTTCTAAGGCTTCAAAGGCACACTCCAGCCCCTCTGTTATGTTGCCCATAGTTCAGGAACAGATAAGAAGGTTTAAGTGTATCCTACTTTGATACTACAAGGAACGTAATCACTCTCATATACAGCTGGCACCGGCCACCCATTTAATGTCTGTATAATTTTTGGCCTGTCCAGTGGACATCATACCTGATACATTATAAAACAATATCGGCGTATCCTACCCAGCCGGACCTTATGAATGTTACTTCGGCTGGACTGCTCCAGTTAAAACTTTCTTCATGTCGTATCCATTTCATAATGTTTGGTATAATGTGACCGATCATTCTGGGAGTTTGGATATGCCATTACATCTGTGAACCACTGCCATGGCCAAAAATATGGACTTGTGTCCATATTTTGGGACGTCGTTTCCCCTCCAAAAATTAATACGCCCATGGGGGCCAGATCGCAAAACCTGCCCAGGGATTTTCATCCTTAAAACACAAAGAGAGCATGCTCAAGAAGTTTCTCATTTTACATCAAAATGTCGCCCCCGATCAATCGGACGCGATCAATCGGACAAGGTGGGCTGCACGCGATTCCGGCACGATCCGATGGGAAACGGACCCGTGTATGGGGGCCTTTAGGTTGCTTTTGCAGTATGCTTTGGGTCATTGTCCATCTGCACTTTGTCTAATAATTTCTGAAGCATTTGGCTGAATATGAGTAAATAATATTGACACCAGTCACATCATGAATAAATACAAGAGAACCAGTTCCATTGGCAGCCATGCATGCCCATGCCATGACACTACCACCAGCATGCTAACTGATGAGGTGGTATACTTAGGATCATTATCAGTTTCTTCCTTCTCCATACTCTTCTCTTCCCATCACTCTGGTACAAGTTGATCTTGGTCTCATCTGTACATAGGATGTTGTTCCACAACTGTGAAGGCTTCTTTAGATCGTTGGCAAACTCTAATCTGGCCTTCCTGTTTGAGGCTCATCAATGGTTTACATTTTGTGGTAAAGTCTCTTTATTCACTCTAGGGAAGTCTTATCTTGATTTTTTACTCTGACCCACATACACCTACCTTCTGGAGGTTGTTTTCCAAGGTCTTCCGGGTCTTTTGGTGTTGCTGAGCTCTCCGGTGCGTTCCTTTTTTTTTAAGAATGTTCCAAACAGTTGTTTTGGCCACACCTAATGTTTTTGCTATCTCGCTGATGGGGTTGTTTTTTTTCATGCTAATGATGGCTTGCTTCACTGATAGTGACAGCTCTTTGGATCTCATCTTGAGAGTTGACAGCAACAGATTTCAAATGCAAATAACACACTTAACTTTGAACCTTTTTATCTGCACATTGTAATTGGGATAATGAGTGAATATCACACACTTGGCTATGCAACAGCTAAGACACCAATTGTCTCATTACTTTTGGTTCCTTAACAAGTGGGAGGCACACAATTAAACTGTTGTAATTCCTACACCGTTCACCTGGTTTAGATGTATATACCCTCAAATTAAAACTGACAGTCTGTTTGTTACATTACAAATCCATTGTAGTGTAAAGGACCAGAAATGTTAGAATTGTGTCGATGTCCCAATATTTATGGACCTGACTGTAGATTTATATATTTTCATGGGACAACACTGAAGGTATGACTTCGTGGCATACGGACGCTTGGCTGGAGCTCCAAAGAAAAGACCACCTTGTGGGACAATTGAACCTTCAAGGGAAGAAAGGGATTACATAATAGTCCCTTGATTTCAATGTTGGATAGGCACTTTGAAGGTAACTATGTGGAATGGTATACATTTTAATAAAATACTTTTTTCACTCTTGTGTCTTATTTCAGGGAAATCACTTTCAAATCCATTGTGAATGGATAAGAGGTCCTTGGTCCCACGAGGCCTGGCCCATGTTGCAGGGGAAAGACCACACTTATCTTAATGATGGGCCTCCCCTTCGTTGAGATATAGCATGGGGTCTGGGGGACGGCGGAAAGTGTCCGGTCTGCCGGTGGACCACTAACACACAATGTTCATTGCAAACCGACCACAGGAGAATAGTTAATCCATCACTAGTCTTGACAATTGCAAGAAAGCATTTTAACTACTTATGTTCATGTATTGTATCATCAATGTATGCAGTCTAGTGTCCAACTCTTTTTCATAGGAAAACCAAAAAAATTCCAAGCTTATGGTTTTACTCAATAAATTTACACAATAAAAATTGATGTGTTTTACATCACCCCCATCAATTAATATGTAGTTTTGCTCATTAAAATCATGTTCATGTATGCCTTGCCTAGACAGGTTCTTGTCAAGCTCATTGTCTGTGTAATATGAGGAAATGAATGGTTTAAAAAATGTATTTTCATTTCTTTAAAAAAAAATTTACTGGCCAAAAGAAAAAATTCTTGATGCATAGCTTTCTGACCAATTCTCATCTAAGCCCACTAAATAGCAGTCCCTTACAAGCCTATAAAAATATGATATATATATATATACATAATTTTTTCATATATATATTATGAAATGTCCCTTTGTAAAAAAATATATAAACTGTAGGTGTTACCCACTGGAACCAATTATGTAGTGTTTTTATCTTCAGATATAGATGAATTGGCATTTCCCTTACAAAACATTTTAAATGCATAAACCTGTCATAATTGGTCAATAAGGCAAAGAGCAGGGCGTAATTACTTATAGAATTCAGAGGATTTTACTTCAGTACACTGGAAATGTATTTACCTTTTTAATGTCTAACTGAATAGCATAGACCCACAGCTCTGAGCTTTTCTACAAGATAGCATAAGACACCAAGTACTCATTACCCAGTCATTAGCAATAATCACAGCATGTAATAGACAGGAATAGCTAATTAAAGCTGAAGTTCAATTTGCTAATATTTTTGTCTTTTCCCCTCTCATCAACGCAATAAGGAAATTTTAACAAAAAAAGATGTTTCTATTTTATACCTTATCTTATCCAGCAAGATACAAAATACAGGGTTTCCTGTATTAAGCCCTTTTGGCGTGTAATGCAACAGAGTGGAGGAGCAGCCTCATTAGGTTGTGATGTGCCTTTTTTGTCATCTACTTTGATTTGAAAATAAAGGATTATTTGGGCATTAATGCACAAGTGCTGTGGCCTTTCTGTTATTACAAACACCTATCTTGATGGAGAGACAATAATTGTCAAACAAGGCTTCCTTAAAAGGAACATCTTAAACCTTCCTTAATACTGCTGCAAAAGTACTTTTCATAACTCAAATCCCTGTTGCATATTTCTGGTATATTATACACGGTGTACATTCCATTTACTTTTTAATTTTTTAAACATACTGATGCAATCATACTTCTTTTTTATATTTAATCCTAATAATTATGTTTGTGCCTAAGCATATTCATTCCTTTGTATCATACAAGAATAAATCCTTAAATATTCCTAAGCAGTAAGCTTGGCGTAGTCGTTTTGTTCTACGTATAATTCTCCGGTAGATTGACAGTGCATCATGACACAGGCGGTCGTCCAGAGAATCGGCCGTGCGCTCTTTGTGTGCTGGCACATGCTGGTGCCCATCCAAAGTAATGTAATCGTTAACAAAAAAATTATGGACATGTCCATAAATTCTTATATTGATTTCCCAGCCGAATTTAGTTTTTAAGGAACTTAAAAACATTTAGATATGGCCTTGTAGCCCTTTCCTGACTTGTGAGCAGCCACAATGCGCAGCCGCAGACCCTCACTGAGCTCCTTTGTCTTAGCCATGACTGTCCACAAACCAACTGCAGAGAGCTCCTGTTTTTCACCTGTTTAGTTGATTAAAACAGTTGTTCCCAATTACTAAGGGTAAATAGGATGCTTTAGAACAGCTTGGACTATTTGGAATGGTATAGAATTTAGTATTTCCCTAGAGACTGTGACAGTTTGTGAAGGGTATAAATAAATTTGCACATGGCACTTTTTGCTCAAAAAGTTAATAAAAGCTCAGAATTTCTTTTTACACAAAATGCCTCTTGTACATCATCTTATTATCTTTTGGGAGACACCTTTTTTAATTTCATTCATGTCAATAAAAGTAACTTTAAGTCAAAATTTACCAGGGATATGAATCATTATGGGCTCGACTGTAGATATGGCTGAACAACCAAGGAACCTTGCCATTAATAAGAAAATAATAAGTACTGTCAACAGTGGTCAGTTTCAGCTAAAAACACTTACTTACTTTGAAACCATGAAAAAAGTTCCTGTCTTTCAGTAATTCAACTTATACAGAAAGTATAATAGAGATCCTGGTACTGGGATCACAGCAGGAACATAGTGTATAGGATATGTACAGGAGACGGGTCAAACCCTTCACAAGCAAGGGAACCTGTACCATCAAGAACAAGAAAACGGATGTCCCTGTAGGAGATCATTTCTGCAGCACCGGCCACATTATAAAAGAAATCAGGATTCTGGTACTGATAGGGAATTTAAAATCACAGAAAGATAGGCTGCAATGGGAATGCAAGTTATTATATAACATTTTCAAAACTTTGAAGTGTGGCCTGAACAGGGACAGCAACTTCATGTGCCACTATGACTTCACTTGAATTTCTGACCAATAGCAATGAAGCATGTTTGTTTCCAAAATGTAAAGAACTCTTCATGATGGAACAACATAAGTACTTCTTAATATTTTGACTTTATATATTATTATTAATATTTTAACTGCAATAAGTAAATAATTAAGTAATGAGGAAGCTCTATCTGATTATGTAATATTTGTTGATTAACAGCATCAAATGGACACTATTAGATGTTGACTGTGTGCAGTGAAATCTGAGTAAGCAATATCAGTACAGCAAAGACTTAAGGTAAAGCTGGAGTTCACCTTTAATTATGAAAACCATAACACCCAACTCAAAGTCAAGACAAATTGAAATAAAGAATTATTAAGGCTCTTTGGAATGTATCAATGTAAATGCGGAGAGAATGATATAGTAATGTGTATAGTGACTGCTGTCTGATGGAAGCATTGATTGATATAAATATTAAGTATAGTTATATAGTTGTAAATTTTTTTATTTTTTTTTATCAACTTTTATTGAACATTGTGCGCATACAAAACATAGGTAACAATAAGAGAGCAAAGGCAAAATACATGTCTATGAGCAAAGGTAAACGAAAAACAGTCGTTCTCAGAATATCCAGAGGAGTACAAATTAATGAGAGAGCAACAATAGTAATACAAATGTAACAAGAGGTTAAGGGCAGAGTTTCAAGGTCTAAAATTGAGACTCAATGCTTCCTCCCAGTCACCCCAAACCTTATAGTACTTAGCGGCAGCTTTCCTGCGTGTATAGATAATCTTCTCCAACTTGATCATGGAGGTAATAGTGTCAAGCCAGGCTCTAACCCTGGGAGGTTCATGTCCCTTCCAATGCATCAATATAAGCTTACGGGCTTGGAACAGTACTTTAGTAATAGCCAATGCTAGGTTGACATCTTCCGTCACCACGGAGACAACTCCCAGGATACACACCAAGGGATCAGAGGGAACTCTAACCCTAGAGACCGAGGATACATATGTTAGGATAGCTGTCCAGTAGGGATGGAGTTTCGGGCATCGCCACAGTAGGTGGAGAAGATCCCCATGGTCTCTGGCACATTTAGGGCAAAGGGAGTTGGAAAGTAAAATAATTGTTTGGGCGTGTAGTGAATAGTTGTACATTTTAACCATTACCCTTTTACAACAAACATAATCACAAAGCATTCCTGACCACTGGCAATAAAACATTTTTTTAATTCCAAAACTGAAAGAACTCTATATTAGTAGTATTTCATGGAGTCTCTATTCAATTGGCATTTTAACTGTTAAAGGTGGTGATTAGGCCTGAACCTCTTATCTCCCTAATAACGCTTCCTTAAGCTAGCCATACATGGTTCAATTGACTGTTTAATCGACGTAATTCGATCTATTATTTTGGTCGGTCGATTGAAAATTGAATCATGTCCACATTGAACGATAGTTTAAATTCGATTTAAATTGTCAATTTGCTCGATCGAAATTTGATCGGACCATTTGGAAATTTTTGATTGATTGCTACCACATCGAGTTAAATTACATACTATTCCTTGTTCCAACCAATTGTGATTAGATCCAATCAATTAGCATACTGTTCTCTCTACTGGTCGGCAGAATAGGATGTTTGTATGTATGCTTTTTTTGCCTGTAGTCAGACCACTATGATTACTATGCATAGGTTAGGTGATCTTGAGGCTGCTGTTGCAGTAATGGAAATGTTTACCCATGAAAAAATTGTTGTCATAATAGGTAGTGTGCTTGAATGTCATTGTAGTGAAGGTATGATGCAGCAGAGACTGCATAGAGAGACTACATACTCCTGCCCAAGTAATAAACCCAGATCCGTTCAGTCGCCACTTTGACTGTAGTCAGACCACTATGATTACTATGCATAGGTTAGGTTATCTTGAGGCTGCTGTTGCAGTAATGGAAATGTTTAAGATCGAACACTCAATGTCATTCAATTAAATTACAATCGATGTACAATTCAATGGTCGAATACTTCGATCGAATTGATGATCATTTTTTTGCAAATTGAACCATGCATGGCTAGCTTTATTCTGATCACTATCTCCACCAACCCTTCTGTGACGAATAATCGATGTATTCGCCATATATATCGTAACCTAAGCCACATTACATTTCCCCAGACCCTTCATAGTTAAATTCAACCATTCTGCAGAAATCATAGAATGTCTACCATGCCTGGTTGCGCCCACCTGTGTAAACATCTAAGGGGTCGTAAATGCTCAGAGGTCCCGTACTTCAGAGAACGGAGATATCCCACTTTATTACACCCCCCAATAAACCATCTAGTATCTGGTGGTCGGAAGAAAAGGGGGGGGGGCGCGTGAGGTCAAACAGGGAACACAGAGAAAGCTGACCTTTCATCCACCCTTTAGATTAATGATTGAAGAGATTACCTATAAAACCATCTTTCCATACATGGAGGATACTGGTAACTCGCGGAGGTGACTCTCCATAGGAAAATGCATATTTGTAAGCAAGGATGGAATGTGTGTGGCATGTGGGCTGAGATCTCTGGATTGGCATCGTGGCATGGCATGGCATATTCTATTCATGTTAGTAAACCGTGCTGAGAGTGAACATGTGCCCCATATCATGGTCACATGTTCCTCGGGCAAGTTATACATATTCATATGTACCTGGCTGTCTGTCCTGTCTAATGAGGGGGCTGTCTGACTGACCAATAGTGATGATCACGAATATTCGGATTCTGAATATTAATCGCGAATATCGGCAATTCGGAAATTCGCGAAGATGGTGAATATATTGCCGAATATTCGCAATTCCAGATATTCTGTATTTTTTTTCCATTACACACGCCTCTCAATGCAAGTGGACACATGGGAAGGCTGCAACAAGAGCTTAGCAACACTCCCTGCGACCATCAACAGTTTTTAAATCCAATATTGGGTGATGTGAATATTCGGAATATTGCGAAAATCGACACTTTAGAAAGTTCGCGAAAATCACTTAGATGGCGTCCAAAATTCGCAATTTTTCAACACGCCCCTCAATGCAAGTTAAACATATATTCGCGAATATATAAAATTCGCGAAATTCGCATAAAACTGCCGATATTCGCAATAAGAAGAATATTGCCGATTGCGAATATTTTTCGAATGTTTTCCCAAAAATTCGCGGCATGCCCCGAATACGAATGTTGCCTATGCCGCTCATCACTACTGACCAAGTGAGAGGTTTGGTCAAGCTCCGGTGTCAACTCCTCCCAGGAAGGAAGAAGGGGTTAAAAGCACCCCCCATCTACTCAGTGATTGTCTTGTCTTGAAGTCCTTGGTCTGAAGTATTTTGTTTTATGTCTGAAATCTGAAGTCTGAACTCTTTTGTCCTGTCTTGGATTGTCCTGAAACCCGTCATTGCATCTCCAGAATTGGACCGCTGGATTGCAATACTTGGACTCATTTCTAAGGACCCTTCTCCGGTAAATTCTTGCTCCCCAGACAAGTTCTCTTACCCCATTTATTTTACTATTGAAAATCTCTGTTTCTTTGTTAGTTTTGTTACATTTTTCTTTAATATTTTTATGCATGATTTTATCTTTTAAAATAAATGATTTTTAATCATTTCAGTCTGTACCTGTTCTGAATGACCCACAAAGAATCTAAGCAACTGGAGAGACGCTACCTAGTGATAGATATTGTTATTTCTAGATTTTTATTTTGAATTAACTTTTTCTCCCACAGGGATAGTTCAGTTAGGAGACGTCTGGCTCATTTTCCAGACTGGTGGCAGTGATACCGAGAGATATACATATACAATCACCGAGATTGCATGGAGATTGTATAGTGTATTGCATTCACATCCCCTCCAACCAATCGGTTTTCCATTTTTGGCCTGTTCACAGTGAGGAAGGCAGTCCGAGGGCTCCCAGTGGCTGGGACTGGGACTGCGACTGTGAAGAAGTGTCAAGGAGACTGATTGCTGTAGGTGGGGGTTTGTGACACCTTCATTTTCACTTTTCATCAGTGAAATGTGTGAAGACAAAACAGTTGATTGAAAAAAGTTTGAATATTCTAGGCTTTAATCATCTAATTAATCAAAAACGCCTGCAAAGGGTTCCTAAACCTTTAAATGTTCCTACTGGTTCAGTAGGATTCACAATCATGGGAAAGACTGCTGACCTGACACAAAAACCATAATTGACACTCTCCCTAAGGAGGGAAAGACTCAAAAGTGCCAAAGACGTTGATACAAAGTGTTGTATCAAAGCCCATTAAAAGAAAGTTGTGTGAAAGAGTAATATTGTGGAAGAAAAAGGTGCACAAGCAGCAGGGATAACCACAGCCTGTAGAGAATTGTCAGTAAAATGCCATTCAAAAGTGTGGACTTTCACAATAAGTGAATTAAGGCCGGCATTAGTGCATCAAGAGCCACCACACACAGACAGATATCACATGGGCTTCAAATGTCATATTCCTCTTGTCAAGCCACTTCTGAACAAGAAACAATGTCAGAAGCATCTTACCTGGGTTAAAGAACATTCTGGAGTCTGGAGGAAGAATGGAGAGGCACACAATCCAAGATGCTTGATGTCCAGTGTGAAGTTTCCACAGTTTGTGTTGATTTGGGGAGCCATGTTATCTGCTGGTGTTGGTCCAGATTTATTGCAGCTGTCTACCAGGAGATTTTGGAGCACTTCATGCTTCCATCCGCAGACAAGCTTTATGATGAGGCTGGCTTAATTTTTCAGCAGGACTTGCCATTTGCCCACACTGCCAAAAGTACCAAAACCTGGTTCAATGACCATGGAATTAATGTGCTTGATTGGCCAGCAAACTCGCCTTAACTGAACCCCATAGAGAATCTAAAGGGCATTGCCAAGAGAAAGATGACAGACATGAGACCTACTGGTGGGTTTGTTTTATTAATGTGAATTGCCATTGAAGAGGGTGGGGGTTACTATTCATGTAAACTAAACTATTACAACCTACAATTTTTCCTAGATAGATATTTTTTTTAAAACAAACAGCTTCTCACCCCTTTATTACTTTTATTGTATGTTTCTTCCTTTGCTTCAGAGGCTATATATCACAAGAGCAGTTGTCCTAGTCACTTGCTACACATGCATCCATTAAACATTTTTTGGGGGATGTCCTTGCAACGGTGCCTACATACACAGCTCCATGGTATCCCAATAGCCACTGCTACACAGGAAGTGTCTGGTGCTCCTGTTAACTCTGGTTTATAAACAAGAATGAATAATAACAATTTAACCTGCATAAGGCATGGTTTGTACTTTATTCAGATTTGATGAATATTTGCAGGAGTATTCCCATATACACTTCATTACTGGTTTATGGATTGCTACTTTGATATCTTCAGGTACACTTTGCTTAGCCAATGGTGGAAACATTAGCAACATTGTGGTGCTGAAATGGGAAAGGAGTAAAATAGATATTGTATACAAACCTAAATTGTGGGACACAGGAACAAACACTTCTATATGGTGTGAGCTGCTTCAGTGAAGGGAAAATAAACTGGTATTGGTCCAGCATAAAGGTTACAAATAAGTTAATGACTGGGGCACACTCGTGCAATCGTACCACAAAATCACAGAGCTCGAAGTCATTGACATATCTTGACAATTTGTATTGGATCATCAAGAGCAATTGACACACTATTACTAGCTACTTTGTGAGGCATTTTGTGAACTTTCTCTTCAGAACCATTGTTATCTTGCAAACATTGTTTCGGTAAATGGTTCCCTTAAAAAGGGATGAAGAAATTCTGATGTTCGCAATAATTTTAACCTTGTGCACTTGCAGAATTACCATTGTAATCCTTTGATAAGTGTGTTAAATGCATATTATAATTTATCAAGGATTTTAAGGATAGAAAAATGTAAGAAGACATGTTTGATAATTCCTTTATGCAAATTTCATCTGGGAGGTCACAAAGTCAGCTAAACCGCATTCAGGAACATTTCAATTTAGATTTTTATTTTATAGCTGTCTCATAACACTGCTGTTTATTCAGCTGAAGCCACTAATTAATGTAAACCTATCCTTGAACCGTGGAATTCATTGTGTGCCTGATATTCTTGAATTTATCAAAGATCTTCTACTCATTCTCATTATGACAATAATCAGTTATGCGTAAAGGTTTAGTTACAAATGGAAATTCATAAGACTGACTTTTTTCCATGTATTTTAATCTTTTTCTGGAGGGATTTCTGCCACCATTTAATCTAATTCCTTTTGACACTTCATCCATTTGAACACTGAGCAGTTTGAGAACAAAGAGAGGAAGCTGCCGGAATCTTTGAAAGCTGAGAACAAATTGCAATACGTATTCAAACAGCTTTCTAGGGGTGAGTCAAATATATATTATCTACTGAAAACACAAAGAATGTCTTAAGCATAATTAGAAATAAAGTGTCTAGAGGAACCTTACAGAAGGATTGTTAAGATTGCTTCTTGTCTTTTGGCAAACACATTTTCCTTTATGTGGCTTTATGTTTGGCAGGCTCATTTAGAAGTATATATTTCACTAATTTCTTTCAAAAGAAGGAAAGCTAAGTTGTGATCAGCGATTACACTTTTGAAACTATTTATTCTATGTAAGTGTGCAGATTGTTGAGTCAAAAAGATTCTCAAAATGTTATTGATATTATGTTAAGACTCTGACGTTGCAGCCACCATACAGATGAACACACACCTATTGGGTTGTCTTCTAAACATATTTCTACTCCTTGTTTTTCTACAACTGGCTTCTCTGGAATGCACAAGCCAAAGAAAGTAAACGAAAAACTTTCTTACTTTGTTAATACAGGTCATTTGTTAATACAGAAAGTGATATGAGGGGTTGTGTTTGGCCTTGTGTTGATTGACAAGCTACAAGTGTTTGATAAAGCTGATAGCACATGGTCTTAACAATCATCAGAACAGGCTCATAGCTGGAAAGAGAGCAAAAAGAAACATCCCAAACATGTACCACCTTCTCATCACAAAAAAAAACCCAAGCATAGCAACATGCGACTCAATGATGGTTACCTAAGTTATGGTTATCTTCTTCCCTCACAGAGCTCTGCAACTCTAATCAGAAATAAAAACAAAACCACATACTGAATTTAGGGAGCATCTACGGTGTGCTACTGATACAAGACATGTTCAGCCTGATTATTGATACCCAATAGCACAAAGCAGGGTCACTAAAAGGGCAAAAGTCAGGGAAAACAATAATAAATTGCATTTATAGGCGAAGGAAAAGGTCAAAGTAGTGTCTCAGAGAGAAAGAGTTTTCTCATTAACAGAAGCTTTGGAAAGGAGGCATATACCATAGAAGACAAAGTTGAGAAAGAGAGAGAATACTTCATCTGGCAAAAATGGATAAGATCTCTATATATAACTTGAGGGCCCATTAAAATGTTGGTGTGTTGGGGTGTGCTAGTGAGTAAATGTAAGAGGCTTGCTCAGAGGCAATTGATTCATTTTAATAGGCTGGCTTTTTTGTTGTTGATTTTATTCTTGAGGACAACATGGATGCAACCGATGCACACAGGGGTGTGGTTTTGGTTTCAGGGCAGCTGCCACTAATCTGATTTTCTGAATTTTTCTGACTTTCTGAATGGAGCAAAATTCAATAAACCTAAACATGTACAACAAAAGATAGTAATGTGTTAGCATACCTCATGTTCATTGTAATGTACAACAGATTCTTTAACCCCCCTGCCGTTCCTGACAGCACCATCTCGTTCAGCACTGTCCTGTCAATACTGCACAGGACGAGATGGAGCCATCTGGAGAAGATTGGAGCCCCAGCAGCGCAGATTTACCATTCCACACTGCTATGACTCGGACAAGGAGGCTGCTGCAGGAGAGCACCCCCCCCCCCCCCAGTGATGTGATGACGTCACGGGGGGGGGGGGGGGGGGGGGGGGGGGGGGGGTTGGGCGCTAGCGTGTTGATTCAAAAGTGAATCGCACAAAAACAGTTGTCTCCAGATGTGCCCCTTTGCAGTTAACCCTCTCTCATCTCTCATCACACCAGGGGAGAGAGGGTGCCAAAGGGAATTGTACTGGATGCAGTAGTAACTGTATCCAATAAAATCCAAAGTAAGAAAAAACAAATTTTCAATTGAATAAAAATTTTATTATAAACAAAATTTTTTTTTACATAATTGTGTGCTTCAAACATAATTATATTCAGGATGTAGACCTTGTACAGACATATTTTGTGAAGTTACAGGCCTACAACATAAAAAAATTCCATTCCATTTAAGGCTATGGTGTTCTTTTGGTACGTAAATTTGGACCTCAGCAGTGCGCTAGGGAGGTTATAGGTTCATTTGCTTAAAAAGTAATGACAAGGAAAGAGTTGCAGTGCATACAGTTATATGCATTGCAATAATTCATGGCGCTAGGTAGGTATGTATGTAGTGTGTGAGTTGAGAACAAAGATCAAATTATCCTGCTCATTTGTATTCTAAAAAAAACTAAAGCAGAAAGAAAAAAAATATTGTTTTATCTAATCTCAATGTATTATTAAAAGTAATTTGTTTAATATATTTTTATAGAAACATCTCAATAATGTAGGCCTATTATAATTATACTGAAGAATGAGTATAGAATACTGCTTAACCCTTTTATGTTCAGGCCTAATCAAAAACCAGAGGTTGACATTACGATATTAAGCAATTTACTTACATCAGCGAAGAAGCAGAAGGGTCTGATGGGCATTTTGCAGCTGACCCTGACCTGTCATAGGCTTCAGTAAGCTAGCTTTAAACATATTTAAAGTGTACTAGCAGATAATTTATATTGGTAAATAGCTTTACTATTCAGTCATTTTTTAACATCCTCTACATATAAACAAAATTAACTACCCCCCCAAAAAAATAAACAAATGAGGGAGATTTTATTTATTTTTTTAAACATTCATATTATTTCAAAACTGAATAACCATTTCTTTATTGATTTTTGATGCCAAGTTAAGGCATTACTGATATTATAGAACAGGAATTTCCTGAAGCAATGCATTTGCATTACACAGTTTTGAAAAAAAATTTAATAAAACAATAATCTGCCATCATCATGTATCATCTGCCCCAAAATTACAGACCATGTGCTTTTTTGATTGCTGCATAGTTTTACTTTATGTCGCATTCATCTTTTTTTCCATTTTATGATCAATGTTTACATTTGTCAAATTTATGTAATTGTGTGTTTTCCTATTTATAACAAGGCAAACACCTTTCTGCGCAAATTAGCTTTCCTGAAGTTCTGTAGATTATGCATATTTCTTATGTTATGTTATAGTGAATTAAAGATAAAAAAGTCTGCAAAAGCAACATCTGAGAAAAGTGTCATTTCTAGCACATTTTAATATACAGAAATCACCACTTTTCCGTAGTAAACTGTTGGTGTTAATTAGTATTTTTTAAAATGTGCATTACATTTTGTGATATCTTTCTGTGAGTAATAGACATTTAATGATTGTCTGTTTGAAGCAATCATCTTCTAAATGTTTTAAAGCAGCATTGACCTTTTGTCTCTGTATATTTCATCAATAGATTGTTTCAAAATGAGTAAGATTTTATATGTCCATTGCACATCAGTTGGTATATGCATATAATGTATCAGATCTTGGAATTTTTGAAAGAGTTTTAAAATGCAAAAATCTGAGCTGAGATACAGTTTGCAGTGAAGGATAAAAAAGCACAGCATAGCTCCTTCTAGTGGTGAACTCTTATGGATATCACAGTAAGAAAAAGTCTTTGAAATGATGCAACTGTTGGATTATGCATCTCATAAAACAGCAAACAGCACAGTGACTATATGTATATGTGAACCTGTGGAAGTGTGCATGAATTGGTCATAAAATGTGTTCTGATCTTCATCTAAGTCACACCAATGGAAAAACACAGTCTGCTTAAAATAATACTACATATACATTGTATGTTTTCATCGAACATAACATGTAAACATTCACAGTGCAGGGTGGAAAAAGTATGTGAACCTTTGGACTTAATAACCTGTTGACCCTCCTTTTGCAGCAATAACCTCAACCAAAATTTTCCTGTAGTTGCAGATCAGACCTGCATAATGATCTTGAGTGTTTTTGGACCACTCCTCTTTACAAAACTGTTTCAGTGTAGCAATATTCTTGGGATGTCTGGTGTGACACAGCTTTTCAATCAGGTTGAGGTCAGGACTCTGACTGGGCCACTCCAAATGGAGTATTTTGTTCTGTTGAAGCCATTCTTTTGTTGAATGACTTGTATGCTTTGGGTTATTGTCCTGTTGCATCTCCCATCCTCTGTGGAGCTTCAGCTGGCGGACAGATCCATCCAGGCCCTGAGGCAGCAAAGCTGCCCCAAACCATGACACTCCCTCCGCCATGTAATACAGTGGGGATGAGGTTTTGATGTTAGTGTGTTTTTTCCAAACAACCCCAATTTTGTTTCATCTGGCCACAGAATATTTTGCCAGTACTGCTGTGGAACATCCAGGTGCTCTTCTGTAAACTTCAAACGTACTGCAATATTTTTTGGACAGCAATGGCTACCTTTGTGGTGTCCTCCCATGTACTCGTAAATTCTTGTTCAATGTTTTCCTTATTGTAGATGTGTCAACAAAAATGTTAGCAGGTGCCAGAGATTTCTGTAAGTCTTTAGCTGACACTCTAGGATTCTTCTTTACCTCATTAAGCATTCTGTGCTGTGCTCTTGCAGTCACCTTTACAGGATGACCATGCCTAGGGAGAGTAGCAATAGTGCTTAACTTTCTCCATTTGTAGACAGTCATTAAGGCTTTGAGAGATGCTTTTGTAACCCTTCCCAGCTTTCTGTGAGGCATGGTTCACATCAGACAGTGCTTCTTGAAACCAGTAAACCTAAAACTGGTGTGAGGGCATGACCGCTTCAGCAACACATCCAATATCATAACACTGATTGGACTCAAGGTTGTCTCACTCCTGGCTCCAATTAGCTTTTGGAGAAGTAATTAGGCTAGGGGTTCACATACTTTTTCCACCCTGTACTATCAATGTTAACATGATATGTTCAATAAAAACATGAAAACATATAATGTTTGTGTAGTATTATTTTAAGCAGACTGTGTTGTTCTATTGGTGTGACTTAAATTAAGATCAGAGCACATTTTATAACCGATTAATGTAAAACTCCACTCATTCCCAAAGGTATGCAACTGTATATATATTGTACTTGGGTTGGGGTTTTACCAACATAAGCCTGAATAATGTCATACAGCAGGAGTGTAAATGTATATGGTCAACAAATTTATAAAATTTAGGAAATAAATAATTACTAAATATGTATTTTTTATTTGACATTTAATGTCACACGTGTTATAGTGTTACGCTTTGCTTCTTCCCATCTCAATGTCTAAGCAAAATTTGTATTTCTATTCAGATGAAAAAGTTCACAATTTTTTTCTGATGAGAAGGAAAAACTAACTAAATTTTGGACATTATTTTGACAAATATCAAGGTTGACCCGTGACTTTGTGCACATTTTTCCAGTTTGACACTCCTGTAATAGAGGGTCAATATACAGTAAATTTAGATGATTGTAAATGCAAATCATATTTTCTCTGTCACCTACATCACCCATCGAATTCAATTTTAAATAATGGTTTGAGTTTGATTGGTGGCTAGAAACCTCTTTAGGTTCTGGCATTTTTCAGGTCTGGTCTTGAAAGCAATCAAGAGGGGTATCCCAGCATTCCCACATTGGACTTGGGTGGTCAATGTTGTAAGAACCCCACAGCAAGTAGGCTATGCTCCTACTATGCTAATCAATGTTAAATTGTTACTTTTAGAAGAATATGTCATTAAATAATGCTTTTTTAATAAAAACACAGCAACTTTGTAATTTTCTGCTTCTGTGCCTCTTAGACAAATGGAATCAGTAGCACAGCTTAGTCTAATTGTTGCACTTATACCTCTTGTTTCTGTATATTTTAACCACCTGAGCATTTACCCCTTGGGAATACCCTGGGAAAACCCATGGTGATTATGAGTGATGACTGACCCACCTATCTCGTCTAGGTCTGCCTCCTCAGCATCACTGATGATGCCAGGGGTTTGAAGGAGGAGGGAGAGCGAAGAATCTTTAAAAAAAATGCACAACAGGTAAAAAGGTCAGGAAGGTAATGCAGTTTGCTGCAAGTTAACAGCATGTAAAAGTTTACTCTAAACTCAAACCCTGCTAAATCAGATGCACCTGAACAAGTAATCTGTAAAATCTGTAACATTTTAAGAAAGTGCACATATATATATATTCCTCATATGATGGTGATAAATTATCCTATACTAAATATAAATCATTCACTTGTATCTCTAAATTAGGATTCTTGCAAACCTATTAAGATTTTTGTTTTCTTTTACAAACCTTGATCCATGCAGTGCACTCGATATGCAAGGTAAACAATCGAATGTGTAATTCCATATTTACTGGTACCAATAAAATTGGAAGTATATACTCCCTAGTCTGTCAGTCTGGGATGAGCATGCCAAATTGTATAGCTCTCAATGTGTACAAATGGCAACAAAAACCTGCCCAATATCTGTTGCTGGATGCCACTGCCATAAAGATAAATGAAAAATGTTAGTTGACTTGAACATAAAAAACACATTTTTACATATTTTCAATAACACAAATCATGCAGATTCAAAAACCAGTTGAAGAAAATTAAAAAAGATGGATAAATAATAACAACTGGAATATGTAAAACATATTGCAATAATAGCATGTCCAAATACCCACAAGATCAGGAATAGCATTTACAAAATGAGAAAGGTTCTGGGGTATACACTTAATGTTTTTAAATAATAATTTCAACCTGAATGAAGGCTAAGAGGCACAAAGAATGAAAGACTAGGCAACCATGTTTGCACTTGACATACACAAGATTATTAAAAGAATGATTACTGAAAAAGGATGACTAAACTGGTCTAAGCTGATAGAAAGAATAAAATTACAAGGTAACTTTTTATAGGAGGAATGTAGAAGAACATCTCTGAATGCATACCATATTGTACCTTGAATCGGATAGGGTACAGTAGAAGACCGCACTGCACGGCACTCCTATCATTTGTCAAGAACAAACAACCAAGGGTACAATTCATGCAGGGTCTCCAGAATTAGAGAATAGATGATTGAACAAATGTTGCCTATTCTGATAAGTCTAAATTTCTGATGTCTGACAAATTAAAACCCTTTTAAGGCAAATAGTCAAGCTAGCAATATATAAACCGTCCATGCAATATTGACCCTAGATGGAAGTAGATGGAGTTTTATAAGTATATTGTTACACCAGCAGCCAGGGCTCCCCTCTATCACAACCTATTTACCCAGAGTAGGTCCTTACTAGTGACCAAAGGGATCCTGGATGATACTTTGTGTATTTTCTTTTACTTTTATCAGATCTCAGATGTGCTTCTGTTAATATTCATAACTTTACTCTTTGTAACTTTTCTCCTTTCTTATTTTCTTTCTGTTCTTCTCATTTCTTATTATCTTTTCCATCTGCATCTCTTCTTCCCCATTTCTTTCATTACTTGGGGGGAAAAAAGTATATGGGTCCAGGCTTTATGATTTAGATCAGTTTTGTAACCCCCAAGATACATCATCTACTAAGAATTAAACTTGGCAACTGCAAAAGACAAGAGCACAGCATGAAAGTAATTTTAGGATTGTGGATTGTGGAGCACTTCTCCACCATTGTGACAGCTCAGATGTAGTGATGGCGCGAACCCGGAGTTTGCCGTTCGCGAATGGCGAACGCGAACTTCCGTAAAAGTTCGCGAAACCGGCGAACAC
>CM070032.1:73075910-73091547 GCA_036250615.1 Ptychadena robeensis | reverse complement strand
GTTTCAAACATTATTATAGTCAGGATGTCTATTAGACCCTTGTAATGACATATTTTGGGATGTTACATGCCTACGACATAAAGAAAAATTTACCATTGAAGTCTATAGTGCCCTTTTGGTACAGAAATCTGGACCTCAGCAGTGCGCTAGGGAGGTTAAAGGTCGATTAAAAAAAACCTTGACCAGTAGCGCCTGAAGGAAGTGTTGGAGTTGGAGATACTGAAGCCAACTGCCAGGGGCACGGAGGTGGGAGGGCAGCACCTCTACCAGGGGACCGAGCAACGTGCCGAGCAGAAGTTTAGAGAGGGGAGTGAAGTACAGGACCAGCAAAGAAATGTGTCATGGTCACGGTGGGAAGGACGGGCAACAACAGCCCTTTTATTAACAACTTACAAAAATATTTGGTGTCCATTAACCAAAAGGCTTCACTATATATAACAATTGTATAGTGACCCCCCTGCCGCACCCCAACCAGCTTGGGGACAGCACCGAAATTAACCACTTCTGTATCCAATGGGACCAATCCCATGTTATAATACAATATAATTAATGTGTTGTGAACAGACTTTTAAAGACCGCTTTTGTAGGACCATTGTTCTACAGGATGGGTGAAAGGTCTACATGACTATAAGAGGAGTAGTTCCTCAAGAATTGAAGGAGTTTCTTCTCTCACTCCTTTTGTTGAACTTAATTTCCTCTATGGTCTTGAGCTCTTCATTGGTGGACGTACTGCTGTATGTTTTTAATGCTTTGAATACAAACTAAAGCCATCCATAACTTCAGAGGTCACTCAAAAATAAAGATACAATATTTGTATCCAATGACAATTTGGCTGTCCATGTCTACAGAGATGGAAAGGGGGAGTATAGTCCAATTTACCAATGGTGCAACTAATCTAATGTGGTGCCAATAATTTTCTATAATGTATGTGACTGTTAAAGGTAGCCAAATTCACCAACTTTTATATCTGTGGGTACCTTTATTGCTCTAGCACTTTGTTATATTTGTAACAGCTATGCGTCTATCTCTTTTTATTTTTCATGGTGACTTGTAGCTGGATACAGAGTTGATACTGCAGTTGACTTCTGTGCTTCTCTATGCAGCTATGAATCCAGTAACTCTGTAGCTAGATCCAAATGCTGTTGAAGCAATTAAAAGATGTCAATCATAATATTCATATAGATACAAATAAATAGGTTTTTGTTGAACTATTAACATTTTCTGCTTTCATTCATTCAAGAAAAATTGTCTTTGAGCAGAGGATTGCTCAAGTACCAAATGCACTGTTGCCAATAGGTAGAATCAGTTCATTTAAAGTCTCTTGTTGTATAATGTAATCATTTTAATCTATTGATCTTATCTATTAGTGGGACTCTTCCTTACATTATACAAGGCTAAGAATGCAGCATTAGAACTAGGGTAGATTTAAGGGTGAATAAATCTTTTGGAATGCCAGGGGTTTTTAAAGGAATAAAAGGTCAAGTAAATAAGGTAATGTCTCCTTGTACAATAGCACTACAGCTGCATTACCTGGCATTGGTCCTGGTTTAACTTCTGTGCCATCCCACTGCCCAGATGGCTGGACAGATGCAATGGTTTGGTTCCATGTCCCAGATGCAGACACTGTGCAACATGCTGAAAGCAACAGTATTTGTGTGTGTGTAGATAGTGTGACAGGTTATAAGGGAGAAATAGTAAAGGGGGTTTATATTTTTCCCAAGTTATAATAGAGTGGGTTCCCATCTAGGCAGATGCCTGTAGTCAAGCCTAAAATTGATGGATTCCTTGGCCATTCTGGAAGTCCTTGCAACAAATATTTTGAAATATATATAATATATAATATTTTGAAAATAAATAAGGCTATATCTAGAGACATTTATCGACAGTTATCACAATGGACAGCCTATGCAGGGAGTAGAAATCCAGCTCCAGCTTCTTCTCTTCTGCCTTCCCTTTCCCTTTCTTTACATTATAGTGTACGATGGAGTAAGCAAGAGGTTTTTTGCGATGTTGGATAAAGTTGGCAAAGGTAAAACTTTTTTAGTTTATTTTCACTCCCTTAACAATTTCTAAAGCGTGGCATAGACATTTAGATTTGCGGCCGATTTTGCCCCTGATTGATTGATTGTCGTGCGCACTCACAGTGGTCAATCTGCCAGGAAATCTGCAGCAAATCTAACACACCCACCTTGAATCTGGCACATAATGAGCCTAAATATCTATCTAAAGATTTACAGACATGTCTGTAAATTTTAGAACTATTTCATTACTTTGGATGGGGACCAGTGTCCCCATCCAAAGTAACTGCGGACACACAAAGGGTCACCCCCCCCCTTCATTTTTCAGCACGACTGACCACGCATGATGATGCCATCACGCAGGGTCGATCTGCCGGGAGATCGGCAGGAATTTGTAATGTCTATGTCCAGATTAACACATGTCCTGAATGAAAGATGTCTCCTTAGTTCTTAATCTAGGGACCACTCTAGTATGTTGTCATGCTTTCAATGGTTACCAGTACACCTTGAAGGGTAACACACCATAGTGGGGATACAGGCACCAATAAACACATGAGAGAGGTACTAATGTTTCCCTACTCAATCTAAAACAAACAAAAAAAAGAAATAATAAATATAAAGATTAAAACAAGATTTTGCTTAGTGAGTTTGTAAGAGTTTGCCCAAGAGTTTGTCAGTTCTTTTCTTACCCATACTCCTATCAATGCATATGTTAAACCAACAATCCCTGAATGTAGGAGGTGTTTTGTCTATCAACTGTATTCATGTGATTTGATCCAGTGTTTTTTTATGTCTGAATTTTTATGGCTCGCAGTGGGTACTTTTGTATGGTATGGAATGATAAAAAGAAAAATACAGCCATTTTTTAAATGTAAAGTAGGATTGTTTTCTAAAGTAGGATTGTTTTCTTATGGAATTAGCAATTTACAGAAGAAATGCAATCAATACAAAGAAAATATGTATTTGAAATGTTTTGGTGATCAAGGGCAGTTACAATAATGTTTCCCTGTTCTTTATAGAAGATCCAGTTTCCCAAATTAAAATGTTAAGGAATTAAGAAAAGAGACATACAAGCACAATTTAAATTTCCATGCTGTATTTATATGCATATAAATTTGTCCCTCAACTTGGCTTGGCGACTATCGTTACTAATTCAATGATGGAAAATGTGTTGAAACAATCGTGATCGAAAATGAGGATCCCAAAAGACCCAGGCTGAAATTTCACCTTCAAAATTTTTCCAGCAGAATACAGGACCCTATTGAGGTTTAAAACATCCCATACCCTATGCTAAACCTAAAATGAGAGTTTGTTGATTATGCTTTTCAGATTAGGGAAACCACAATTATACTAATTGTGGCCTCTATATGCAGTTCTTCTTTTAACTTATCTTTTGTTTAAAACCAGATCAGCGCTATGGGACCAATTTGATACTAAGCGCTCTAAAACTTGTGCAAATTATAACCACTGGCAGCATCAAGTGGATAGTAATATGCTAAGAAATAACATTTTGCCTGCTGTAGATTCGTTTATTTAAACTGTACTGGTCTGGCACAATTTTCCTCCATCCACATGCTTTCCAGGCTAACAAGGCTAATAAAGTAGCAAAAAAAGTCAGAGGCCTGCAACACTGTATGTGACCAGAACCAACTAATCCCCTTTTCTTAATTTGACATTTTATGCTTTAAGTGTAGCTAATTATACTTAAAACATGACCTCTTCCCTCACTCCTTTCTAACATTCATATCCTCATTATATTTTTATCTATCTGATCCACAAGATAACTTTAAAAGAAAATGTCTAGAGATCAAGTCTATGTATTATTGCTAAGCACTAGAAGTTATTAATGTTTGTTTTTGAAGGTTTAAGAACAATGGTAATGTATACACTTTTATGGACATTAAAGATGAAATTCAGGCAGAAATACAAACAATGGTGTAGGCCTCTTTCTCACAGGGTGACCCAGTGTTGGGGGGTCTGCTGGTCGGAGCTTTAACCTTTCCCTTGAAGGTCTCCTGAACCATACTCATTCCTATGAGTTCCATAGGGTGAGGGATGGGTATCCCCATAGTTAAAGCCCCCACCCACAAACTCCTAAACTTGGTTAACCTTGTGAGGAAGCCACTCCCTTAGGCTATGTTCCCACTTAGGCGCATGGCTGATGGGATTTTAATCGTGCAACGATCACGGGCAGCCGATCGCATGTGATTGCTGTTGCAATCGGGCGCGATTGACCAGGCAATTTTTATACACTCCTTGATTGCGCCCATAGAGAATGAATGGATGTGATCTTTGATCGCGCCCACACTCATCATAAATCGCATCCATTCATGTCTATGGGCATGTTTCCACTTAGGCATTTGCCCGCGTCTTTAATTGCGGTGCGCTGCCTACGGGAGATCGCTAGCACCCAGGGCACAGACCTGCTGGCAGGAAGTGAATGAGCGTGGTTAAAGAATCCATGGATGGGGATGCGATTTTTTACTGCGTCCATTCACCTCTTTGGCCGTGATTATGAGTGATCAGCCTGTGGAAGTGGCCCCATTGAAATGTATGGGTGGGATCTCTGCCCTGCGATTAGAATCGCCCAAGTGGAAACAAGCGATCACAGCACGCTAATAAAATCACATCTGCCTCATGGCTGATCGCCTAAGTGGAAACATAGCCTAAGGGTTAGGGCTATTAATTCTTATATTTTATCTATCTTTCCCAACTGTGTCACACCACTCAATACCATAAATTCAATTTACACAGGTGCTTATCACACTGAAGCACCTACATACGGATACGATATCACTCCCTAAATATATTCTGTGCAATATCTCTATGTGTGCCAACACCCCTAGAGTACATCTGAGATCAAACAAAGAGAAACCTTCAAAAAGAAGCCGGGGCGGAAAAATTGGGGCTTTTAAGGCACATCGTACTCTTCAAAATTTACTAATTAATTGGTTAAAATACAGTCTTTATTACAAATTAATCATAAAATACATACATTTAAAAGCAAGTATACTGTATCATACAGTGTTGGAGTGTACGCATTGAAATCACATTATCAACAACAGAATCTTATCCCCATGATTTTGAACCCCCAAGTTCTGCCCCTTCACCATAGCCACACCAACTTGGTGGGAGAGTGCAGGTCCTGGTAGGTTCGGATGGGTTCACAGATCAGAAAGTCCCGTATATCTCAACGTGTTTCTCCCCTATCAACTGGGGCTTCTTCAGGAGATCATGTTACCAGGACTTTTGTTCTCTATAAACAAGACCACAATCATTTAGCAATCAAGATCAAACAGATATATACAAATACATTTATTAGCACAATACCCCAATGGTGTTTTTGCATGAAAGCAAAAAACAGAAAACATGCCCCTCTTAAAGGATATATTCCATTCCATTTTTGTGATAAAGATAGGTTATATACTCACCATCCAATCAGGTGAGTAGCAAGTTGGTACCGTCAGGGAGCCAGCCGGTATTCTGCTATTATAAGATGGTATTGATACCTAACTTGTAACAGTTTTTCGCGGGGTGGCTAGGTGGAAATTGGTGCTTATCAGGCTGCTGACCTTCATTAGCAGCCTAGACAGCAACAGTGAGCGCTTGCACACTGGTGAAGATGCTCAGGGGGTGATGACAGCTCTATCTAGCAAAAGATCGAAAAGGACAGCTGTCCTTGAATATTCACGATTAGAATATTCGTGATCAACACTACAGTTAATGTACTTTCAATGGCTGATGTCATACAGTACCACAGAAAGCTATCCGACTTGAATCAGCCTTTAATATTATTGCTAATGTCACAGCTTTTCTGAGCTAAACCCAACAGAGGGTATACTGGATGTGTTCTTGTATAGTGTTGAGCTGGAATATCCGAATTAAGAAACTTTTTCAAGAATATCGGCAAATCGAGAATTCATGAATATCTCGAATATATTGATGGATATCCGCGGTTTTGCATTTTCTTAATTTTTACTAAACATGATCCCTCCCTCCAACGCCATACATCGCAATTATGATTTTCTAGCAGTGATTATTCGCAATTTCAGAATACAAATAAAATTATCGAATATTGGTAGAATAATTTGTGAAATATTGTAGTACATTTACACATCTTGTAAGCATGTTTCTAATGGAATCACTAGGTGTAATTGATAAAAAGACACCTGAACAAAAGATAGAGTAAATTACTTTCACTGTGCTCATTTTGAGAATAAATATATGGCTGCAATAGAATTCCTGATCTAATTGGGAACATATCATATTGTCAGTAAAGTATATTTGACTACTTTGAAAAGTATGCGGTGGAGAATAAATTAAAGAACATTGCTCTGAAGAAACATTAGGTAACAGAGAGTGCTGTTAGGCAGAGTTCTAGACATGTTACAGCTAAACCTTACCCATTTTACTTTCATATCTATTCACAGAAATACAAGTGAAAAGGTAAGTAACAAAGGTCTATGATTTAGGATGAGTCATTCTCTAATTAATACACCTATGATCTTTCAAGAGATCTGAAAAATGAACACAGATGAGCTACAAGATCATAAATGTCAATGCCTGGAGTTAAATTCTCTTCTCTGGGCACTCATGGGAATCTCAACTTACCAATATGCTAAACGAAGAAAAATTGACTTAAATCTTTGCAGATGGCTGTAAAATAAGTTATTGTAGAACAGCTGGTTCCTATTAGATGTAGCATGCCTCAGTTATGAAAATGCACCTATGGAATACCGGGCTAATCAATCTTATAGCAAAGCAGAGAAGCACAAAATTTTATATATATGACATAAATGCACATTTATTTATAAAAATGCAAGTAGGTGCTGGATAGCAAACATTTTGACATCAATTTACATGAGGATCATGTTTGAATCATGAACATTAAAGTTTCTATGTAGCTCTTTCATGAGCTATAACAATATGGATAAAATGACATGCTACCAGTAGCTGATATTTTGGTTAAATGTGGAAATAATAAGCTAACTCTAACCTTAGTCCATAAAACGTTTAGTGTGAAGATCTCCTGATTTAGCTTTTGGCTCATACTGGCCACCTATTGCATTGGAATCTCTCAGTTACATTAAGTGATGCAGTCTCTCCAATCTCCACAATACAAAAATAATTACTAGTCAAACAGGAGTATTAAAATTACTTCCAGGTGTCTAAGCCCACCACAGTCCCCATGTAATTATTTGATGATTAAAAGTGTTGAAAGTGCCTACTACGCACGTCATCAATAAAACTGGCAAAGAGTACACAATAGACATACAGAATGTTCTAGGAAAATGGCAGTCCTTTGCCTTTTCTATTATTCATAAAAAAACAGGACCAAAGACACAGGAACAATGTAATGGCTTGGCAGATCCTGCATAAAGCTCTGTTAGTATATAGAAACATGTTCCACCCTGCACAGGTTTCCACCACCAAATTCTGGATATGAACCAGGTGGTCAAGGAACCCACCCAACACTGTTCTTGGCCGATTCCAGGACCCATAAAAACTTTTTTACAAAATTGCCGACCCTCCACCAATACAAAACTGCCAGCAAACACCTGATGAATCCAAATAGGATGAAAATCTTTGTGAATACTCAAATTATATAATTTCAGTACTCAGGTCTAACAGCATATTAATATAGAGCTAGGTTTTTTTTATTGAGCCATGTGTGTTTTAACTGATGCAGATCTGTTTAGTAAGGCTACTGCTATGTAGGTCCACCTGTAGGGCAATCCCTGATCCATTACCTCTGCACCTTGGAGCAAAGCCACCATATGTGGGCCATGACATCCTCCAGCCCACAACCTCTACTAAGTCCCAAGAGGACTTTACCAATGAAGAGTTTACCAATGCATTAATATTAAAGGAACTGTTAAAATAACACTTGACTATGAAGAAGAGCAAGGAGATAAAATTCTCCATTCCTGCATTACCTTCACACGTCAGCATGTAGCCATAGATTACTCAGCAGATCTAAACTGTAACAATAGGCTATTCTGGGATTAGGAGCTCCTTGTTTGAGGAAAACAAAATTCAGAAGCATATTATATATAAAAGACAATGACAGAAGGAAATGTAATTTAAATCAACAATATATTAATATGTTTGGTTAACATATAGTAAGTTAATACTTACAAAATATAATAATACATACTCTCCAAAAGCATACACTCATGCATACATTCATTTCTCTTTGAAAAATGCAGTAAACATCAGAATACATTTCTTTTACACCTCTGAGCACATTAAATAATGTCTGTGGTAATGATATGATAATTTTACTAATGAGTGAGAGATGAATGCATCAAACAAAGGAACAGCAAAAAAGTTGGTATTTATCATTTAAACTTTGCTCTGTTTCAACCCTAGGACAGTTACTTTCTGCAAAAGTGAACCCAACTTGGAAATTGTCTACAGAACATTCCACCTCTGAGGGATGCAATGGTGAACACTCTGCTTCTTGAGTCACACTAGTGTGTGTGCAATAATCCCTGAACTAGACAACTGTATTATTTGCTGCAGATGAAAGGCATTATGTGCATTTTTTTTACTATACCTTTTGTAAATGAGGTCAGGAGAATGGAAAATACTATATAACAAAGTGTGTTTTTCTCTATGAGGTCTTCTTAAAGACGATTTTCATAGTGATTTACCTGTATAAGTTTGTGAAATACTATTAAATGTAGATATACTGTATTTAGATCACCTTGATTTATTGTTACCGAAGTGTTTGGATTTGCTACCATTGGAAAGTCCCATCGTGGTTACCAGGGATGAGCTCAGTCTCCTCTGGCTAGTGGGGTGCCACATGTTGAATTATACATAGTGAAAATAAAGATTAATTTTACAAAGTGTACGCACATCATACCATTTGTATGAATGAAAATAAGTAGCAGCAAGTAAAAGATGGATGTATGGTTAAATTATCTTCAAGGACCTGCTTTGCTAACTGAGGCTCAATGCCATGAGAGTCAATGCCTTCAATATTCATTGCTTTTTAAACACATTATTCAACATTTTTTCAACATTGAACACATCCATCATAAAAGTGCATTTTATTCAATATAATATCTAATGACTGGTATGTTTTGTTTTGTAAAACATATATTACACTGAAAAGTAAATTATGTAAAACCTGTCATTATAGATTAAGCTGGCAATAGACATCTCGGTTTTCCTGCGATCTATCGTGGCCTGTGATCGATTTTCCTGTGATCTAAGCGACCATGGCCTGTGATCGCGGAATTGTTTCCAATTAGGAGATCGATCGCACAGTGCATCATATTGCGTTATCAATTAATCGCTGATCCCTCACCACAACCAATCATTAGGACAGTGAGCGATCGACCGTTCTCCACCTTTTAGAATGGAAATTATGTAATGTGGGTCAATCGATAGGAATGACCATATGTCTTCATTAATGTTCCGCGATTCCTGAGTGATCGACTAAATTTTACAGACAGGTCCGATACTTGAGTGATTGGTTTGTGCGCGATTCTGGGAGTTTTTGATCGGTCACACACTTTGTGCATACATCGATTTCTACTCCATCGATCGTGGCATACGATCACCATGGCTGGTCACACAACAATCGCTATGACCAGCTTTAGTCATTTCTAGTCCAAAAACATTAATATAGGAGTATTCAAAACACTCTATGGTCACATCATTTTGCAGTCATTACTCCATAAATGTCCTTAAAAAATACTAAAACAGACCACTGAAAATCTAAGATAAAATTAGGCTTTCAAAGTCCCTTATCTTTCAAATGGGTGTCCCAAATGTTCTGTTCTAAAAGTGACCTGTATTTTTGATGTCTCTGTGAATTTAAATAATATGCTGCTGTTTTAAAGAGGTGACCCACCGGCATGCGCGCTTCTGCCAAGAGCATAAGGGTCGGTCGCCTGCAACTTCAAGGGTGCCCACCTTGAGGTTTTGACCCAAAAAGTCGTCAGGTTGGATCGCACAGCAAACCGTCCTGCTGGTTCTTTTTCAATTTCAATTTCCTTTAGATCTACCAACAACTATGTAGTATGGAGTCCTCCCTGATAGAATACATAGTGATTGGAAGGTTTAGAATGGGCCTCATATTACATGGATTTGATAGAAGAAAAATTGATCATACAGAAATTGTATGGTAAGATTGTAAGGTGTATGAGGGGCTTCAGAATGCAAAATCGATCAATATCTGTAGGTTCGGCAACCCAAGCTTTTTAAAAACTTCCTCACCTCTAAATTCAAATTGAGAAACATTCACATACACTTTTAACTACACTTTTAATCAGTCAACCCAATTAAAAACTGTGGGGCAAACATTTCCACAAACATTTATTGAGGTATGTAGAGACCATTTCACCTATTGTGATATGATAGGCTACTACCACACTACTTCATGTTACATTCAGCAACCATGACCATGTGTTCACACAGATAAACACATAACAGACATAGACATAGGTAAACAAAATTTGTAAACTTCTATTTGAAATATAATTTTCATGAAAGTAAGCCCATACCCGTATGTGTGCAAAACAATGTCAAAGGAACTGAATAAAATACTAGACACATTCTTTTACCCTCATGTAACTTGTTAATATTTGTGTGATGTTTATGTGATTTTAACATGGATTAAATAACTAGTTTTGAAATACTAGATTCTGGCCCTTTTATAAAAATATAATAAGCCTTTTTTATTACCCCAGCAGTCTCAGATGGGTTAAATACTATAGCCTTGAGGATGTTGAAACAGCTGTGAATTGCATGTGAGTGCTCAAATTATAAATTTTCTTCCATTTCTCAGAAATGTAATCTGATTTGTATTTCCCGATTCAGCCACACTGTGAGATCCTAATCCCTGCACTGCCAGAGGGCCAGTAATGCTATGTAAACTTAAGGCTCCAGCAACAGCAAATGGATTGAATTATACCTGCCAAATAACTCAGTGACAACAGTGTTATGATCATCTCATCTTTTGTAGGGATTTCCTTTCCGGTGCCTAATGAACTGTTATAAGAATGGGTCAATCTGATGCTTCAGAATAAGTACTCACTAATGGACTGTTAAACCTTCATGAGTACTAAAATGCATACGGCAGTTAAATCAATAGAAAATATCTTAAACCTCCCAGGCCTGTTTTAGAAAGCAGTGTAGGAAGCAGTTGGGATGTGTGAAGTGCTTTATCCCATATCATACATCCAGGTTTGGGCTTTTCTGATTCAATATATGTAGACTTATACTCAACTGCTTATCAGACTTTGTTTCCTTTTATTTTTACTTAAATTTACATGGTCAGTAAATTACATTATTAATTTAAAAAAAGTATGTTTATCGTAAGACGTAAAAAATCTAAAAAAAATACATTCTATGGCTCCAGTGCTGGTTTCTCAGATCTGAGTTGACCTCGGGGGCCTTTCATGATGAGAGCTATTGTTTACTGTAGTGTTTGGATCTTCTTGTAACAAGCAATGGCTACAATATGGCCTTCTAGCTCAAAAATATATTGTGAATGCAGGAGAACTGACATTGGTCATCATCAGTGGACAGAGTGTAGTCATGTGGTTGATGTTGAAAGCCATAAGTGAGAATTTCAAATATAGGTCCTGTGGATGGAGGGGTACAGAAAAAAAATTTTTTTATCGTGCCATGGAAATGTTAGTGATCATTCTGCAGTACTGTTTAGGGTATGGTGATTGCACTTACCTATAATGCTTCTTAACATTCTTAAAGCGGCGATTTGCTGAAATTCTTAAGCAAAAATATTCTATTATATTAACACTTGCACTACACTATAAGCACCTTGGTTATGTCCTAAAAAAAAAGGTTAGTTTCAGCACATTTCTGTTTCCTATTATGGTCTTGGCAATCAATAGCTACCTTGTAATATTTAATAGTCATTTTTTTAAATTACCATAAACTTACCTATGTACTCCATGTCGCTCTATATGTCCCTCCCAATAGTCTGATATCACTCCTTGCTCAGAAACCATTCTGGGCTAACGGTCAGGAAAGACACTCTCTCTACAAACTTACAGTGATACTTTTGCACAATCAAAACTAGTTGCCATATGTGTTACTGTTGTATATTCACTCCTGGCAGACTGGCATTCTTTTGAGAACTAGTCAATGCCAGAGCAAGGGGACACAGCAAGTAAGTATATTATTCAGAATTATGAAATGCTAATTCACCATTGTGATGGCTCAGAGATGCATAAAAATGCAATAATTTTTTTTTGCATTTGAATATAACTAGGTGATTGAGTTGCGTTAATGTGACTACTAATACTGGGGTATGTCCCTGAAAAGCGAGAACACATTGTTTTTACTCAGTAGTTGTTTGTTTTGTTAAATGGTACATTTCCAATCCTTTCTGTTCATTTATCACTTCATACATTCAAATTTTTTAATATATTTGTTTATAACTTTTACTTTTCATTACATCATAAAAAATGCAGGTAAAAATTAAGAAATTGGGTGATTCAGATAAGCAGGTCAAAAATAAGAAATTTATAACTCTGCTGATCTGAATCACCCAATTATGATTTCATCACACCAGGTCAGAGAGGGTTACCTGCAAATGGGCACATCTGGGGCACCAGAGACTTTATTTGGGCGAGATTTAGAACAAAGTAGCATAGCTTTGTGCCCTGATTTTTGTGTTTTCTCATTAATTGTATTTTAAAAAAAATATATATTTTACATAATTGTTTGTTTCAAACATTATTATATTCAGGATGTCTATTAGACCCTTGTACGGACAGATTTTACAGGCCTACAACATAAAGAAAAATTTTGGTACAGAAATCTGGACCTCAGCAGTGCGCTAGGGAGGTTAAGTACATGGATATACTTTGCAAAGTGCATTTCCACCACTTTCACTCAGCTAAGTAGACTACATGGACTGTAGAGTATGAAGGCACGTCAATTGGACTGGGAATCGGTGCACACCACTGTGGACATCAATCCTTGTTTAATACTTTGGATGGAGACCCTGTACCCCAAAGTATTAATCATCGACCAAGTAAAAATGGACGTGTCTGTTCCCTGTTCGATCACTTCTTTTAAGCAATCGGGATCGAGCATTCCATGTAGGCAGCCTGGATTCCCGCAGAATCGATCGCCGTGAACACACACAACAAAAGGTGTAATGCTACTTAGTGTTGCTCGAGATATTCTAATCACAAACTTTTAGTGCGCATATCGGCACTATAAGAATTTGCGAAGATCTTGATTATAGGGCTACATCTTTGTAATCGCAAATATTTACATTTTTTTACATCAGTACCCAGAACTACTGTACATTGCATTCGCAATATGGGCATGTGCCAATTTAGGTAATAATGACTGGAGACCATGAATTCTCAAATTACCAAATTTATGGTGAATATTAGGTGAAAAATTTGCAATATTCTGTGAATATTTATATTGCTTATGCTGCTCATCACTAATGCTAATGTCCTCAGAAGATGAAAGAAATAGAAAGCCCATTGACCTTTGCAGCTATCTAAAATATTTATAACCTACAATAGCTATTATTACTCTTATGCTCATATTTAGTTAACCACTTTCCACCCACTCTTGGAGCATGAAGATTTAAACCATAGTGACCAGAGTACATTTACAATTTTCCTTCAGAAAAACACCCATATTAAACTTTTGACAAATTCGATTAGAAGTAGAGAAGCTGCATAATTAATTATGTAAGCAGCACGTTTTTATGTCCCACTATGTGTGCACAACTGTAAAATTCTCAGTATAAAGTACCCTAAAACTAAGCTTTACATTACAAGTTTACCGTAGAACTTTGTTTTTTTATTTGGAAACTTAAAAGGACAAGTGAACAGAAAGCAAAACTTTCAAGCCTAAACTTGCACCAGCAAACAAAAGGACTTTACTCAGAGGGGATGCTTAAAGAACCTTTATGGCTCATCAGTATAATGTTAATCATAAATAATGACCCTAGAATTCTTCTGCCTTCTGGACTGGTTGGTTTTAACAAATACATCAAACACAGTCTCTTTTTACCTGATTATAAGTATAAGTATGTTCAGGAGTGTAACTAGAAATAATTGGGCCCCATAGCAAAAATGTTCATGTACCCCCCCTCATCCCAACCTGTCACTCCAATCCCTGCCCTTCCAGGAGTGGTGGGCCCCCTTGTGAATATGGGCCCCATAGCACTGCTATGGCTGCTATAGTGGTTCCTACGCCACTGAGTATGTTCTTGACTGTGTTTGCACATTCATGGTGGGAAAGCAGTTCTTTAATTGTTTTTAATTTATTTTATTTTGTTTTTAACTTTTATATTTCTTTTTGTTTTTACAATACTACAGTCGCAAAGGTCTTGACAAGTGAAAGTATATATATATATATATATTATAGAACAGGTCACCTGTATAAAGACATTTTTGGCCTCTAATGTCCACTGCAAAATGTACTACATATATGGCCACTAGTGGACAGAATCTCAATTTGGGAGATTACAGTGCTTGTGGGAGGCTCAATGTCATCAGATGCTCCTACTATTCTGCCTTTCAAGGGTTTACCGTGAGCATTACTTAGTCTTAGAATTTACTTTAAGGGGTTACCCCGACAAACCCTCAGAATGAACAATTTTACCCAAATTCCAAGGTTCCAAATTGGAAGTCAGTTGGGCAATCCATGAACATACACTTCAAGTCAGTCTCTTATCTCAACTATTCCTGCACTTCAAGGTTCCTCCAAGAGTGCAGAGGTTGTAGCCAATCAGGAAGTTGCTCTCCTGATCGTTAATTGAGTTTAGGCCACTGTTCTGTGTTTAAAAATGTGTTGCCATGCTAGTACTGAGTCCATAGCAATCCTTCTGATGCCATCAGTATGTTCTCAGTACCTCCTGTGACCCCACTTCCAGTTCCTTGTGTCTCTCCCAGTCACATTATTTACTGTGTCTTTCAGTGTCCCTGAGTGTAGTGACTCTTGCATCTCTAAGTGACCCTTATTCTAATGGCTCTGTTTGTTTGTTTTTTGGAGGCCTCACTTCCTCTACTAATTGCAACATTCTGACACCCTAGATCCTTTGCTGCCTGAACCCCTGCACTGAGGGTGGCAACCAGTGGCCGGGCCCAATTAAGCCCAACCCCTTTGTGATGCTCTGGTGAACTACACTGGCTTCTTACACTAATTGCTTTAGTCATTTTTTGTTGCTCAAAGCCATTATCCTGGGCAACTAATACCTGGTCAACCAAGCTTGCAAAAGTAAAAAAAAAGTGAACTTTTCCACATTTTGTCACATTGCAGATACAAACATAAATCTATTTTATTGGAATTCTGCGTGAAAGACCAATACAAAGTGGTGTACACGTGAGAAGTGGAACGAAAATCATACATGATTCCAAACATTTTTTACAAATGAATAACTGCAAAGTGGGATGTGCATAATTTTTCAGCCCCCTTTGGCCTGAGTGCAGTCAGTTGCCCATAGACATTGCCCGATGAGTGCTAATGACTAAATAGAATGCACCTGTGTATAATCTAATGTCAGTACAAATACAGCTGCTCTGTGACGGCCTCAGAGGTTGGCCTAGAGAATATTGGAAGCAACAACACCATGAAGTCCAAAGAACACACCAGACAGGTCAGGG
>CM070032.1:73042607-73071370 GCA_036250615.1 Ptychadena robeensis | reverse complement strand
GGGGGGGGGGGGGTTATTTCATTGGCAGTGAATCCAGCAAGAGAAGGGTTACACAGCCCCCCCAGCAGGGATGTAGATCCGTGGTGCTGAATGGACAGCTCACTCCAGTAACTTGGATGAGCGAGTGTTTCATTATCCCAGTTTGTTTGCTGTTTTGTGTGTGTTCCCTCCCATCTGCTCTCTCTGTCTCTTGTAAATCGGATCAAGCCTGATTCCCCTCACGTCAAACCACATGATCCCATAAAACATTCATCACCTCTCAATCCCTGATCCAGCTCCATAAAACATTCATCGTTGCTTTTCCATAGAGTAAGTGGGAAGGGGAGGCAGCCGGAGGAAGCACATCACACGTTGGTGCGGGGGAGACAGGGAGCTCTCATTACCAGCTGTCTTTATGGTGGACACTCACAACTACTAGTTACGGTTGGGGGACCAGCCTTGGATGCTCCAAGTGGATGTTGAATGCCAACAAGAAGATTGTTATTGTACCCCCAAAGACTGGAGCGTGCTGGCAGATGGGGAATGGTTATAGCTGGATTTCGGGAGTGTGATTCATTGTACTGAAGTTTCCATTTCCTAAGGATTGCCTCTTCTCTTTCCAGAGTCTGGACATAAGGGAATTACGCCAAACATGAAGCTACTCTGAAATCCAGGTGAGTAGACATGTCACTCTCTATATCTCTAGTTATATAAATAGCTGAATCCAGACAATTCCTCATTAATGAAGCCAGAGACAATAGTTACAGCTCTGGATTTATGTTACATAATAATATGCATTTGGAATATTTGCAGAATACACAGTATTCCCTCAAATCATTGAGTTTTCCAGACGCTTGCAGGAATGTTATGCAATGTTTCTATGATCTGATGATGGGGGCTGGAAGGATATTGCTGAAAAGGTTTGATGATTAAAGGATGAGGACTTGGGGATTTCCAGTTTTCTGTACTAACCTCACAACTACAGAGGAATATCTATAACACAAAGTAGGTCAGGAATCCAGAAGGACGCTAGGGAGGGAATGGGAGCAAATGTTGCGGTGGATCGGTCTCTTGGGACGTTCGTCTCTTTGCTCTGTGTAGCCTGATAAACTCATTTTGTGTGTGATCTAGCAGCTGAGTGATGTGCCTTTATGGGGTAGATTTCTGCTACCATCCTGTGCCTTATAGGGTTACTCAGAGAAGCTAAATGTGTCTAACAAATCGCCTCCGGCGTCTTTCATAATAAGTATGCCTTGCCACCAGCTTAGATTTGATTTAGAGTTTTTAATTAATCCTGATTTACAGATGTGGGCTAGGAAAGAGGTGAAATTGAAGTCTCCTGTGTAAAATATGCAGGAATTAATGTGGTGATCCTCCAATGAAAACTCTTCTTCATGGACATCATAAGGCCTGTTTTGGGTGGGCTTCAGCCCCCCCAAAATGACTCTCAAACCCTTAAAATATATAGTAATATATGTGATATGTGTAATTCCTTCCTACAACTGGGGGGACTAAGCCCTCTTTTGTCTTTCAATACAAGTGACGTCCCTAGTCTGCTTTAATCATATGCTTTGGGTTGAAGCTGGTGTGTAGTGGACGTCAGTGTGAACAGTGGATGTGTTGCCCTGATGTGCCCCAGACCTGATGTTGTGCATTGCTTGTTATGCAATATTTTGCAGTCCCCATCCTGTCCGACTGCATACTCAACCTGATTACACCGAGCTATACAAAATGCAAACAGTCACAGGAGTGAGGATGCTGGGTGCACTGCAGAGCCAGACACAAGGCAAGCTCTTGTCCCAAAGTTACATCTATTGAAAATACATTATCAGTTATTTAACGTGTCTGACTTGCTGAAAATGTGATATATACAAGTAGGTTTATCATTTCCAAGACATAATGAGATACTGTCTGCCTTCACTATTTGCCATTTCTTTCTATCTCTCTCTCTCTCTCTCTCTCTCTCTCTCTCTCTCTCTCTCTCTCTCTCTCTCTCTCTCTCTCTCTCTCTCTCTCTCTCTCTCTCTCTCTCTCTCTCTCTCTCTCTCTCTCTCTCTCTCTCTCTATCTATCTATCCTATACCAGATTTCACATTGTGATGTTTGACTGGCACAAAAAACACCTGAAGTTCAGAGCAGTGAGTCTACTATAGTGCAAAAAAACACTTTCTACACTACATATAGGCGAGCTGTCTTCCTTAAAGTGCACAGTGCTATTCCACTTCCATCGGTCTCCTACACCTCAGCCTCCGGTGAAATCAGAGTAGGTTACAAATGTGCAATCTTTTTAAATTCTGATGTGTTTTTATTAGTGTAAAGTGACTATAGATTATGTGTTGATTAGTTTATGTATGCTTACTTTGTGTCACTCATCACAGCACAGCTTACTAGATATTTTCTATATGTAGCTGTATACAGAAGCTGCATACCTGATATTCTCCGCTCTGGATGTGCTAGGTTCCTCTAGCGGTGAAACATGTCTCGCTGATATTAAGATGTTTAACACTGAATTGAATCCACATTGTATACACAATTTTGTGTCCTTCAGATATCAATCTATATCAATAGTGTAGTTTACATTAACAAGCCATGGTGATATGAAGTCTTTAAATGATATATCTGACACTACCTCACACACTTATATGGTCTACCAAGATCTGTTTATCATTTTAAAATATTGGTTTACTGCAGTCATATCAAACCATGTGAGGCTTTTTTTCAGGCTTCCTGAACATCATTTATGTTCCATCAATCACTGTTTAGATTGCTGCGAACACAACCATATATTTACTTGATTTGAGGTTAATGCAATTCACAGCACTCATTGTCTTCCTGCCTTGTCATAGATATTAAAGTGAACAGAATTCAGGTGTGCAAGTTATTAAATGCCTAACATAATAATTTCAGGGTTTTAAAGATTTTTTAGGCATCCTAACCTGACTGAATAAAGCATTGTGGTTTATTGAACTGTCATTATGCGAGATTCAGCATTATTGATTTTTATCGTGTCTGGATAGGGAAGGAAAGGGATTTATGTCAACACCGTCAGCCTTGGAATTTTGGTTTTCGATGTTCACTTGTGAGGCCTATGCCATGTTCCTATGTGCTGTATACCATTTCCTTCTACATTACTTGGTTAGCATTAGAGAAATGATATTATAAATAAAAGACACATTGATACTTATAATACTAATAAATGCTGCATTTCTTTTCTGTTTTAAAAAAAAATGTTTTTGGTCTTTTTACCAAAAGGCATACTATATCTCCAATAGAGCAAACAACATACTAAGCCAACCACCCTGTACTTTTGTACTTTTTAGGTAGAATTTAGTATCATGCTGAAACAAAAGTTTGAATATAAAAATACATACTTTTAGCATAACATGTCATTATGGACATTGTAATTCCATTGGGTTTCCATTCTATTTATTAAATAAAGTCATGTCTTGGTAAGTGGATTGTGGTTTGTTTTCATCATTTATGTTATTTGTAATTTTTGATCGAAAGCAATATGATATGAAAAGCATATCCCTAAAACATATCCCTATTCACAGCATTATGTATTATGTGTATGGGTCTAACAATATTTTTTACTTCACTTAATGGACAGAGGGGTCCAAAACATACATATTGATATACCATGTAAAATAATTTAGAAGAACAAACTATATGTCCTTCATATTTGTTGTGGATCTCCATACTCATGTGTTCAGTATGATGAATTTTGTGGATATGAGTACTAATGTACCCTTGAAAGCAAGGTTTTTCAGAACAAAACAAGTTGCAGGTTATTCTATGGATTGATGCTCACTACTAGAAAACCTTATTGACAAAGCACCACAGAGAGATAGACATGGGTCATATTTGCTTCACATCTTTTGAGCATTCATTTTTTTCATTTGTAGCTCTTGAATAATAAACAGTGAAAATGCAATTTGCTGTTTATTGGATGGAGTTTGCTATCTCACACCTTTAGCTATCAGCTTCTTAAATTAGCAACCTAGCAGCTCAAACATTTTATAGCTTGCAAGTGTGTGGCTTTTGAATAATAATGAAACCTACCCATGAAAAAACAAAAATCAAAGAAGAATCAAGCACTTCGCAAAGTGGATATACCAGCCACTAAAGGGGGGGGCACTTAAAAATAACACAGAAAACATTTGTAACAGAATGCTTTACATCCCAGGTAGGGTATTAACCAGGGGGTGGGCAAACTTTTTGACTCGTGGGCCATAATTGTTTTTTAAATTTGACAGAAAGGCCGGAGTAGGAGCCTGTAAGGGCCGTCCTCCATAGGTGTCCTTATCAATTGTTTTAATTGTGCAATAAAATGTTTGTTTTACACATATGTACCTTGTGACCCATACTTTCCATTGGAGCCCTTAAAGTCCCCTTGCCTCTGATATTTTCGGGGGAATTTGTTGACCTGTGTCCATGGGCTAACGCTCACTCTCCCGGGGATATAATCTTGTTTTGTATTGTATTTTGGGATGGTGGCACCCCTACTGGAGAAATAGTAAATTTGGTTCTACATTTATTGTTATACTTAATAGAGAAGTCAACCTGTAAATATGTTTTAGGTGCATCTTTTCATAAAGACTGTGCAGTAATCTACATATTCTCTAAATCAATATACATTTTTAAGTTGGTTGGACTATGGACTATGGTGACTAAATAAGTAGTACGCCTTGCTTAACAGTTCTGCTTGATGATTAAAACCTGGTACTTAGCCAACTTAAAGTGTACTGTCTTTATATCTCTATGTACATGAGCATTTCCTATGCACAAGTGAAAAGCAATCCTGCTAACTGTTTAAAAAGGGAGCTAGAGCTCCACTTTATGGCTGAATAGAAGACTACACATTTACATTTTCAAAAAAAAATTATTTATTTTTTATTTTTTTTGTCATGACCATAATAAACAAATAAACAAACTACTACATAGCCAGTATACATTTTATTTAGATAAATTTCTATAAAAGGATTTGCCCTGTCTATCTTATATATTTGTCAATAACCCAAATGTAAGAATTCTCCACCTGAATTAAGAGCATGAATTATTTACATTTTAAATTTCTCTCAGGGAATCATTTGATATAATGTGTGTTAGATTTATATATAAATCAAGTGATGTATACAACATTTGCATGTGCTGTTGATTGGATATATACCTTTTCTAGGCATCCCACATGCAGGAGAAAATTGTGGGCCTGTAAACAGTTTACTTCTTTTACAACTAAAATAAAAAATAAATAGTAAACTATACATACCATTTTGGTCACTTTTGGGTTTATTTTTTATTTATTTGTAAAAATATAAATAATATAACACTGAGCAGTGATAATATATATCAATGGGGTTCTCTAAAGCTAGCAACATGTTGGTTCTCTTTCGGATCCAATTCTGAGCCCCCGATCAATTGGACGCGATCACTCGGACAAGGTGGTATGCAGCGATCGGATCCTCTTAATTGGCTGATTGATTGCAGCTCCCATTCCCGCTGAGATCGCCGGAATCAATTGGGTGAGTGGTCAATTGGCCATGGAATCCGACACGTGTATGGCTAGCTTAAAAGACATCCTGTCACACCTCACTCAGCAGTTCTTTTTAATAAATTAAAACATGTAATCCAATCTGACATGATTGATTTTCAAAAGCATAGATTATAACATAAAATAAGTATAAGTTCATCTTTATTATCTATAACACCAAAATACAATAGGCCCTAGACTTATGGACTTCATTGGAATTCATTTCCAAGGATTGTTTGTAAGTCAAGGCTATAATAAAACATTCAAAATGGCTCCTGAACTTCCCAAAGCACCCTCAACTAAACGTTTCATAGTTTAAAGCATTTTATAATGTGTTATTTACCAGTCAATTATTTCTAGGTGTTCTCACCAAAATAGTAAAATATACATAGCATACGAGAAAAGAAAATTGTAATTACCATTAAAGGTTACATATTTGGCTTTCAGGAAGAAAGACTGAAATAGAAGGGGGTTATTGTTTTGAAGGATAGTCTCCTTCTATAAGAATGCCAGTAATATGTCTCTCTGGTGTCCTTTCTCTCCTTGGAAGAGTCTGTAGCCTTTTGTAGATTGGTGAGATGGTCCATTATGTCATGCTGTACTTATTAGTGAGATTGGTCACATGAACACCACTCTCTTATTTCATAACAATTACCTCCTACTTTTCAATTGTGATTGCTTTCTTTAACTTCTGATTCTTCCAGATATTTGGGGGCCATTTTTATTCACTGTCTGAAATTATGCCCTCAAACATGTGTTTGGTCTTGAGTCAAGGCAGTTGTAACATAAGTACCCACTGTATAGTGCTAACTTATAAACAACTTTATGTTGACTTAAATTGGAATCTCTGTGAGCCTATTTTTGAAGGCTAAACATTATATTTTGCCTTGTTTTTCATGTGAAATATTGTTTTTGTCATGTATGTTTTTTATTTAAATGATGTTGACAGATTTTCATGTTTGCCATATTTTGACAAAGGCAAAAAACACCCAGAAAATCTGCTTACAGAAAGAGTGTGCCAGTTGTAACAGATACAAATGTTGGTAATTTATGTGAGAGCACCTGGGTACATTAACCGAAATATATTCTCTTATCAAGAGTTTATCAAATTAAAATGACCTTTCAGTTTTGGTTAGATGCCAGTTTTTGCCAGATTTATTTTCCTTTATAATATCTCTCAAGGTTGAAATACACTTTACATTATAGAGAATAAAACAGGTCTCTTCTACAGCAAGAGGAAGACTGGACATTACATGGCAAAGGGAGCTAGAAATCTCTTCTGCAGGAGCCTTTAACAGTTTGGCAACTCAACAGTTTATTCTGCATAGTTGGATCCATGTGCACAAATATCTCTTTGTACAAGCTGACCCCATATTTAGCAGCTAATTTTGTAAGTCGTTTTGTGGCTAGTATCAATAGAGCAGGTTTGACTACTTTTGTTTGTTTCTTGAATACTTTCATACTATACAGTGAAAGGTTGGGTGGGTAATAATTTTGCACTTATTTATGAAGATTTTTAAACCTACAACAAATATAATATATATATTTGGGCAATGTTTCAAAACCTGCAGATGAAACTGGGATCCATTTAGTTTATCAAGAGCCTTGTTTTTTTTTCTTTTGCAGCCAGTCACAATGGTAGCATGGTAGTTTCTACAAACATTGTTTTATTTCATTGTTTATAAACAACACCCTCATTTTAAATACTATAATGCAACATCTAAAATGGCAACCGTCATGTAACCTTTCTTGGTGCACATCTGTAGCCCAAAACTCATAGATTTGTTGGTTCAATTGGACCAGCGTCCCCATCTAAAGCAATGGCAGGCACACAAAGGCGTGCGGCTGATTCTCTGTACGACTGGCCATGCGTGATGACGCCATCAGGGTCGATCATACGAGAAATAGGCCAAAAAGCGAGACATCTATGGCTGGCATAGGTGACTTCAAGCTCTTCTCAGAAGCCAGGGTCATTGGGATTCACCAAATAATGCCAAAAGTATATTTTCAATAAAGATAAATTCCTTTTTCCTTTAATGATATGCAGACTTTATACTAACAGTTTTTTTTTAAAACTTGGGACCAGATTAAGAAACATTTTAAAAAAAAAGTGACACTAAACTTGACTGTTGCTGAAATAAATGTTCTAGTGGTAAAAAAAAATACAGTAGTAATAATTAATTGTTGTTATGTGTAGGCATTAAAGGTGTTATTCACAATTCAGGTCTATTTCTTGTTTCATCACTGGAAACCACCCTTGGTTTTATGGAGGTAGACAGTAAGTAAGAAAGGACTCCAAGTGTGCAAAACATGTGAAATGCTTACTATTAAAAATTTGATGTTATTAAATAATAAAATACAAATATCCCTGTATTCTGGAAATTAGGGTTGGCAGGATTTTCTAGCCTTAGTAATGAGCAGCATAGGCAACATTCAATTTAGCAAAAAATTTTGAATGACTCTCTATATATTCCAAGTAAATTCACAAAGTCTCTTGTCCATTATATTATATATAATGTGATTTATTGCAAAAGCAACATGTGTTTCGATAGTGGCAACTAGTGGCAGAATGTGAAATTGTAGCTGCAGTGTAATCTAATGAAACAAGTAATTTTTTTGCAAAACTCAGCATTTGCACATGTAAATATTGCATGCGCAATGCTTGGTGCTCTCCCCAGAATCTTGAATATTCGAGATCACAAAGATATAGCACTATATTCAAGATCTTCAAGATCAGTTCGCGAGTTGTAATTCTTGCCTTGCCTTTCCGCTGCTGTCCAACCATCCTAAAAATAACTTCACAAATTTCATATCCCAGTAGTAATCTTATAAATAGCCTACTCACTGTGAATCAAACAACACATCCCTATCACCTTTCTGATGTTCTATTCTGCTATATAGTCATTCAACTGATGAACATTTTCATATTATACCGTCTATGGAGAGGCGACGATCTGTTAACAATACTACATCATTTAATTATTTTATCAGAAGTCAGAAATACGATTCAGCAGACATAAATTGTTGAAACATGCTATTAGTGGAGAAGGTGTTCCATCTAAAAACAAGATGATAAAAATGCAACATTTTAGAAAAGTTTGTAAAGGTGTGTTTAGCCACTGTAAATAGTATTGATTACAAACTAAAATTACAATAGAAATAAAATAGTGTTGCGGCATATGACTTCATTTATTGATATATACATGTAGTTTATTAGGGTTCTTTTCATACATGAGAAGTTAGAGAGATGTGTGGGTACCAGTACAAAGCAACCCGTACAAAGCAACCAGTCAATTATGGCGTTATCTGTAAAGAACAGAAAAAAACCAATGATGGAGACAATCTGATTGACTAGTATGAGTTTACACTTGGTGTTAAACATTTTGTGCCATGCATAATATCAACAATCTTTCCTCTTCCTAACGTTACACTATTCAGTTGTTCTTAACCAATAATTGTTATCCTTGTGGTTTTACACTAGATGGCTGTCTTGTCATTTCTTCTGTTCCTGTTTTCACATACAGTGTCAAGTAATAATTTTAATAAGATTGAAAATAGGTATAATTTTTACATCAAAGCTCTTATTCAATAAAAGAGCAATCTTACACGGTTTTATCTACCACAGCATCCTAAAATGATTTTATGCATTATATGAATATAGAACTTCTAATTGGGGCATTTATTGCTGTTGTAATAATTACAAAGCTGCAGAGTTATAATACTGCATAAAAACACTATTACTTGATTTTCTTTCTAACATCTACTGTGTAATGTGGACAAAATGAACTCTATGTAAAGAAAAGTAACTGGCAAAATATCTGTGTATGTGATATAATCACATCCATTAAAATTTAAACAAAATTGCAGGCTTTTGACTTCTAGAGAAGGATCTATGTTTCTTAGTTTTTTTGATTGCAGTACAACTCCACATAGTAATAGAGAAACTCACCATATTGTTGCAAATATTGTTTGCAAAGGTCAACAACTTAGCTGAAATGTATCAAAGGGTAAGCATATAAAGATATGTACGGCCACTAGATTTCATTTCTGGCAAACAGCTATTTCTAATAATTGTTTTTCACAATCACTTCTCTGAAAACCAGTAAGGGCTTAACATGCAGGCAAAAGCCATCAATCCTGATGCTGCAAACTGCCCAGGTCTATGGGCAAAATGGGCATTAACAGTTCATTAACAATAACATGTACTTTTATATTTGTCTGCATTACCCCTGTAACATACTTATTAATAATTCCATTAGTTTCAGTTTTGCTGACTTCAACCAGCAAATTATGTGCAAACAAAAATCATGTTTTCTTTAAATTTTTTTAAAACAAATACATTTTTACCATCTAATAAATTAACAATAGTGTATAGTTTGCATGCCTGGAACCAAAATTTAGGATCTCTTAATTATGTCCGTCGGCCAAGCTGTTAAACTAACCACTTTCCTCATTCCATGAAAAAGAAAAAATGAAATTACCCTTCCAGAGTATTACCTCCTTACAAGCGCCATATTGTAAAAACAGAACTAAAGGTAGGATATAGCCAAGCCAGTAGTTACATCTTGTAGTTACACTAAATATCTCTCAATAGATTTGTTGTCTTGGGTTTTAAGCGGTATTGACCAGAAAAGGCAATAATCTGTAAAAGGGGTGTCAAGCTCTTACTAGGAGTGGGGCAAAATTTAAATTTCTACAAAGTCATAGCCCAACCTTGGGTAGTTATTAGTTAAAGAAAATGTGTACAACAGAGGACGTTTTTCCTTATTATGAGATACAACAATTAATATTTTCATATAATAACAAATGTAAGCTTTGCTTTAACATTGAATGTAGAACAAGCAAAGTGTAATACTTGTATGTAGATGTAAAATATGACTGCTCATGATTAGAGGTGGTCGAATTTTTCGACCAGCTGACTTTTTGAGCTGACGCAAAGCCCCTGAACATCGTATCATCACCAAAATTAGAGATGCATGAGAAATGTTGGGATCATTGGGGAAAAAAGTTTTGCTCTAGCACATGTCGTTTTTCATAAGTTTAAATTCGACTTTCTGTTCTTAAGTTCTAACAACAGGTCAGGTTTTCTTAGATCCACACAGATAAGTAAACAACATAGCTAAGGCACTACATAATCTATTAATACAGATTTAATGCATGTTTCTGTCAAAATAAGCAAATCAAACTAACACTTGATACACTGATAATATGATAATATGCAATCAATTTTGCTTTAGGACAACTATAAATTTCCACAATAGAAAAATAAATCTCAAGATCCCTGGAAGAACATAGTAAAAAATTGATTTAAAACACAAATGGCAGCAGTTGTAGTGCTTGCCAAAAGGGCTACTTAGTCTGGCAGCATTAAATACCTGACATAATTTTTTATACTATATAACTATACCAGAATTGTTATATTGCATTAGCGAAAATAACTTCTGCCTAAACATATGAAGGAGAACTGAACTGTACTTTGACACGGTCTCACTACTAATCATCTGTCCGTGGGCCCAGGATGTAATCCCTATTTCTCCTTTAAGCTTAGTGAGGTTTCCTATGTTTTACAAATGAGGGCTGTTTAACTGAATATACTAGTGCTGGTTTCTAGTGCCAGATGAACATTGATCTGATTTTTGTATTGGGTAAAAGAACATCTCTGTCTTCAGCCAGTGTCAAAGTTGACTCACGAAATCTCTAACACTTAGGAAATTAATTACATTATTTAATTACTTACTTGCCATTAGAATATTTCGATTTTAGGTATCAGTACATAAAATCATATAAAATTAAATGCTCAATAGATAGTTCAAGCAAAAAGGAAGGAAGTCATGAGGGAAAATTATATTGACACCATGTTTCGATAGCATGTAGAACCACCTGTAGCAGAAATAAATAATTTGTGTGTCTGGTAAGCTACAAGTCCTAATTATGAAGGAATTGTGGCCAACTAATACTTTTTACAACATTGCTTCCGTTTATTGAGGCTTTTAGGTATTGGTGGATGTACAACTCTCCTACCATCCCCCTACAACATTTGTTCAGGTTGCATTTTAGACATTGATGAATTCTTTGCAACATCATAAATATTTCTTATTTAGCCATTATGTTGTAGATTTGCTGGCATGACCATGCAATTAATATCTAGCATGTCCCTTATGTGTAATACCATTTCTTTTCAATAAAGCTTGTTTGGGGAAAAAAAATATCTAGCATGTCCATTCCAGGGAAGACCGGCAACTGTCTTAAATGTTTTCCACTTGTGAATATTCTTACTGAGTCTAAACTGTTTAAAAGAACTGGGTTCCTAAAATCATTGCTGATGTCTCTTCTTGGCAATGTGATAGTGCACACTAGAATGCTCCATCAAACTGCTAAGACGCTTATGGAGATGTCTGTTTTTATGGCGGTGTCCACAATCGCTTCTGCATTTGTTGTGCTAATTTAAGTGCTATTGGTTTGACTAAGAAGAGTATGTGTTGAACCTCTGCAGAGAGGATTCCATTTGCCAGTCCCACCCTGAATATACGGAGTTATACTCAAATTGGACAGACAATACAAAAAGAAAATTGGTGCATCCCCATGGCAGTGCTAAGCTTTCCATGTCTTATTTTTACCACACATTATCTAATGTAATACAATAATTGCCAAGATAAACACATAAATGCAAAAAAAATCTATTTACAAAATAATCTCTAGTGCTAATTCCTTTGTTGCCAGTCTTCCTGTATCAATCTTTCTGCTGTACCGTAAATCGTTACTAGATGGTACTGGATGATTCCCAAGACTTGGGAATGGAATGTCAATGACATGTCATTGAGGCAGTAATTTCTCCCTTATCAAGTCTCTCTGCCTGGCAGAGAATGGGATCACAGTACGGCAGCACCACTCTATTGAAAGGAAGAAGGGACTTTGGAAATCAATAATTATTGATTATTGTTGGTTGGTGAGTATAGCTCCAATATAAGAATTTGAATGGGAATAAAAATAGCTAAAGTGCTAAAGTCTAAATACATACAATATATCAGAAAACATTTCATGAATACATTATGTAAGTAAGCTTATGTTATTGTTAAGTTAGCATTATGTTAATGTTATTGCATCCTTAACCATGCTGCATATACTTACAGAATCTTAAAAGTTTAAATACTAGCATTGTAATACAATGGCAGAAATGGACACTGCAAAGTGTAGTAATGTGTTATAATTATGTGGTGTGACTTTTTCTACTTATTTAATAAAAAAATTTCATAATCAGAAGTTAATGTATTCAGCTATGTTTTCTATAAAAGGAAATCCATATATGGTAAGCATTGTTATTATGCCAATACCAGCAGCCAACATTTTGCTTTAGTTCTCTAACATGTTAGGTTGTTAAAAGAAAGCCTTATATTTAACTTGTTGCAGAAGGCAGCATTTGAATTTACCTTTACCCCAGTTTTCATAAAGCATTTCTATTACATAAAATAAGAGTTTTTGACATTTTTGTCAAGTCCTTAATGTACCTGAAATGGCAGTCGGGCATGTTTGTGAAATTAGCTGGCCAGGAATGAATTTATAAAGATAATTCATTTGAAAATTGTCTTCTTCCCAAGTCTGTATTGAGTATCAAAAACCACAGAAAAGTGTTTTAATGTCCTCGGCTTCATTACAGCCGAATGATCTACAAGAATAATGGAGATGCAATTTAAAAAATAACCCTGTTAAACCTTGTAAGGCCAGATAATACCATAACCTTAGTAAAGAAATACAATACTGTCAGTTCTTTCAGCCAGACAGCAATAACCACGGCACATAACAAAATAAACCACATTAAAACAATTCAATGGGAAAGCTCATTTAGCCAGTTTGCTGCCATTATAGAGCAAATAAAAATAAATAAATAAGTAGTACAGTAATAAAATAGAACAGTTCCCCATCCCCAATGATTGTGTTTCTCTAATTAAATATTTCCACTAAATAAATGCTAACTCTAAATATGCAGGAATATATAATGTAATCTCTTCTATGGGAAGCAGTTGGCATCAAAAATGAGTCGGTGGTCTGGCAAGAAATAGCATTATGTTGAAAAGCCAACTATATTTAGAGGAATGGCAACAATAATAAAAATAAACTTTTATTAGCAGTTAGGGTGTCCGCTGAGATCATGGCTGAGTGCAGATTGTAACTTTTTAAGTATATGTAAAGTAAGCATCTGTACAGTAAGTGCAGCACTTTGTATTGTGCTCAGATAGAAGAATTAAAGGTTAGACACATTAAAAAGATGTAAATTACTGTTTGTTATATAAATAAAAGGGATGAAAGGTAGAGAGGAGGAAACACTGGGAAATAATAGGAAATTTACTTGCATGAGATAATGAGAGGGCAAGGAGGAAGTCAAATGTAAGGGTATGTGGGTGGTAGGCAGTACAATGCAGATGTGTTTATAAAAATGACCTGTTACTTGATGAAAAAGACAATTTTGCACCAGTTGTGACTCTTCGTTGGCATCCTGAAATGAGCCCCTGGTGGGGGCTATAAGCAGCAACGGCTACCTAAATAACATAGACATGGTCTACATTTGTCACAAGATAAAGATGTCAGATCCCCAAAAATACATGCAATTGTAAAAAATATTATTTTATTAGTAAAATAAATATATAGTTGAGATTTAAAAACATAGAAGAACCTAGCAGTAGGCAAAGGTCTGTTTTAAAAATCCAAGATACCACAATTACACCAGTTGGGTTTACATAGATTGATAAAATCAACAAAAACTTCTTCAACATTAATTTGTATAAACATACATTTAAAATAGATAAATACAGAAAAAACACATTATTAAATCACAAATAGTTTTTGTAGCACTTCAAGAGTTGTAAATACACAAATAAGATTGTAAATTTGAATTATTACTTGCAAAAAATAGTATATGCTAAAATAGTTGAGGTTGATTTGCAGTTTCCCTAGTGAATATCAGCAAATTGTAGAATCAGCAATATAAGACTAATTATTAAGTATCTGCATATGCAAAGGGTTCATTACAGCAAGATCATGCTGCCTCACAAAACACGGACTTGAAGACTTGTTTGGGGGGTTTATGAACTCAATGCATTCTCTTAAGTCTCTATTCTACCTGTCTGGGGGTGAGCAGAGTGATTTTGTTAAAAAAAAATATATAGTTTTCCAAGCTATTGCCAGCAATTTGCTGTAGTAATTGTGTGATGTTTGATGTGATGTATCTATGCATTCATTTCTCATAAATGGGTGACCTTGGGAGAAATGAAAATGCAGTTTTTAAATTTAAATTAAAATTCGCATTGGTTTGCTTTAATAAAATAGAAGCTGTGAACATGTACAATTTGAAATATACTGGTCTAAATGGTCTAAGGCAAGGGTGGGCAAACATTTTTTGACTGGTGGTCCACAAGGTGTTAAATTTAAATTTAAACAGAAAATTTCTTAAACAGAATTTAACAGAATTTAACAGAAAGGTAGGTCCAACAGCCTACAATGGCTGTCCGGCATAGGTGTTCTGAAGTGTCATTGATGATGATGGGGATGTGTCAGGGACATCCTAGTCTTCTATTTGCTATAAACATACCTGCCATTTTCAGTAAAAAAAAAGGGTAGACCTTGGTGACAAGGCAATCTAGCTCCTCATTGCTCATTCACTGCAATGAGTAAAGGGAGATAAAGTGGACGTTACTACTATAGACACGCTCATTCCAGGGAACAAGTGGATAGGACCATATTAACTAAGGTGACAACCAGCTAGATTTAGATGCTAAACAGGCCGGATCTGGCACCCGGGCCATAGTTTGCAACTGTCTAAGGTCCCCTAGCAGTAAAAATTGCAGTAAAATGGCAGTAGGTTCAGAACTATGAAAGAGAACATGATAGAATACCCCTATAATATTGTGTGGTGATTTTAACACTGCAAAAAGGATTAGGTGTTGCCTCATTGCCAGATATATATGCCAAGTTATATGACCATATAGTTTATAAGATAACTATGGCTTTCCTTTTATTGCTTTTATCAAGGCAGTAGAAATCGACTCAAAGAATAGGTAATGGAAACTACTATGATCAAGAGGTCCTTTATATCATAAATTGTTATCATATGAGAAAACCACCCATTGTTTTTTCGGGTAGGCATTGTATAGTTAGAAGTAGTTCACTTTTAACTTACAAATAAAGAAAGAAAGGTAAGTTAGCTATATCTTTTTTATTTTTTTATTTTAACATTCCATTTCAAAGGCAAAGTGTTACAAAGAAGTTCAATAGACTTTGTCTTTTTGAAGCTGTCTTGCAATTACATGGGTCATCTCAGCAATGACCTAGGTTGCTCGCTTTTCTCCAGTTTTGTGGATGACTTCCAATTAAATTCCCTACATGTTCACATTACTTCCCAATCTGTGACAACTTTGAGTTTATAGTGACTCACGGATGACTCATGGTTTCAATGTAACCGTACCATGAAGCAAAAGCTTTGTGTGATGTTTTCAAAAAGACACTGGGGCTGAAAAAAATCTACTTTATGTTTCTTTTAATTTAAGTATATGATCAAAGAACCACTCTTTTTTAAAATAATCAAAAGATTTGCTGGTAAAGCCATTCTCCTGATTTGTTTTCCAGAGCTGAGAAGTCATATGTTGCTTAATTTGAAAAATAGAAGAAATTATTTTCTCAACAAAAGCGATATCACCATCTTAAGATGTCTGTTGACTATGTTGTAACTGTGAAGATTTCATACATTCACAAAGCTTTAAGATAACCCTCAGAACTCTGTTCTCTCCTAATTAAATCCACCGATGGTTCAGATAAGAAAATACAATTTCAGTGAATACATCAGGAGCTTACCTCTGCAGTAATAACATTGATGTCTTTTCTTTGTGTGAATAATGTACCATTTTGTACTTTATCAGTAGAACTGGATGTTTCACAGACAATATAAAAAGAAAAAATTATGTAATCTGTTAAAAAAACAAAACAGTACATCAATAATGATAATTAATCTGTAACTAATGTATGACAAAGAAATTGCCAATAAAAGGTAAAACTGAAACATCTAGCCAACAAGTTGGTGAGAAGTGCCACCATTATACTACTACAGTACCCGCAACATGTACTGTACCATTCAACAACAACAAACTTGTTGTCAAACTTTTTTCTCAAGTTAAAGGGACATTCATTAAGGCTTTGCATACAACCGTGCAACCAAAAATTGTTCATCCTAGTTAAGAAGAGAAAATTAAATTATGACAGAAACATTTTGGTTAAAGAAGGAAAAATGGGAAGAAACGGGCCTGTCTACATAAACATATTTTAGTGATTACAAACGGACATCTTGATGCATCTAGAATAATATGTCCTTATCTAGTCTCACCACAGATTTTTGCACATGACAATGATCATTGAATAACGAAAGGGTGGCTAAGGCTGTATAAACATGGGCATTTTTGTGGACTGCTGATAGTTGGCAAAAACAACAGCCTGCCCCTGTGGGCGAGCTCCTGCCTTCGGGGGGGGGGGGTTCTAATGTTCAGATAATTTCCCCATGAATTAGGGTGGGCGGCTGGGGTTATTAAGCAGTTACCAGGGGGCCGACAACCACCCATGTTAATGTGCCCTAAAGCTTACCACACACCTTTCAGTCTCTTTCTTGTATTACCTTAGATCTACCAAAAACTATGTAATACAGGGGCATCTATAATTTGATACAGATTGATTCAATAGCTTAGAAAGAATGGTAACATGTATGGTATGGTCAAGTTGTGTCTTGAGGAAGTATGGCTTAAGCCCCCATACACATTAAGATTTTATCAGATTTTTCGGCCTATCGACCACGCGTGATGACGTCATCACACATGGGCAATCGGCCGAAAAATCGTGTAAAAACTCGACCCTTAGTGACCACTGTGTTCTCGAATGTAATTGCTTTGGATAGGGACCAGACCATAGGGACCTTTCGATTAACCCATAACCTCGGACAATATTATCCTTGGGCAACTAGTTTAAAGCTGTGCAGGAAATGCAATGTAACCTTCTGCTTTATGAGGCAATTGTCAACTAGATATTGTTGGTTAGATCTGAGCAGTTTCACATGAATAGTAGGCCACGTCACTTTGCCCTGCTCAGAAAAACTCTTAAATATCTCTTTTACAGTATGAGGTGTTCCCTACAAGCAGGCTTGAGAAGACAAGGGCAGGATTTTGGCTGTATTTAACCTTCGGGCGTTTTTCCCGAGATATCTTGGGGTGAGTTCCTCAGCTAATAAAAATAGGCCCGAGATAACTACACTAAAGCTCTTCTGTCCGGCAACTTTCCTCAGCAATTCTGAGCATGGGCTTCCGTGCCTGCCCCAATGACTTCGGATATGACACCATTGACCACCATGTTAATGGAGGGGCAACACTTTTTTAGAGCACATCTCCAGCGGCATCGGTGATGCTGGGAATGTGTTCGGCACCTCCTGGACGGCAGGAAATTGCAACGGATTTTTAATTAATTAAAATCCACCGCAAGTGTCCATGGTGCAAATTTTAAATAAATGTGCCACGTGTGCAATTGCCCAGACGGTTAAGCACTGTATGCTTGGTGTGGTAGCCCACACCAATTTCTATTTGCTTTCTAATTTTTTTTCTTCTCCATGAGCGATCAACACCTTCCTACCACTGCAGTGTAGTTAACATTCCTTTGCTCGACCTTCACCCTGGGCATGCTGCATGTTCCTGTACACACTTGCGATTTTGGTAAGCTTATGGTGAGTACCAATCTGTATTGTCTCTGATCATGTGACTATCTCTAGTCCGTGGTGATCATCAGGAGGAAAGCTTGTTGTCAGCAATATGCATCTTGCATTTGATATTTATTGTGTGGAAAGTAACGTATTTTTCGGACTATAAGACGCACCAGACCATAAGATGCACCGAGTTTTTAGGGCAGGAAAACCAGAAAAAATGTAATACGTTTTCACATCAATTGGGTTAATGCAATAAATTTAATGGATGCAATATTCAAGTCAGCCAGAAGGTGTCACTAGCAGCAGTACACCCTCAGCAGAACTTCATACTTCACACTGATCGACAGGAGGAAGGGGGGGGAGGGCTGGGCTGTCTTCTGCTCTGCTCTGCTCTCCTCTCCCGATGTTACTGATTCTGTGTCCGTGGGGAAGCAGAATCCCACAGACAGAAGAGGTATAGATGCAAGTTCATCGATACTTCTCTCTTCTTTGCCTATGCCAGTTCAGGGCTAATCTCCATGCCGGGAGAGCTGGCGGGAAGCCAAGGTGCAACCACCGGCGGCCAAGTGGCGGATGGGGTCGCGCATTCTGACCAATTTTGGGGGTGAAAAAGTGCGTCTTATGGTCCGAAAAATATGGTATGTATGTATTTTTAAATTAGATGTTCCCACAAAAGCTTGCCACAAAAGGTTATACAGATATCTATTGTGATGAATAAATAGTAGGCATACAGTAAACTAGCTGGGCCCTGCACACGTGTGTGTGTACATCTTAAGCCCCCCATACACCTCCATCACTCCATACAATTTCCATTAGATCTACCAACGACTATGTAGTATAGTGGGCTCTCTGATAGAATACATAGTGAAAGTGTAGAAAGGTCCTCATATTACATTGTATTGGTAGAACAAAAGTTGATTGTATAGAAATTGTATGGTAAGATTGTAAGGTGTATGGGGGTCTTTACATACTGTAACACAGTGACACCAAGATCGCCTGTGTTACTGGGTAGAGTGCTGGATGGGAGATATGTAAAAGCCAAGTATCTCATATTTCCTTTCTGAGGTGAAACCAGCAGTGTTTTATTTGCAGGGAACTCTCATTTTCCTCTGCTGTTTTTTTCTAAATTCTGTTCTGGGGCTGGTTTTACTAGGAATCTGCAAGAGCAGGGTGGGGCAGATTTTCAATTCCAGGTCCGGTGTTTCCGGAGACTCAGAGGCCCATTAGAGCACCTGGTGCTCACTAGTGATGAGCGGCATAGGCAATTTCCCGAATTATTCTACGTATATTCTTATAATCGCCTTGTAATTACCTTTAAAATGAATGGTCACCTGTGCTATCTATTATCGCATTGCGAATATATATTTGCAAACCATGCCCATAAGCATCCCAATGCGAATATCCGCCGGTATATTCGCGAAATTTGCGAATTCTCGAATAGCCGATATTCACTGAATATATTCGAAATTCAAATATTCAAGCTCAACACCAGTGCTCAGTGTCAGAGGCTGGTGTGTAAGAGGCAATCTTTCTGACCAGTAAAGGCCAGCTTTGTTTTGTTTATAAGCCAGGAGGCTGTTGATTCCTATTGTGTATATTTACGTCGCTGCTGACAGCTTTTTGTTTAAATCTTTTGATGCTCCAATAAATCTGGTCAGGAGCTCTAAAGAAAGGCTTGGCTGTGAGTAGTCACTTCAGAGAGTCCCCATTTGCAGCTGAAAAATTGAGACTAGATGTAATAATTTTATGCCACTAAGATATCTATGTCTAATCTAGTATAACACCATGACAAATCACACCTCCAGCTTCCTAAAGATATTATAGTAAAAAGGGTACATTAGAAACGTCTCAGAAGGTTTAATACCTAGCATTTTGTACATATACCATTTGCACACTGGGGAAGGTGTTAAGCCCACCATACACCTTTAGATCACTCCATACAATTTCCGTTTGATCTACCAACAACTACGTAGTGCCAGGTCCTCCCTGATAGATTACATAGTGATTGGAAGGTTTAGAAAGGTCCTCATATTACATGGTTTTGGTAGAAGAAAAGTTGATTTTACAGAAATTGTATGGTAAGATTGTAAGGTGTATGGGGGGCTTTAACTAATGCACAGATGATTGTCAAAAAGTCTTCTTTTTCCTTTCCCAGGTAATGAACAAATGCATATATCCTTCAAAAGGGCAAGTCTATGAAGTAAAAATCAACATTCAAAGCCAGAGCCTAATTCACTTTTTTACTGTGAAGTTTCTTAACTGTAATATATGTTTCTGGGGTTATCATGCAAAAGCAAGGGTCAGGTCAATGTTCACAAATTAATTTTAAAATTTAAAATTTGTATCCGAAAGACAGGTCCAATAATTGTCTGGATATATGAAGAAACAGAATTCACCAAACCTTGATAACAAAAAAGGCCTTAATAGACTCTTTAGGCTCTATACCAGAGATCTAATAGGTTCACTGCCTCCAAAGAAGAGTGGACAAAGCTTATACTTGAGCTGCAAGGCAGACAGTTAACACATGGATGTTTGCATTCCTTCTAGCCGGCGAGCAGTACGGGTGTTCGACCCGCCCCGTTCGCCTGCAAGAAGGAGCTAACTATTCTTTCACAAGCAGGATCAGGAGCAATAAGATCCTGCCAGAGGAAGAATCTTTTTACTAGAGACCAGGTAGAGAACAATACAAGAGAACATACAAGTACAGCATGACATAATGGGCCATCTCACCAATCTACAAAAGGCTACATACTTTTCCAAGATGGGAAAAGACACCAAAGAGCCAGATTCCTGATGTTCTTATTGAAGGGACTCTCCCTCCAAACAATAACCGTCTTCCATTTCATCCTCTCTTCCTGAAATCCTGAATGGTCATAACACATTTTTTGTTTATTCACATTTTAACTTATTGATGAGAACTAATTATTGTTGTGGTAAATTACCGTATATACTCGAGTATAAGCCGACCCAAGTATAAGCCGAGGTAACTAAAAAAAGAAAAATATAGAGAAAGCACCATTGCCCCTAGAAATTAATCAAACAGGATTAATCTTAGTGCCACAACCTCAATAAATTTAAGAGAACACAGGATTATTATTATTACAGGATGGGTTTTGCAAGGCAATTCTTATTTTTTAACCATAGGCTATGGAGTGTTGTATTTGTACTAGTAACCAGGCCACCAGGTGGCAGTGTGGAGTTTGTTTACATGGATTAGCTGTCTGATGGAAGCACGGAGCTCACAGGAGCTCAGAGAGAAGATGTGCTAAAGAGTGAAGCTCTACGTGCCGGAAATTCAGCATGGAAATTCAGCTGAGGTTAGTGGACCCTCAGCTGACTCGAGTATAAGCTGAGGCGAGCATTTTCTGCCCATTTTTTGGGGCTGAAAAACTCGGCTTATACACGAGTATATACAGTACACATATTATACAATGCTTTTTATTATGAAAATGTTAGGAAAGGATAGCTTTGGGAGGTTTGGAACACATTATGGGCATTTTCATTATTTCTCATGGGGAAAAATAGTCTTGATTTACAACCAACTTGACTTACAATCAATCCCTGGGAACTAATTAAGCTCCTAAATCAAGGGTCCACTGTTTTTGGATGGATGGTTAAACAACCATGTATTCATTGCTGCCTGGTGCTAATTGTTATCTGCTTGGGGCCCAGGAGCAGTTAGGCGCTGTTGAAATCAATGTAAATTTTCAGGGGTTACCTGTATGGATATTAAATACATATACTTTGGCAAGTACATTCTTCTCCATGATTTCTGTGCACATTTTAAACACTAGAATTAGTATCAATGTCTTAGTATTAATTTCTAAAGATTTATTTATTCATACAACTGTATGATTGATATACATGAAAAGTGATGGTGAACAAAGTAACCCTTTACAACCAGATTTTAGTTTCTACTTCCATTGGTAGAGAATTTCTGACTTGTTGCCATGGGTTAATATTCTTTTTACCGCCTTACTGAGTAAAACCATCTGGGAATTCAGTAGGAAAACAAATGCAGAACAGAAACTGAATTTTTTACATGGTGTACATAAGATCATGCTGTCTTTTCATACTGACCTTAGTTAGCTCTTAATCATGCTTGCTCATACATCACTCTTGTTTGTGCTACTTTATCATTTCAAACCCATAACGAGTACAAAATATGTATCTCTGACAGCAATATTTCAAGTACAAATTGACTTAAACTTGTACTGTAATGTATACTCTCTTCCCATTATCATATCCAGCAGGTCTACGAAAAGGTCAAATTACCTGCTATATTTACTCATTTTCCAGTAACTCTGAATTATTGAGAGGAAGCAAAGCAATATTAATTAGTATCTCCTGGTAGGAGCCATCCTCTTTATAACTAGGGTTCTTAAGAACTTTGACCTACATTAATGATATGTGAAATTAAATTTATAGTCTATCAAAGCACAGTTCATCTCATCCATTCCTTTATGAACAGTTAATTGCTGCACAGTATTAGAACCATAACTACTTTCCCTCTTGGACTATATTGTAGTGTTTTATAAATCTAGGCATTATTAAAGAGGTTATGTTCCACTGAGAGCATGTCCAGTTATCACTGGACAAACTATACTTTCAGAAGATGTAATAACATTGTCTTGATCTATTAAATGAGTGCTAGCAGTAGAATAGATGTTATTAGCTGTTCCTTTTCCTTCTGTTCTGACCATGTATCATGCTTCAGATTAATCCAAGTGTGTCAGAAAGTTTCATGATGAAGATTCTGATCAATGGAATGGAAACACTGGTTTATACATACTGTAACTTCCTTGCTTAAGAACTCACGACTGGTGCTGGTTAAATTTACCTCTAGTTATTTTCAATATCCCAAAATAGGTATAACTGAAGACTGGGTTCATGAAGTATTTTAAAAGCTTCAGTACCTAAGTGTGTCTAATATCAGGGTCGCCTTATGGGAATGTGCCATCATAATATAAAAAAAAAATGGAAATACTACTGAGTTTTAATTAGGTGATGCAACTATTTAATTTGGGTTTTGCAGTTTACTCATGCTTCCAGTCATTTAGATGCTTCGTTTGCCATATACATCCTGTTGTGTCTTATACACAACTGAATATGATATCTGAGGGAAATGCCCTCCTAAACAAATGTCACCATAGGGAGTTACTCATTTAGATATTTTCCTCTATTCCTGTTTCTAACAACTGTTAAGGAACATAACTAACCTATAGGGATACATAAAAAAATGTGTAGCCCAAATAACAAATTCTGTCAAACTTTTTGAGTGTTTGTAAACCCCATGCATTCCTGCTCAAAGGATTGCACCCTCCTTCCTTAGGCCCCCCATACATCTTTCAATCTTACCATACAATTTATGTACAATAAACGTTTCTTCTACCAAAACCATGTAATATGAGGAACCTTTTAAACCTTCCAATCACTATGTATTCTATCAGGGAGGACCCGGCACTACATAGTTGTTGGTAGCTCTGATCTAAAGGTGTATGGGGGCTACCTGTTTGGTTATTGATGTGGAAGACAGTTACTTTTAAATATTTGAAAGCAGAAGTAAACATCAGCACGCCTAAAGCTGAACTGCGGACAGTAATAATAGTACAATTAGAAATGACTTCTAAACCTAAAATATTATTGTCAATAATTGTAAGTCCATATACTAGAATGATGTTTATAGTTGACTTAATTGATATCATTTACTTGAAGACAAATATTTATCATAATGGATGAAGGAGAATAAATGAAATACCGTATTTTTCGGACCATAAGACGCACTTTTTCACCCCCAAAATTGGGGGCAAAAAGTGCCTGCGTCTTATGGTCCGAATGTGCGACCCCCGCGGCCACTCGGCTGCTGGTGGTCACAGCTTGGCTGCCCGCCAACTCCCCCGGCACGGAGATTAGCCGGGGGAGCTGGAGGGAACTGTCAGTTGAGAGATGCCGGCTGGTGTCGGCTCTCTCAGCTGTACTGTAAAATTGCCTGTCAGCAAAGCTTTGCTAGGCAATGCAGAGAGAGGGAGAGATAGACTGCCATCTTTCCCTCTCTCAGTGTCAGTGGGAACTCGGCAGTTCCCACGGACACAATCACAGCTGATCAGAGCAGCTGTTTAGAGCAGAGAGAGAGAGAGCTGCAGATTTCTCCCCCCTCCCTCCTCCTCCTCCCAAGTGTTCAGTGTGATCAGTGTAAAAGTATGACGTGCTGAGAGTGTACTGCTGCTAGTGACCCCTGCTGGCTGAATTGAATATTGCCTTAATTAAATTCATTGCATTAACCCAATTGATGTGAAAACGTAATAAATCTTTTTTTTCTGGATTTCCTGCCCTAAAAATTGTGTGCGTCTTATGGTCCGGTGCGTCTTATAGTCCGAAAAATACGGTACCCAATTTACTCAGGTTGAAGATAAGATGCAATAGAGAAAATTTAGCATTGGCATGAAGCATTAATTTGGTGAGGTAAGACTAGCATATAACATCAGCTGCCTATATTTATGAAAAGGTATGTCAGTAACTTAAGCTGCCTATATCTATCTACCACACTTTTCATAATCAGTTTTTCCTGAATCTCTACTCATCATAAAACATTATTTCTGTTTAGAGGTTTACCCCTAAATAATTATTTTCAAATATATTATAGATAAAAACAAAAGCCAAACCATATAATTAAAATAAAATTTTTTATATTAATAATATTTATGTTTTAAATTGCACAATTCTTCATATACCAGTATGTCAAAGCGATGCCAACAAATCTTGCTGAGTAGATTGAGCTTTGACTATGAATTTTGAAAATAAAAAATATTTTTTCAGAGACCGACTTGGTTTAATAAATATTCAACCCATTCACAGGAGACTGGCTGTGTGTCACCCTCTGAGTACCTCCAATCTCTTGCATTTGCAAAAAAGCCATTAGGACTGTTGAAGTTATAACCAATTCAAATATTGGTAAAATGCCATCAGAATACTAAGTCTGAAAACAAAAATGGAGACACATCATTCAATGTTTAAAACATAAATATTAAATGACAGCAGTAAAACTAGAGCCCTTTCAAGGTGAAATGTTCAATTACCTGTTTTGCATTAAAGAAGAAAAGCAAAGCAATTTAAGAAGTCTTTTCCTGGGGATACACAAAACACTTGCAGATCAGGGAAGAGGGGATTCATTTCTGCAGATTTTTAGTCATTACATAAAATGAATAGCATTCCCTGTGGCAGAGATGTGCAGCCATTAAGTATTGGCAGGGTGAGTATCATGAGCATTGTAAAAAAATAAATTATGGGTCAAATTAATAAAAAGACATTTTCTTTGGAAAAATATATACATATCTCATTAAAAAAGGGGGAAAATGGATCTTTCCTGGTAAATTAAAAATAGATCACCTCAGATCAGATCACCAATGATCTTTACTAATAACATGTAATAGATAATCAAGCCCAGCCTAAAGAGTCAGATTTTTGAATGTCAAAGTAATGTAATTGGTATATTGGTGTCATTTTTATATTATGTATCTACATATATATATTTTTACACTGTCACTAAGATTGGTATGAAACCAAAACTACATTTTAAATTTTTCATCAAAGAAAGAAGGGAGGGGGAATCATCCAATGCTAACAACTTTTTCTAAAACAACTATCTAAAGCCCCCTATACACCTTACAATCTTACCACACAATTTCTGTACAATCAACTTTTGTTCTACCAAAATCATGTAATATGAGGACCTTAAGGACATTTCTAAACCATCCAATCACTATGTATTCTATCAGGGAGGCCACTATACTACATAGTTGTTGGTAGATCTAATGGAAATTGTAAGGAGTGATCTAAAGGTGTATGGGGGCTTTAAGATCAGTATGGGATTAGCAATCTTAAAAGCATCAACTCACTTAGCTATTACTGTTGTATCAAGCTGAGTGATCTCATTCAATTTTTTAGAATATATTATGTGGCTCCTTCCATATATGAATTGTCATGTAATAGCTGGGTAAGGTAATGCTATTTTGTTAATGAACATTTACATTGTACATTGCAGTAAATATATTATGTGACATAGTGTCATTTCTCCTCCTTTATTTAAATAGCTGCTCATTGGTAAGTTTTTAGTGCCAGATTGTAAACTGTGACTCCCCATAGGTTGGTCAGTGGGTTTAGAGAATGCATACTGTTAGTGTATAGACAAAGTTTTAGCATTGAAAACGCTACTGGAATTAAGCTCTGTCTCCTGGTGCTGACCTTATGGCTTAATTGGAGGAATAAAGGTTGAATTCATAGGGTCTCCCCGCCGCTGGCTTCCCCTGCGGTTGAGAGGACCCTGTTCAGCGAACGAACAGGGTTCGTCTCAATCGCTAGGGAGGTTAAGAACCATCATCACTGTCAGCAAATAAGGACACACAAATACATGCAGACCGACAGACCGACAGAAATTCAGTAAGAAAGACATACACACAAGCAAACACATGTACAAAGACATAGATATGCACATATGCAGACAGTTACATGCAAAAAGACACACACATACGCATACACACATGTATAAAAACAGAGATACACAAATGCACTATACTTACCACTGCATCTTCCCTAAACCTCTGGAGAAACCTTGTCCCTCCCCATAATCTTTCTGTTAGGCAGTCAGTAGGGAAGGGTGTGCCTTTGGCAGAGAGAGGACTTGATCTCCTGCCAGCACGGACACAAGAAACCCTGCATGTATACTACTGTATATGTTTTTGATAATGGACATGTCTCTGTTTTCCTGTTTAGGGTTCCCATACCATAGATCTATCAGGAAGTAAGTACATATATTTCCAATGAGAGAACTCCTTTTGAGGCAGGTTTGATGGTTTGAATAGATTCAAATTTACATCTACTTAATTAACAATAACACTTAGAAAATCAACTATCATTAATGGAGACACAAATAACAGTAGAAATGTGACATTATTTTCTAGTGTATAATAAAAAAAATATATATAGTCATTACATCTTTCAAATGTAATCATCTACATTTTTTAAATGAGCTATTTTACAAAGTTATGAAGCCATTGTACAGTGGCAACAATACTCCATCTTAACAAAAAATTGAAATAGGATCTTAAGGCTTATTTAACAACACCGTACAGGCTTTATAAATTTGAGTATATAGAGGCAAATGCATTACCTGGCTTTCTGCATCTTGCTTACCATTAAAATGCTGTAAGATGATAGCACATGAGACTAAATATAGGTTGGAACTTACAGTTCTCCACCTTTTGTGGTGAGGCACAGCTCATTTCTGATCCAGAGAAGAAGAAGAGATATTTTGTAAGGTGAGAATGAATTTGTGGAAAACAACACTCTGTTTTCCAGCTCATTCTCACACATTCTTTAAGTGTGAACATTGAGAAAACACCAGGGATTCCTTCTAAGTCTAGGCAGAAATAAACTGAATAAGAAGAGATAAAAGAATATGTAGCTTGGATAATTTCGTTTTTGTCATACCAAATTTCTATTACTCAGTTACTGTGGTAAGTGTGGTAACTTCATCCAATCATGTGCAAGAAATGCATATATTTTTCCTTCAAAATCCTTTGGACACAAAATTCACTAAATAACAATTTCAATTCAATTTACTTGCTGGTATGTAGTGATGGCCGAACTGCCCGCAAGGCGGACAGTTTGGCCGTGAACAAGCATGTTCGCACTCCTTCACGCCGGCGGACAGTACGGGTGTTCGACCCGCCCTGTCCGCCGGCGTGAAGGAGCCCTCTATTCTTCCTCCGGTGGGATCATACGCAGCGAGATCCCGCCGCAGGTAGAGAACCCGGTCTGTCAGTGGAAAGCCGGCTCGTAAACCCGGATGTGACGTCAGTGACGTCACATCCGGTAAGCACACCAGGAACTATGCGTTCCAGGTGCCGGATGTGACGTCACTGATGTCACATCCGGGTTTTCCGATTCTAATTCCCCGCCTAGCAGCGGGGAATTAGAATCTGTCCGCGAACGGGCGGACAGCGGACTTTTTTAAAAGTCCGCTCCGCCCGTCCGCGGACGGACATGGCCGAGGTTCGGCCATCACTACTGGTATGTCTGTAACGGGTCAAGCTAGGCACAAACGGGTAGATCTGTAAATAGATTTGAGTACAATCGAGTGCCATGCATGTTCACAGAGCTTGATTGTGTTCTAATCTGTTTACAAATCTACCTGTGTGTGCCTAGAAACTGGATTAAACAGGGTTCCAACATGTTGGAAAACCCTGTTCAATCTCCATTACTTTAATCTAAAGGACGTGCTGCTGCAGCCTGGACACCGATGTCAGTGTGAAGGGGGCGGGGCCAGCACATCTCAGCAGTGTGAGGCTGTGTTCTGGCTGGCTTTCTTTCTCCCCAGCTTGCAGCCTGTGTTGTATTGTGAGAGATTACCTCACAACACAAGGTTGGAGCTGGAGAGAACGGGTCCCCATTGAACTGAAATATATGGTTGAATAAGAGCATCTGCTCGAAACGCGCCCCATTGTTCCTATTGAGCCCCCCAGTATCTGTAAGC
>CM070032.1:73012893-73027193 GCA_036250615.1 Ptychadena robeensis | reverse complement strand
GGTAACATTGATAACATCCGTGGTGACATTGCTTGAATTTATTCCCTAGTTTGTTTCTTTCGGTCCATGATCAGGAACTTATCCAAACCAAATTCTTCGAATTTTGTGCAGGGTTAAGACAGCATGGGTATATGCTGTGTGTGATTTACACACACTAGATTAAAGTCGCCGTTGCTTTGAAATCCGCATGGGAAGCCGCATAAGGGTGCTAGACATTTATCCTCCCACCACCTCTTTCCAGGAAAGATAGTTTTCGGGGACTTAATGCCTAAATTGGGATGCAAGGACAAAGCTTTTAGTGGTAACTACATGGTTATGTTGCAAGCATAGCTATTGGTGAGGATTACTTATTGGTTTGGACTTATTGGTTTGGACTGGACATTTCTGGACATTAAATGGTGGTCCCTTTGAAATTTCTTTAGATTGTATTTGATGTTACAAACCAGACAGGTGACTATATTTAGGACACACATAGATCACTAAGACAAAAAGAAAAAGCAGATGTGATGAACCAATTTTCCTAGAACAAAAAATAATTCCAAAATCATACTGCTCATTCATGGGGCCAAGAAGGAAACTGAAAGGAATTGTAATGTCCTCCCTGTGTTTTTGAATGTGTGTTCTGAATGTTTGCATGCAATACAGAAAGCCATAGAGACTTTTTGGGTAAGCTGCAAAATAAATAATCTGTGATGGGAACTGAAGTGCCTTTTATGAGTAATATTACCACCAGGGATTATAGAAATCGAACTGCTGCAGCTGGCAAGCTTTTCCATCAGACACATATTAATACTAGTCACTATTAGACAAGAATTACAATTAAAGCTGTCCAGTGTGATTTTCAGTTTCTAATTTATATTTTTTTATTTAGTTTGTTTTAAAAAGGAGATCGTCAGAGATCAAGGTCGAACTGTCAACTTTTATAGTGTATGATCAGCTTAAATGGTTTTGAAATGCCTGATCTATTTACTAAATCTTGCAGTCGGGCTGGATCCTCAACTCCTTTTGTGCCATTAACTGTACCTGTGTTATCTTGTATTGCATCCCAATTTAATGTACAGCACTGCATAATATTTTACCGCTATATAAATAAAAGTTAATAAAAATAATTGTTTATATACAGGTATATTTTATATATAACCATTACAATGAAAGCATTACATTCAGTCTGAACATATACTATGTTTGTTATGCAAACAGAATGTGCTCAATATATAGATGATCATATTTTTGTAGTATCTAATGGAACAATCATAAAAACTGCAATATTAGTAAGGATGTATATCAGCAATCACATATTATGACATTTTAAATCCTTTCTACAGTAGAATGTGGCAGAAACATTTTAAGAAAGATATAACTGCTATCTAACATTGAACTGTTTAATTAAATAACTCCCCTTTAGTGCTTCCTTTGTTTGAGAAATCCACTGTGGAATAGTAATATTATTCCTCCTCCAGCTACTCCATGCTTTTATTTCTTTATTCTACTGCTGAAATATTTGAGAACGTGTTAAAGCATATTTTACTTCAACAGGGCGGCTGTCAGAAATCCTTGGGCCCACCTGGACAAAAATTTTAAACAGGGGGGTGCTAGCAAAAAATCCCACACACCCCTTTTCCTCCGAAGTTGTTGAGCAGGGGGTGCTAGCAACACCATCTCCCTCTTCTTTCGTGCAGACTGTGACACAGTGAGCACAGGCTGCCAAAAGTCCGGGGAACCTGGTTACCATGTAGATCGGGCAGCCCGGCATGCAGCCACCGCGGCCCCTAGATGCTGACCGACAGGGCCCCCCAGCCGCTCAGGACTGTCCCCCCCTGAGGGTGGCCTTGGGGTATAAGAGAGTAAGAACATTGGACCAGTGTTCCATGCAAGGCACGTGTGGAAAAGCCTTTTAGACCAAATTAGCATTTGCTGCAAAAAAATTTTTAGGATATGTCTCCATTTCTTTGGTGCCTTCAATAACATGTCCCATGCTTTAGATTAGATTTTGATGCACTTTCTAGAAGCAATGTCTGGAACAAAAAAATTCTATTAAAAGTCAGAACCCATGCGTCAAAGATGCAATAAAAAGCTAGTCGAGCATTTCCAATGCACCTGCAATGCAAGTCTGTGGCCACATTAACGCGTCCAGACTCCAGTAAACCACATTTTCAAAAACACAGTGCTAATAATAGCTAGCAAGATGTGCCAGTGTGAATGGTCCCATAGACTTTTACGAGGCAAAAAAACTCAGTGGAAACTTTCTGTTAAGTACTGGTTATTAAATGTTTACATATACAAGTATGTTCAGAAAAACAATTATGGTAAATTTTAAAAAGCTGAATGCACAGCACAATAGTGTATAAGGAAAATCAAACCAGAGAGCAGAAAACTGTTGGTTCTCTACTTCACCACTTTTATACATATTTTATTCATTGTTGGTAAGGATAAAAGAGGTGGAAGAATTCTTCAAAATTGTCCATCTGAAACTTATTTGTTTCAGAAACTTAAGCTGGGAATGCTCGTGCAGATATTTTATAAGATTGAATAAAAAAATATTTTTTTTTTCCTCTCGATTGGACCTTTATCGAATATTTGTAATTAGTATGATCGAGGTAATCGTTATTGATATCGGACTGAATCTCGTTCAGAACTGTATCGGACATGTCCATAATTTTTTATCGATTGCACTGTAATCGAGACATGAAGTTTACCAACCGATCGAGGAAACATTCAAGGCATGCCTACCACTACAGCAATTGTACTCGAATTCGATAATTAACAGAGATCGATTGATTACTCATTGTGTTGTACATTTATAAAAAGTTTGATGTTCCACAAATCGATATTCAATATAAAAATCTAACTATTCAACCTAATCGAATATCTATTCTCTTGAAATCTTTACCTGTATTTCTGCCTTTAATACAATTGAGTGGATGATGATGTCAGTGTAACTGTTCATCATTTTGACTAATGGATAGAAATTATTGCAACATTTCGACTAGTTTATTTGGAACTGGCAAAGCCTCATTAACAAAGTTGTTGGAGAATATAGGGAAGGGAAAACAAGTCAAGTTGAAATTATAACTCAAAAAGCAATATTGGTGATGATACCATGTTCACGGTCTTTGCAATTAACTTGTCAGCTATTTGATATTTCCAGAAAACGATTCCACCGTCTTTACTAGTGGTAAACTCTGGTCCATTGGTGCACCATTAATACACCTTTTAAATGTGAAGATATCAGCAAAACTGTTGATAAAGTTTTGCAGATATCCATTGTACTATCTTTTTTCAAAGTGACAAACACTATGCGGGGATTCTAGTAAGACAAGCAGACATTGTGTATAAACAATGCTATTATAACAGGATAACAGCCTGTCTGCCCTTTTATTAAGACATGCCTTTAAGTTTTAATGTAAAGGTATAAAATTAAACTGAAGAATGACTATTTAATGTACTGCTGGAAATAAGGCAATGTGAATTGCATTTGTAACTCTACCCGCCATAAATTATAGCCACCGTGAATAAGTTAAGAAGGTATCATAGACGTGATCAGTGATTTGAACACACCAATTTTTTTTTTCATGACAGCCACCAAACGAATATTCACAATTTAACATCTCTATTGCAGTAGTCTAGAGAGAATAATTAAAATGGGGGAAATAAGCATTTTTATGAACAATCATTAAATTTTAATGTTCCACATTGTTCTATAAATTCTATCATTTTTAGTCAACTATACTATTACAGGTATCCATGAATAATTAAAGCACACTGTATTCATAATCCATAATGAAGACACTGATCCTCTTCTTAGTGGATAGTAATAAATATTACATTATCATTATTAGCTGGGATGAATCATCTAGAAATAATTAAACAGTTATACCTCTGATTAAGTAACTAGCATTGCGTTGCATATAAAGTGTATCAACCAGCAGTTTCTTTGACCTGTGAGATTAAAACATCTGAGGATTTTAGGTTGTGAAGAAAATATCTTTTTTATAATGATGTGTTTCAAAAACTTCCTTATTCAGTAATGCTTGTAGTTCATGTTTTCCTAAATATGGCAATCTAGGATACTATCTTCCATTTGTAAATAACTGAAATAAGTGCTATCAGGATTAGCCCCTTCTATGACAAGTATGAATGGGGAAATATAGGTATTAAGGTAAATCTATGGGTTAGAAAGATGTTTCATGCTGAAGTTTATTATGCTGTAAGGGTTACTTGTTTAATATGTGTTGAGTTTGTAAATATACTGTACATATGGGAAAAATAATGTGGTTTTAAACATGCTGGGCATACGCGGGTAGATTCCTGTACATACGAGCACACAAGCGCAGAATGATGAAGTTATTGCGCTCAAGCTTCCTCAATATCGAGGTGCAGCACTGCTGCATCATCGATGTCGTCTGAAAGTAATAGGAGTCCAACAGGTTTTACCAACATGTAGGTTCCCTGTTCGACCAAGCAGGATCGATTGATCCCGCTCAAAAAAAGGCATACACGGCTGGATTTTTTTATTGATTTTAGCATCTAGCACCATGAACGTGCAATCAAGCCGTGTATACCTAGCTTAATAGTCATGTTGCCATAACATTAATACAGCAGTAGTAGTTAAATGGGAGTTCTGAAAAAAAGTATTCTGATAATAAAATTTAAGTTCTGAGATTGCACTGCTGTCTGTGTTCCCAAAACAAGAGAGTGAAAAATTCTTTTTAGTTCATTGACAGTCTATTGACTCATTGGGGGTTATGGGAGCGGTTTGGGCATGGCTTAAAAAACGCACCGTATACGCCTCACTTGCGAAACTTGAACAACTCACTTACAGAACACTTGTCGACAATTCAGTACTATCTGGGCTCTACAGATCATTTTTTTAGATTCTAAAGAATGCACCAATCTGCTTTCTACCTATTAAAAAGAACACTCACTGAGGACCATGAATGTTAATTCATCAGGCCCAGCGCATGTTGTCCTTGACATCTGACCTACCTTCTCTTTTTCCTTTTCCTACCCCTTCTCTCCTTTCTACCTCTTTGCGCTTTCCCATCTTTTACATCTATTCTATCTCTTTCTTCAATCTTGCCCGCTCCCTCATACCCCTATGGCAAGTGGGATTATATCTTTAGGACCAGCCCAACCATTAACTTTATCTTTAAAGATGTCCTATGTCCTGCTATGTGACAAATCGCAACATGTACCATGTATTTATCTGACCTCAGTTGCATATGAACAGTTATGGAATGTGTTTCTCAACATATGTCTAATGTTTCTGTCCTTGATTTATTTTCTTCTTGTGTTGTAAATTATATCATCTTCAGACACAATGAGGATTTAAGGACACATAAGTTTAGGTAACTTTACTTTTATACTGCCTTCCTATAATCTAAGACTTTTTCAAATTTAAAAATGATGAGGCAAACACAGAAAGATGTACAGTAATTACATTCTGGATGTTTTTGGTAAATAAGTAGTACAAAGAACACCCATAGTTGCCATGGTGACAAAAAGATATAAAAAATATTTTTTGGGCCGTTTAAAAAAAAATAAGGCTGTAAATTTTAAATACAATAGTAATTTGCAATAATCAAACCAGTCTATTTAAAAGCTAAAAAAAATGCTTTGTTCCAGTTATTGTGTCTCTGTCATAATATTCCTAAAAAATCTGACCTTTAAAAAAACATTTAAAATTTGAATTGGAATATGGGGAGATTTTTTAGACATTCTGTTGGCACCTAGGATTTTTTTAATATCCTTTCAGTTATTAACTATAAAACATGATCACTATCATAATTAACATCTATTTCATACGTTGCAGTAAACATTTTAATTTCAATGTAATTGTACAAAAAAATAAAATACATTTTCTTTGATGCACCAGACAGGGAGATGATTAGTTTCCAAATAGTTATTCTTTCTTAAAAAAAAGTGCAAGTTTATGAAGTCAGAAGAGCATCCACTGATTAAAAAGGCATTTTTGAAGAACAAAAACCAAAAGCATGATATATAGGACCATGATGCTTCTATTCATTTAAAAGTAGGTACCTCACAGTTGTTCCTGATTCAAGATCTGAGTAGTTTTTGCAATCTCCAGGTTCGTGCATTCCAGGTTCTGATCTTAATTGATTTGAGCTTAAGCATGTTAAAATATTCTTCCAGAATTAAAAAGGCTTTTCAAATTATTTTAAATCATATGCTAATTTTTTGTTTTGCGCTGTACTCATTGAATTTTACCTGAAAGACTTCAGAATCCTCTGAATAGATTCCTCAAAGCAAAGCTCAAAGCAAAATTGTTGTCGTTTTTAAAACCAATGGTCACCCAGTACACATGCTCATTCAAACATATCTAGCATCCCCATGGTACAGAGGTAATTGTTCATTGCATCTTAGTGTGTACTTAGACCAGGGGTGGGCAAACGTTTTGACTTGTGGGCCACAATAGATTTTTAAATGTGACATAGGGCCCAGACCAAGGGTCTGCGAGGCCTGCCCGGATTAGGAGTCCTACGTCCTCATAGCTAGGACAGGATATTTATAAAAAGAAATATAAAAAATATATATATATAAATAGAAGCTTTTGACTGAGAAGCTTAAACATTCTATTTTAGGCAAACCATGGCCTCTAGAAAACAATCCAAACACTTATCCACTAGGTGTAATCTTCACTTATTGCATGGAATAAGGGTAGCCAGAGCGTCTTGACCCAAGGGGACAAGTGGCCAAATTAAAAGACTAAAGAGCGGGCCTCAGTTTGCCCATGTCTGACTCATCTGAGCCCTTGTGTTGAGAGAAAGATAAGTTTTTTTGGTCCAGTCACGAAACTCAATCTACAGGTTCCTGTTGTAGGCTGACAATTTTTATATCTCCAAAATTCAAAAGCGTAAAAGGAAAAGAGCTTAAGGTACAAACATTCCCACTACTGCAAAAAAATTAGGAATTTGGTTTTAAAAAGGGACCATCTTAATGAAGGGTGATTAGGGATTAGTTAATCTAAACCTAGATTAATTCATTATTGATACTTCAACCATCCATGCCAAAGCATTTCTGATGCCTACAGAAATGTGTGAACACATAAAGCTGCTGAAAGCCTATAAAAGAATTCCCTACAAGATGTCCTCAGTCTTCCATTTTCATAGAAAGCTCCATGCATGGAAGTAGTATCTGACAGGTCCCACTGGTGCTTTTGCCTCTATCAGGTTAATCAGCCAAGGAACAACATGAATTTACGCCTGGTGTTGGGGACTTGTAATTTAAAAGACATGGCAATTGTTATAATACCTATCCATTTAGCAAACAAACAAGAATCTCATCTCAGCAGTTGGTTGCATCTGTTCACTCCCCTCTCATCTCCTAATGAGAGGCATCATGTATTTGTCGTGTGTTAGGTTCCTTCAGTCAGTATACTATATCTAGCAGCGATGTCACCAGCACCAAGCAACAAACTTCAGCATGTCTTATTGTGGCTTTGGTCACTTATCCAGATAAAAGCGGTCACATTTAAAACGCCTAATGGAAATGTCTGTTGTTCTGATAGCTTTGATATTACGCTTTATGGATTATTTTCAGATGCTTTTTGCAGGTCAAATTTGGTGGTGTGGGCAGAGAATAGCCATTAGCCCATGAAAGCCTACTAAATCAATATTACATATACAATGCATATTTAATGCTAATAACAGTCAAAGCCTTTGCTATATTCTGAGCCACGGGGTGTCTATGATAATAATTAGTTTGCATTTGAATGTATTTCTTGACAGTTAACTGCTTGTGAAACTTGTACTAGGCACAGGCTTTCTTGCAATGTAAAATGTGTGCACATCTGCACAATATGATGGGATCTGATGTCAATTAGGAGGAAAATGTGGCATATACCATAGTTAGTGCTTACATGGCACAATACGGTGTAGATATAATAAACTGTTTTTCTCCCAGTCTGTCACTATCATTTAGGCATATATTTTGTTCTTGTATTTATATTTGGATTGCATGCTTATTAGCAGAAAATGTGCACTGCTCTACATTTTAAGCACATAGAAAATAAAGCCATTAGTTGGGTCTAGCTACATCTAGATTCTAGTCGTCTTTTTACACCAATACAGTGCTCCATTAACAAGCGTTTGTACATTTTATACATGTAACTACATGCTTTGCAATGTGTACATGTTGGTAAATTGTCATTGCACAAAATGCACTTTTGTGGCTGTTGGAGGAAGGAGGGGAGGAGCTATGACAACTGTTCTAACCATTGAACTGGAGAAATAGAAAACCTGTTATTTTTTTTTAGTTATAGGATTTGTGTGTGTTTTATCAGTAAGCCTCATACACAAGCTCAACTTTAGTTGCTGGAAATGATAGTTAGTTAAATGAGCAAATGAATGCTATACATGCAATGCTCCTCTGTTCTTTGAGGAGATAAGTAAATAGAATGAAATTATTATTTTATACTCACATATGGTGCTGTCAATAGTCCCAGCTGTGTAGGCTATATCAGCATGTCATCATGAAAAGTAAAATGGCCACTTTATGTATAGAAGGTTCCATCTTGTTTCTGGCAATGTAGATCTAGCCATGGCTACTGGCCTTATCTGCCCACAGTCCTGTAATTGGTCTGCATAGATGCCAAAGATCAAACAAACCTGCAAAACACTCCCAACAATCACATGCTCTTTTAAAGGCAACCACAGTCTCACTTGATACAGGTGGAGGCAGTAGATTCTTTTTTTCCTTAAGCAAACAAATTCAAAGGTAAGCTCTTTAGTTGTATGAGATACAGCTACCATAGATGTTTATACCTTTGCCCATTGAGTAAATTGAGTAGAAGTTGATAATGTGAGTTTAGATCCTCTTTAAAAAGGATTATTATTTATTATTTTTTAAATAAATGTTTACAATGTATTATTGGAAATCGTAATATGCAGAGCAGTAGTTAAAATGATTCACTAAATACCAATAAATAACAATTTTTTTCCCCCTAATATTGAAGGAAAATGGTCTACATTCTAGAAACAGTCACTGCTAACCATTGGGCTATAAAGGAGCATAGTATGCATCTTTCTGTTTGTACATTCCTATAAAAACTTTCATTATCTTGATGTCAATTTCTTAAGCACAAAAAAGATTATCCCTCTTTGTAGAATCACGTAATGCATAGTAAAGCTCTTCTGTATGATTTATTCAAAATAGCATTTTATGGCAACAGCAAATTATCGGGCTTTGATAAATATGAATACAACATTTAATATACAATATAGCTTACTACCCTCTGTATTAGAAAGGGATTTAAGTTTATCTGTGTCAGTTTCTTTGTATTTGTCTTTGTGGTAAGTGGTTGTGTTTTTCAGAATGGTAGCATTGAGAATAGTGTTCCTCTGAACAAAGAGTAGATATAAGGCATTTTGAAAACTATGTAATATAGATTATGTTTTCCAGCAACAAAAGAAATGTATGCGGAAAATGTTTAACTGTTCGAAGTAATTGTCTATTCATATGTAAACCAATTTTTTGTTGTTGTTACATTTTTTAATATTGCTTCTTATACAATTACTCAGATCTAGACTAATATAGTATTGCTATAGCATAGGATTCAGAGCCAAACAACACTATTTCAACAAATGTATCCAATATGCAGAGTCCAGCAATTAATTTGTCTGCTAGTCTAGGGATTTAGGGCATTCAACTAGGGCAAAGCCCAATAGGGTTGCCAACATGAAAAATTATTGGACAATATCCATCTGTGTTTCATGTAGACTATATTTATATCACAATACAATCATAAAGTATGTTTGATGTAAAATGCTTTGGGGTTTTTTTTCTCTGGTAAATATCCAATTTAAAAGAAATAAAATATATTAAAAGAATGAAGGTAAAATCAGATGACTTGGATAATATTAAGTCATACTTTAATACAGCCACGCTAATGGTAGGGTAGTTAAATCTTTAGGTAGTTTAAACCTTTAGCACAAGGCAGTCAAACTCTGGCCCTGGGATCAAATCTGTCTCGGGGTGTAATTATATTTGGCTCATGAGTTAGTTTTGAGATGAATGCCACAGATTTGTTTTTTATTTGATATTGAATTTAACAGGAGTTATAGTATTTAAGTGTGCTTATTCCAGAATCAAGGGCCTTAGAAAAAGTTTAATATGAAAAGGATCAACATCATATCTTATAATGGAAAAAAACTGCGAAAAAACTTTCATGATTGTAGACATTTTTTTTAAATAACAAGGTTGACCAGACACTTTCTTGAAGTTTTTAATTTTGTCTCACTCCTTGTTTGAATATAACTCTGCATTCCATTGCACTACTTTTAGGAATCTGTGATTACGTTTATGAGCCACTGACCTGAAACAGGTATGCCCATCAGGAAGGCTATCTTGAGCTTGGTTTCATTTGCTGTGTTCTTGTTCCAGGTCACTGACCTAGATAATGAAACCAGAGGCTCATAGTTAATACCTGGATTGTGTTTCTATAAGAACCCAATATCTGAGGCTTATATAGAGCATTTCCTAGATATCTCAAAAGTCTGTCTTTGACATCTAAAGCTATTTAATTCCATACACATACAGTATATTGCTTTATAGCAACATATTCCGTATTTAGTGGAGCACACCAATGCTCCCTACGGAAAACCTGGCTAGTATTCACAAATGAGATAAATGTACATTTATAAATAAAACAAACATGCACAGTATACCTTTAATATGCATCATAAACCCATGGAACAGTTTTCCCATGATTTCTTCTTCAGTAAGCACTGGGAGAAGGGTATAAGCTTTTCACCTAGCCAAGCTTGACAGCAATATTGATCTTTGAATTCTGGGCTGTTAGTGGTCCTAAGGGTCTGGTATAACCAGTTGGAGAATGACAGTGGAATATGCAGTAGGTCTGTAGACTGCTCACATTTCACAAATAATTTTACCTCAATCATGCTCTTTTATATTATTTTGTATGAGACTGCTCCTTGGCAGAAATCCATATACTTTTCAAATCACTTCTCTTCTATCTGGCTTCCATGGTAACCTCTATGCAGCAAGCACCTTTCAGCATATATTGAAATATATCATCCTAGCAGTCAGATCTTGTAGCTAAGCAATTTTGTATTAAATCTGTAACCTACACCTTTCTTTTAAATAATTCCTGTCTTTTTCATTTAGAGATTTCTACATAAAATATGAATTGTTTACCAAAAATGGTTAGGGCAAAAGGCTTCCATAGATCACATATAATATTATTTTTGTGACATTTACAGTAGTATGTGTTTTTTTTTTCTTTAATGCTGATCTCCAGATGTTATAACAATACACACTAATGCATCGTTGATATTTCATTAAATAAGTCCATGTTCAGAAGGACAAAATGCTAATAAAAGCATGTTGGAGGAGAAAAAAGGACAACAGAGTCCTCATCAATGTTCTGATTCTACTTAATAGTCTACTAGTAGGCTGGGGCGAGTACAGGAGGGCCTGATCCCAGAACATCTCGGTGGGTTGCATGATGCTGGTCATCGCATTGAGCACAAAAGCTAGTACTGGTTTTGAAATGACCAGTTCATATTCTTTTAGTTACTTTAGTTTATTTGTCATTTTCCTTATATTTTCTATTTCAAACACAGTAATTTCTAGTATTTGATTTGTAAAGTAAATGAACATGTTAGTGATAAAGTAGTCTTTATTCAGGTAATAAATCAACTTCAAACAGTTTTTTGCAATTTACTCATATAGAGTATAAACATTATGATAACCATGATGATCAAAAGAAGCAGATTGGAATATATCCAAAGAAACACCTCCAACCATTACTGAAAGTGAGACATAAAAGCCAATGTATATGGCCTCACTTGCTTCAAAAGTAAAATTCACATAATACAAATGAGAAAATATTTATTCAATATTGTTTTCACTCAAATCTTCATAATCTGAGGGGGTTAGACAATATGTCTTATGTCTATGATAATCTAGAACAAATCCCTTAAGCTGGTCATACACCTTTAGATCTATCTGTCAGATAACCTTTAGATCTACCAACAACTCTGTAGTATAGGGTCCTCTGTGATTGAACACAGGTAGACTTAATGGTTTAGACAGTCCCTCATATTACATAGTTTTGGTAAAACAAAAGGAGATCTAAAGGAAATTTCACAGAGAAATCTAAAATTGTAAGGGGGCCCACAGTGATGTGTGCACCTATACTCCACAAGTTAAAATTTTTAAACATTTTTGTTCCAGTAATGTTTTATTGCACTCTGAGAATGTTCTCCTTTTACATAACTGATTAATAAAAGGTATTTGGAATAGCTGCATGTTGCCAATGAACATTCTGTGAGCATTTTGGTCTTTCTGTAACAGGGCCATTGGAGGAAGGTGAGTGGATTTTAGGTTTGTTAAAAATAGATGATCAAAGTAGCTGTGTTGGATCTCATGTTGGACTTACACGTTATACTATAGAAATAATTTAAATTCATTTATTCACTTTTGAATTGAAAATTGTTGTTTAAAGGTATTGGAAATTGAAAGGATTAAAAATAGGGCGTTTATAAGTATTAAGATGGTAGAGCATACAGAGTTTAAAATGCAGGGAAACATGACCCACACTTTATAATGCTGAGAACATTGATACTTTCAAATTCACTGATGTAAAACAAGTAGATTAGTAAAGAACCAATAGTGTTCTATATATATGCACGTATGCACATATGCAACCTAATAATTAATCCAATTAATAATAATTTTTTTTTAAACATTTCAAGTATAAAATTTGTTATTGTAGTGTAGTCACACAAACAGAATGGGATGCTGTCCCCTTTAAGGTCATGCCCCAGAAGGCTTTGCAGCCAGAGGTGTTAAGAGAGAGCTCACAGGAAGAGGAAGCTCAGTCCAGAGCAGGGAGTCCTGATGAGACAAGCACAGCCGGGCACACAAGCTGGCTTCACATGCTCACCCGTCTATGCTGGCATGCGTACAGCCCACGGACCAAAAAGTATGCGCTATTCTCAGACCCGGCTGCCAGGCATTCTGCCCCATTCGCAGCCATCTGGAATACCCTCTACCCTGCGGTAGCGCCTCCCTGGATCTACAGCACACACAATCCAGCCTTGGTCAGGCCCTGCGGCTGCAGATACTCAGTGTGGTACCCAGATCTCCCCGCGTTTTGCCTGAGAAGAGGACCTGCCCCTGTGTGAAAGGGTTCAGGTTGAAGCTTCTTCTCTCAACTCAGAGACTGTTTCCTGTTCTGCCTCAGAGACTGTTGCAGTGAGTTTATCTTATCAGTTCACCCTTATTTGTGCTGAGGTTGTTTAAATAAAGGGATTTTACAGTACGTCCGCCTCTGTGTCATTTGGCTGATCCAGAATCTGTACAGTATTTCATTACTAAAATAAGAAATATAAATTATTAAACAGACAATCAAATATAGATATTGATACTGTAAAAACATATGGGCTGTCTGCTCTATATTCTTTTATTTAAAACATCAGCCATAATTCTTATATTTATTATACGATTGTTTGTATGCTCCTTTGTATTGCCATTAAATTGATAGCATAATATTACAGCAATATTTTAAAGGGTCCCTAAGTGTATATTTATTGACATATGGACAAAACAAATGGTTTGGTGGATACTTAATGGAGTTACTTAATATTGTTCCATTAAATCATATTATGCATTTATATTAAGTGTGTATTGACATGGATATTATGGTATGGTATTATGGTACATGTCCTAAGAGCACTTGTGAGAGTCACTTGGTGCTCTTGCACATGTAGTCATAGTCCAGGGGTACTCAAAAAGTGAACATGATAATGAGTTTACTGTATTTAAATGGCCTCCACGGTCACTTGATCTTAATCCAATAGAGCACCTTTGGGATGTGGTGGAACAGAAGATTCATATCATGGATGTGCAGCCAACAAATCAGCAGCAACTGCGTGATGCTATCATGTCAATATGGAGCAATGTCTCTGAGGAATGTTTCCAGTACCTTGCTGAATCTATGTCACGAAGGATGTAGGCAGTTCTGGAGGCAAAAGGGGGTCCAATCCGGTACTTACAAGGTGCGCCTCATAAAGTGGCTGGCTAGTGTATTTGTATAGTTGGCCATGACATGGTGTGTAAATTGTGTGTATAGCTTTAAGAAAATTTTACTTTCCCTGTATAGCAGCTGCCTGGAACTTGGCTGGTGAGGTCATTGCTCTTTTCCCTCTCTTTTGAGTTTTATATTTTTATCTAGTTAGCTGTTTTCCCAGGTCTTTTGGGCAGTCTTTTGGCGCTTTCTGGCTGTTTGCCACAGCCAGGGCCACTGTCAGGGGGGG
>CM070032.1:72997411-73012793 GCA_036250615.1 Ptychadena robeensis | reverse complement strand
CCACTGGTGGGAAGAAGGTGACTATTCAGTCACATCACGTCTGGATAGTGAAACTGGGAACTGTGTGTTCCAGGTACCGGAGGTGATGTCAGTGACGTTGACTTCCGGTTTTTCGATTCAAATTCCCTGTGAACAACCTCTATTTATTCAATTAGCCCCGTCCTCACTACGGCCACGCTAGGAAGTGTGAGTTCTCGCTAGCGGCTGTGGCCAATTAAAAATCTTGTGTGGACAGACAAATTATGTGTTGTCTGGTGAGTTAGCAAAAAAGTGAAAGAAAGAATGGTAAAGAAAATAAATTCAGCTACCACATTAAATGGTATATGAAATATATATATATATGTCCCAATACTCAAAGTTTGCAATAGAGGGGACATGGCAAGTAGATTTTGAAGTTTTTTCCTGGTTTTTAAATGTGATGAAATAACAACCAGTAATGAGAGGACATCAAAGCAGTGGAATAAATTAATTCATTTTTGCCTCTAGAAGCAGCGATTGGTATGAAGTAAGAACATAAATTATAGACTAAATCCTAGACTAGACCTTTTCCTCGCAACTTGATCAGAGTTGCAACCAAAAGGAAATAATTATTCCCACACGTTTGTACTACATAAGAGGGAAAACATTAAAAATTATTCAATCTAGACTTACTCTTTACATATTATTTCTGTTTGGTTTAAAAAGAAAAATGTTTAACACAGCATATATCTTAATTTATAACAGCAAAATATTCAAATGCCTTTTCCTTGTACGAGAATGCAACAGCAGGAGTTCAATACAGTAGAAATTTAACAGCAGGAACTCAGTGCTGTAAATTTTATAGTTAATTGTCATTATGGTTCATCTGAGATGTAAAAAAAATAAAGAATTACTGGGCATTTCTGCAAGTACATCCTGGGAAGACAATTTTCATGGACCATTTCTTCAGATATGTTCCATGACCATTTTATAATATTTTAATTGTGACATTCATGGTTTTCAAAAATGACAAACTCATTTTTTAAATGGTTTAATATTTTTATACTCTGTATAACTCTGTATAACCCTATTTAACTCTTGCCAGTGCACTGTGAGATATTAAAGCTTCTTCAATTGAACTGTAGTTCAAAAGTACCTCTACTGCATAGTGTAGAGTGTAGTTTCTCAATATCGCCATTAGCTAATTTGTTGCTTTAAGTGAAAAACTTCAAAAGTAAAAGTAAGCATGACTGTAGGAATAATATGCCTAGGCTGTCCATTTGACTGTATGACTAAGTCGCAAAATTTGGACATTATGGAAGTCTAGTTGATTGTTACTAATACTTTCAATATTGACTTGGATAAAGGAAAATTTTCAAAAACATATTCCAGGGCTAACGGACAGCTTCTGCACAAAGCCAGTTTAGTCTTGTTGTTGAATAAGCTTCTGGCTTATGACCAGCTGTAAAAGTAGGATGGAGGCTTTCCTTAGAGGCATTATGGTGGAGCTCTTCAATCTAAAAATATGAATTGTTGACACCACAACTGCAAAATCAATGTGTTTGAAAAAAATCTACCTACATCAAAAAAGAAACCTACATCTACATTTTCTTCTGGCTTACTTTTCTGTTTCGCTGAATTTGTGAACTATGCTGGCAGGATGTCAGCCATTTTCTATGTGCAATAAAATGTAAGTAATTACCATGGATTGTTATGAAGCACTTGGTGAACTGGTCTGGAAAGCAGGGTGATAGTTTTTTTTCATCGCTCCCCCATCTGGACAGTGCTGCTCTGCTGTAAAAGACAATTTTATTTTTATTATTTTTGCTTAGTCTTCTATGTGTGTTCTAGCATAAAATCCAGTTCCAATATGACCTATGATTTATTAGCAAAGGCTTTTTCCCCCATTTTGTTTTATGTTTTTGTAATTCCTATTCCTTCTGCACCATTCCCTTGAAACATTTACAAGTACATAAAGTGTGTATAGTGCAAAATCAAAAATACCCATCCAAACACATACGCTAAATGATATACCAATATATAACAAAAATTCCAGTCATAGAAGAAAAAACTTCCCAATGCGATAATACAATTTAGGATTAAAGAATTGATCGTTATGCAGTCACTACACGTGTTTATCCAGATTTATTTTTCCATATATTCGCTAATATGTTCACAAAATAACACCCCTCAAGAAGTAGACTATGTGTTTTTTTTATATTTTTTGTAGTAAAATAAATTATCTTGCTTATGTGGAAATGCCAGGCTGAGGAGGCATCGTATGCATAGGTTCAAGTTTCAGCATGCCTCACTGTCATCTCTCTCTGCCACAGTGACCTGTAGGCCTCAGTGGGCACTACTACCATCTCTTTGGTCTTTGTACAACAACAAATGCCACCACAACCCCTTGGCATCTGTTATAACAACAAATTCTGCTCTACCCTTTACCTCTGAGAACTGCAAGTCTAGGCAAGTGTATAACTACTTGGAACATTTCTTCCTGGTACCCTGTCCAGCCATTTGACTGTATGAAATCCCATACAGGATTAAAAAGACATGAAAGGCAGAATACTATATATAGCGCCCATGCAATTAACCGGCACATAGCTATTAGAACCTAGCTCTTAGTTTTATTTGAACTGGAGAGAAGTGAGTTTGTAAGATGACTTTATTATGTATTATATTTTATTATCAGTATTTATCTTTCAGGATAATGAAACAGGAAAAGGTATGAAAAGAATTATGACAAAAGGAGACCAATGTTATAATTGTGCAGGATATTTTACATAATGTTTTTGAAAACAGAAGCACAAAATAAAAGTGTTGAAGAAAAACAAAATATGAAAGGGGATATTGCATTGAAAGTTGCAGTAAGCTATTCACGTATGTGCATATTCAAGGAAACCTGAGATACAGGCACTGTCACTGCTGACCGCTTTCTTGCATTACTAGTTGTCTATCTGTCTTTGGCTTCAGTACTTTCTAGGGCACTGACCTGGAACACAAATGCAGATTAGAAAGTTAGAACGAAGTCAGAACTCCTGATCTGCATTTGTGTTCCAGGCCAATGACTTGGAAAGTGATAAAGCTATTGGATCAGCACAACACTAAGATAATTAGTCCCAAATTTCTTTAGATACAGGTTTACTTTTACTGCTCTAAAAGTTTAAAAGTATCTGGACCACACAGTTGAAAATAAAGTTATAAAATTATTAACAGTCATTCCATCTAGACTTCATTGTAATGTAGATTTGCTGATACTATCTTCCTCATGTACAAAACGTATGAATGCATACCACTGTTTTCAAAATAATTTGTTTTAGTAATGGAATCCAAAATGTCAGGGTATGTTCTGGTTAAATAAAAGGAAATATATTTTAGTATCTTTAAACATTGCCCTTAAAAAACTATGAAAGGCACTGCAGAAGCCTAAAATAAGAAATGGTAAATATTTCTCTTAACTACTATAATTAAACAAAACACCCTTTTTTGGTATTATACTAAAGCAAAGCTTGCATGTCCCAGGCCAGGGCTGTGGATGGCAAGAGGGCACAGCATATCTTAATAAAAATAGATGCCAAAGGAGTAAAAGTCCCATCTCCTCAGCAGTATCAGATCTGGGGGAGGCTTATGTAGCCTCATAGGCATCCCAATGGCCAACAGACGGACCCTCCAACAACAGGCCAAAAGACAGCTGCTAATTGCAATGCAGCCTGAAGCAGGTAGCACATTGGCAGGATTACAAAAAATGTATAACTTCAGCAAGCATGATATCAAACACAGTGAAAAAAAAATACTGTTTACACAAATTTTAACCTTTTTTTTTTTTGTAAAGAAAAACTTACTTATCCACTTGCTTGCTTCCTCGCTGCTCTGAGAACAAATCCGCAACCTGCAGTGCAGTATTTCTGCAAGGAATACCTCTGCCATTAAATATTGGTTGAACAATAACAAATGAGCTTGCAAATTACAAGGTAATTAGAAAATGCTTAAATGCCTTTATAAGCTAATCTACCTTTCACAACATTTAAATTGCTGTACTTACAACAGCTATTAGTAAAACTGGATTAATAGCATACCAGTGGCAAACTTATCAAGACCTGAACTTATATATGAGCCAAAAATGAGCGTAATTGAAAATGTTAGGTGTCCTTGTTCTTACATAAGTTAGACAAAGGCAAAGGAAATTTAATTTGTTCTAACGCATTTTCCCATTAAGAAAGAATGCCAAGTATTTGTCACTTTATAAATGGAGACAACCTAAAATAATTTCTTTTGAATTGTATTGCAAAGTTGAAGGTTTTTGTTTGAAAATATACAACAATAGTCAAGTATTTATATTGCATTCCATATAAATTAGCATATAAAAGGATGAAAGAAAGTGCTTAATGCAGTGTGGCCATACTGTTGGATTGTAAAGTCTTATATACAGTTTCAATTCCTGCAAAAATCAAGAATTCCCCCAAATACACTATTTAGTTTATAAATACACTATTTATATAATGTGCATCTTGGGGTGTTAGGAATTGACAAACACCCCAAGATGCACATTATATATGTGGTCCAAATTACTTTAGAGGAGGAACGGGGACTACATGTGGGTGGCCCCCTTTCCTTCTCCCCCGCTGTTGTTTGCACCTTATTCGTCCTTTTACCTATGGTAGAAGTTTTAAGATACAGTGTATATGTTACTTTGTGAATTGTTGTTTTATGATTAATAAAACATTTACATTTTTTCTAAAATTGATGTGGTTATGATTATGAAATAGACCAAACAAAGGAGCACCTCAGAAACCCCCATTACCAATTGATACACACGTAGTTCTACTTGTGTTTCAAACTCTTTTTTCTATTGTCCAAAACCTCACCAAGTGAGGTGGGGGGATGGTGCCCACCTTTTGTTTCATTGTCTTACCTTAAATGTATGGCCAATCACGACTCCTATAAAACTGTAATCTGTGCATACTTATTTAAACTCCACAGACAGCCAACTTTGGCCATCTTACATCAGTAATATGTTTGATAGGGGAAACCAGGTCAGGAGGGGGGTGGGTGCTGTCGAGTTTTGACTGCCTGTTGGGATCTGGTCCAGCGCCTGCTGAGATGTCGACAGGGAGAGGGTCTGGATCGATGTTATGTGCGGTCCTTTAGTGATGCTGAGGTCCGCACTTGTGGCCCTCCATATCAACTCAGTTGCCCACCACTGGTCTAGGCCAAGCGTGGGCAAACTAAGACAGGGAAGAAAACTGGCCCTTTAGTCTTTTAATTTGGCCCTTTTTCACCTTGGTGTCAAGACACTCTGGCTACCCTCATTCCCTGCAGTAAGTGAAGATAACTGGTTTGATTGTTTCCTAGATGCCATAGTTTGCCAGCAATAGAATGTTTAAGCTTCTCTATCCAGATCTTCAATTTAATCATTTTCTTAACATGTTTTCTTTTTTAAATATCCTGCCCTAGCTAGGGGGTCTTGTGACACCTATGCTGGGCGGCCCTTGCTGGCTCTTCGTCCGCCCCCCTTTTTCACATTTAAAAACCCATTGTGGCCCACAAGTGGAACATTTTGCCCACCCCTGGTCTAGGCAGTGTATCAATAGGTGGGTTTCTGAACCCGTTTCAGGAATTGTATAAAGGCTGACAAAAGGGGCCAATGTCATAATTAAAGTTTGCTTCTTTAACACCTTAAAGCTAGTAAAATAAAGAATATCACCAAAACTACTAACTCTGTACTGAAAAATATTTCATAGGTCAAAATTACTAGTATGGTACCAAGGGTTTTGTGATAACTAGAAAAATAGATGTAAACACAATTACATTTAAAGGCAGACAGAGCCAGGGATTTGGCCACAAATACAAGTAAAGCCAGAGATACAATATAAAGCGAGATTAATTTTCAGTAGAGAGCATATGAGGATACTCTCTTTATGGCACATTATTACAAAAGCAAATTAGGTAAATGCATATAGTGGAATAATTAATAGTTGTGCAATTTATAACTCAGAGAAATAGACACAACTCTACACAAAACATATATATTATCAGATTTTGTTCTTTTACATGAGTTTTCTTCCACTAAAATACATAGAAGGATTTTGGAATAGATCACACAAAAGATATGATTCAGAAGGTTTGAGGGCAGGAGCGATAAGCCCCTTTTCACAAGAACAAGCTAGTTGGATAGCAATACCGCCAACTGTGGTGTAACCTAAACAACTGGACCATGTCTAGAAGGAATAAAAAGGCTTTAATTAAAGCATAGTGCCTTTGATATGTCAGTGAATTGTAAAGGCACGAAGCCAGCAACATGGCATAGGATAATTCCTGTTATATACTGAATGTAAAAGTCTAAATGTAATATATAAATTGATATCCATCTGTCTTTATGGATGTATAAAAGACCAATATGGCAAAAGGAGCATCAAATAATGTTCCAATAATGCATAAAAGAGAATATATTCTCATCCTTTAACTATGTTTGTGGAATGTATGTCTAAAACAATTACATACAATAAATTAATCTGGTGCTTCTGAATGCATGCATGTTTAAATAATACATTTAAAATTGACCACATGTACAACTCAATCTACAAATTCCCTAATTAATTATAATTTCTTGCTTACTAAATGTACAGAAACAGTCTGTTTATATTATTATTATAAACATTTTTTGTGGTAAAGTATTCACAAGAAGCTAAGAGAACTAAAAGTAAATGCAGGGGACTGATGGTCGTATACGTGCTAAGATTTTGGCAATGCAGAGGAATTGCCAAAGAGTTCTCTCCTCTATCCCTAAAGCTGGCCATGGAAGGTTAGATTTGTGGAGGATTTTGCCGCAGCTTGACCGCCGTGCGCGCTCACATAGGTTGATCTGCCGCAAATGTCCCCAAGTAACTGTTAGCACACAAAGGGTGCGTGGCTGATTCCCAGCACAATGGCCATGCATGATGTGGTCACCACCGATAGTTGATCTGCCGGCAGATCCAAGGCAAAGGTGATTGTAAAACATGTTTGGGATAAGAGCTAATAACACATTCACATAAACATGAAGAAAGAGTTAGATATTCCATTATATAGACATTTCATTATATTTAAACAAGGTAAGAATTAATAATGTGGCACAAACATATGTGAGAAAGCCTATTAAGTCTTTTTACTTTTAAATGGTAGCAAATCACAGCATATATAGCATAAAATTGGAGGATTCCTGACTACCGATAAAATGTAATGCTTAAATCTACTTAACTAGTTTAACAGGCTTGTTTACATAAAACACTAAATTTCTCTATGTGCATTTGTTGATTTAGTACCTGTAACACATAACACCTGTCTTATTTATTAAATCTAATATATTACTTTGCTTTACATGAAACAAATACCACACAGAGTTTAATGTTCATGCTTAGTTCAGACTTACTTGTTGAAGGTTTTAATATGGAGAGCAGGTCCCATAAGCACAATAGCCTTCAAGTGATATAGTCACGGCTGTATGGCCAGTTAACCAGCATTGCAAAATCAATATTATGTTTATTAACCCTTTCACTGGCAGCAAAGTTATCAAATCGAGAAACAGCACAACACCCACCAGGCAAATGCCAAATGAAGGGAAGCTGTCAGAGGGAAGATGCACCCAAGTTGGTTGATCGCATTTATCAGCCATTTCTTTGTTGACTCTTTAGCAATCACTTTCTTCTGTAGTAGCAACCACGTTCTTCTGTAGTTGAAAAAGCACACAAACTTTGTATACAGTTGTATTAAGCTGTATATAGAGGTGTGTCTTATATTGCAGTGTATACTATAGCCCACAGAATACGGTATTTTGATAGTCCAGTACAAAAAAAAGCTTCCTCGTTTGTTTTATTGTACTTTACATGCATGATCCCTTGGGCCCTCAGGACTGGGAACTTACACAGTTGCTGACAATATCCTATTTCTAGGTAGAACAGAGTAGAACACTTGTCCGTTTCTACAAAGAAACCACCAAAAGTCTATATTTTATAGTCAAACAAATGTCTAATCCCTAGGAGCAGGTTCAAAATTTTAAGGACAACTTTAGCTCTCCTCCCTCCTATTTAGTAGCAGGCTAACTTAGCAGGGAGGGGGTGTTACTCTCCCTTTAAAGCTCCACCCTCTTTGTACAGATGGTGTGCAGGGGTGGGAACTTAGGAAGGAGATTAACGTCCTCCTAAGATGATGGTATGAAACTACTTAGAAAACCATAAGCATATCTAATAGAAACATGGATAGTAATGCATGGTGTTTTAAAATAAAATCACTGCATGGTAAATAAGCTTAAGTTTTAATATATGTAATATATTTGGTATAAGGTATAAGTTCCCACCTAATTGTATATAGGTATAAGTTCCCACCTAATTGTAACATGTGCATGTTCCCTATACTAAATGTATATTTCATAATTAAGTATGTTAAATGTATATATGAATGTAAAAAAATAGGCTACATAAAATTGATAATATAGGACCAGCACGGATTGCACATCCAAGCATAGCCACAGCAGTTAAATATTAAATGGTAAATGCATAGATGAGGCAAAGGCCAACTATGAAGTGTTGCATTATATTTTTGGTTTCTTCAATGCATAAAAGGCAATGAAGAAATGTGTTCATCATCACAATATGTAATAAAAAAGCCATGTGATTACCTGTAAAGCAAATACTGCATACTGCACCTAATCCTGGAAATGTCATATATTATACCAGCGCCATGTAATGAAGGTGGTGTTGCTTCTTTACAGCACATCTCAGGCATCAACGGTGACACCGGGTATAGATCTGAAGAAGGGCAGAATATTCCAGTGAATTTTATTATAATTTTGGTGTTAACCTCTAGAGATGGTTGCCTTTTTTATTTTACTAGTTTGACTTTTGAGTTATTGCAAAGCCCTCAAGTCAAAATTTCCACTTAGAATGTAAACAAAATTTATGCAAAAAAAAACATATGATAGAGCACTAGTTTTGTTTCAGATGTTCCCACAACCCTTCACTACATCTCCAGCAATGTTGGTGATGATAGTATGCGTATGGGCTTTGCAATCAAATTCTAGTTACATTTGATCATCTCTTAACTTCCCTGAGGATACACACATTGCCCATTTTATGTTTAAAAAGAGGTACAGTATATATAAACAGATTACAATATAATCTGTTTATATTTTCCTCCCGAATGTCAGAGATGTGAGGACTCATATGCCTGTAGTACAATTCAGGTAAATGGAGAGGGTGCCCCCATGTACCCGCCAGGGAGGCAAACCCAGAAGAAGAGCCACGGATACTGACACTGGAGGATAGTGGGCTCACTTGAAGCAGGACTTGAAGCATCGAGAATGTAGCTTAGGTTACAGATATTGGTAAATCTACCCCGGCTACAATTGGACCTACTGCTAAGAAGGCTAAATGCTTTGTATCATTGAAGCAATAAGTCATACAGTAGATAAGCTGCTGCAAATGTTCATGTTCCCTGCTTAACACCTAATAAATTAGATTTCACACATATCGGTGGCAGGCAGACTGAGCTGGCAGATTCATTAGGAGCAGTAAACGGCAACCACTACGCAGAAAGTAGATATATACATTTTATAACTACAATGTCTGTGTGGGAATGTGTACATGTGTAGTGACTGCTTAAGCCTTTATAAATTAAATAAAACATTTAAAAAATGCATTAACTTTGATTCTGCAATAATTTACAGGTCAGCAGGAACCCAAAAAAATTTATTTTTACTTGTTCGTGACTGTATGATTTAGCAGAACACAACTTCATTCCATTCACAGAGCCAAGTGAATATTTGATTTGAAATCTTAAAATACACTTTTCAAAGTGAGTCAATATTATTTTAAACTAACCCCTTTTTTAAGACATGTAAGGCCTTGGCTTACATCTAGGACACAGACATTAGTTGAGAAACGTTAGGTTTGAAGTTACAATTTGTGCCTGCTTTGCTAACTATTCAGTAATTCTGCCAACATAAACTTTTAATAATTTTGGTAAAAAATTTATTCACATAAAAAAATTAAGCCTTCTGTGAATGTTGTGCTCTTATTCTGATCTAATGGCATCAATGCATTTCAAGCCACTGATCCAGGGCAAGCACATATTTCTGGAGTCCTGAAGTTTTGTTAGTTGCAGATGAGACTTTTATAAAAGTCAAAGCCAAAGACAGCAAGGCATTTTAGCAAAGGTCCTCAGTTGCAGATGTTTACTTCTAAAGCTGGCTAAAGTGGGTAGATTTTTAGTTTGATTCCTGAACTATTGACTGCAAGGTGTGTTTGGGTAATCGATCATTCAGGAATCGACGGCTGTCCACCTTGAGAAATCGACCAGTATCTAACAAGAAATCGATCGAACAGTGATCTGACATGTCAGTATTTTCTGTTCAATAGACTTTACGTTGGATTGAGGGTCAACCAGAAATCGATGGCCCAAATGCACTGCAATGGGTGCACAATCGATCACCAATTTTGTGATCGCATGTAACCATCGATCATACAGGGATCGTAGGGGGAATCCCAAAGTATATAGCTAGCTTTAGTAGGGCACTTAAGTGACAGCTACTTATCTGTTTACTCTTTAGACACAGATGAAAATACAAGTTTGAGCTGTATTTTGCCATGCAGGATATTATTCAGCTCTCCCATGCAGGATATTATTCTGTGGTTAATCAGAGAACTTGTGGGTAGGCTATGAAAGCCAACTAATTACCTCTGTATACCAAGTATTACTGTACTGTTAAAGGATATTATCGAAGTAGCTACAGCCATTGAGATTTATTCCATGCAAAACTTTACAGTTAAAGTAATTTAGATTAGTTGTTGTCCTAACCCCACTTGTATATGCAAATTTGTCAGCTTGCTTTTTTCATTAATATGGAGGATTTTTCAGCTTGCTATATGTATATAAAAATCTACCCACTTTAGCCATTGACTTTCCATGGATGTGTCAACATACCTGCATTTGACGTACGTCAAACGCAGGGTTTAAACGCATAGTGGAGTCAAAGCCTTAGCCGAATTCTTTCAGTGCTACTAAAGAAAATATGAATCTGTACAACTGTACCTTCATGGAATTACAATCAGTAACAATGAAACAACAATTTGGGAATTCATAGTCTGGACAAAGCCTTCGGTTAAGCTTTCTTATTGGTCTGAAAGCAATATTTCTTTTTACATATTATGCAAAGGATTCTTATATAATGAAGGCTGAAGATTATTTGCATTTAACCACTTTGATCATTTTGGCGTTCCATCATTGAAGTAACTAAAGCCAGCTAGCAGCTAATGATTAATTTAGACCAATTTTGTTATTGTTAAGTTATTGTTAATTATAATTAATAATCTTAAGCTTTGTTTTCAGATTCAACTGCTTTCCCTTACTGAGTTAACAGTTATGGGTATATAAATGCATAACACAGTTCAGTGTTTGTCTGACTAGAGCCTACTGGGAAATCCATCTTATAATCATCATGGGTGGTGTTCATTGTTATATAACTGTATCTTTACTCTTGTAGATTGTAGAGGACTAAGATCTTCAATATCACAGCATTTCTTAAGGCTTGCAGGATATTGACAGTCTTGCATCTAGAGCTATCTTTTATGTTAGTCAAATTTCTGTCAGCTCGGGCTGCCTGTCTTTAGGCATGTCCTCATATATTGCTGTTTCAGGGTTTATTGGTTAATAACAACATTTCTTCTTTTGTAGGAGCATCCAGTGATTGATGTACAAGTTCCTTTTCATTGTTTGGACTTGTGGGAATGAGGAACAGCTCTTCTGTGGTTCAAGAGAAAATTCAAAGAAAATGAAAGATTTCACGTTATAAACATGCAAGGTAATCTACAAAGGATAAATTCACTGTTTTCTATGACAACAAGAGACTTTTATGTGAAGAAGCGACAATAGTTTGACAGCCATTTACAGCAGTAAACTCATAACATGGAAAAGTGCCCCTCACAACATAACTTAGGAATTATTGGGAGAAAGGCATTGCAGATTTTTGTACTGTAAAAACTGGAGCTAAGGAAAGTTTTTACTTCAAGCTGTCAACTCTGGGCTCTTTCACATTAGTTGCAAAGCTAGGGTTAACGCAAGGTACAAATCTTTCCATAGAAAACCTGTGAAACTAGCCCTGCATTTATGGTAAATTATGATGCCATGCATGTTTTGAAGGTACAGTGCAAGCCTCTCCCATACACTTGTATGGGAGATTCAAGCACAACCCAGTGAAGACTGGAAAGTTTTTGCTGGTAACTGACATGGTTAGCCGTGGTAGCATTGCCACTAGCATTACTGGCCAGAAATCGCACTGCAGCTGCACTGAGAAAGGGCCCTAAAGTTTGACAGGGGTTGTCTTTCTATGTTTGATAAGTAATTCAAACTTGTTTAATAAGAGTGTCATACATCAAATGCAAACTTCAATTGATGACTTAAACTGAACAATATACAGTACAGGTCAAAGGTGGGCCTGCTTAGTCTTTGTTATTCAACACTACCTTTGAACACATGCATACATTTGTTTAACAAAACACTTAACAAGAAAAATCTATATGATGCTTTCGGATTATCTTATGAGCTTATGTCATGGCGGGCATGCTGTTTGCTTCATGCAAGTTTGCATTGCAAGTCTACAGAACTGCAAAACCCATTGAAGCAGGTCAAAAGGAGGTCAACTGCACATATTAATGGATGATCACAGAAGTGCCAAAAATTTATATCAACTTGATTCTATTGACACAAGCCCAAATTCAACTGTCAAATGATTTAAGGCAGAGCAGATAGCAATGCACATTAATCTAAAGCAAAAGGTCAATTTATATTAAAGGTTCAGTTTACTCAATGCTAATATGTACCGTAATTGTTTTTGGTAGATACTAGATTTAGGCAATCTTACAGTTCCTTTTTCTTTCCAAGATCAGAGTTCCTAGATAGCTGTCATTTCCAATCTTTTTAGTAAATATTTGACCTTTTTTAATAATAGAAAAGATAATATTGGATAAAAAATTAGAAACCTCATTGTTGGATTATCTATGATCTATAAAAAGCCAGCCAGTGCACTTGACTGATGAATTTGTTTTCTGTTGTTGACTTTTTATTTACTTATCACTGTAAATCATTGTGTTCAAAAGATTCTGAAGGTACATTTTGTCTTTTATATATGCGGAGTGCTAATGTGTTGTTTTTACTGATTCTTACAATACTTCCATAAACCTCTAATGATGGCCATAAAGAAAATTTGTTTCTAGAGGAAAATTTTAAAAGGACTGGAAGGCTACTGTAAAGCTATGTTCATATAGACAGTCCACACAGGTACAGATATAGCACACTAACCCTTTGTAACCACTACCAGTAACCACTGCCACAGTCAAGACAATTTTAGCAGCATCCCATGGATAATGAATAAGGGTGGCTGTTAGTGACCTGCCAAATGCGCATCAAAGCCATTCAAATAATTATTTATTTAACAGGCTCTCAGCCACTTGTAAAGTGCTGACTTTTGTTAGCATTGTATTAAAGCAGACATATACTGTGAAAAAAAAGAAATAATCTGGATTTTTACTTACCTCCGCATGATAGAGCTGCAAAAAAAACATAATTAGTTACTGGTCCCTCAGGCCTCAGAAGATACAATCTTTATTCCTCTATAGTTTCCAGTCTTCAGTCGTCAATAAACTGGAGTACCACAAATGGCCAATAATACTTAAAGAAAAAAAAATCTGTAGGCTTGAGAAGGGTTATTCAGTTATATCTCCCTTCCCGAGACTCTCTGAGATGAACAGAAGAGGAGCTGTCACAGCTGCAGTAAAAGAAGATCAGAGGGGAGGAGTGATGCTTTATTTAATGACAGATTGTCCTTGTAATGGGAGGTTTGACTGTGGGGGGCATGGAATAGGATATGGGTATACTTTTGCTTTAAGAAATCAGTTTTTCATCAGCTCCCAATGCAAGCATAGAGGAAATAAATGCACAAATCTCTACAAGGCCACTATCACTCCTCAGAGCATAGGAGGTCTAAACCAAGAAAGATAATGTTCTTCCATGATTCAGCATGATGTTTTATGTAAACTCTAGACTCAATCAGCAGATGCACAGATACACAGTTCTGAAGGATATCATATTCTACCCTATACATTTGCTGATGTGTCATTGTAAGCAACATTAGTTGCATGTATTAATTTTCGAAATGTCTTTCAAATAGAATAGAATTGTTCTTTAAAAAAAACAGCTGTTACAGTGTATATTGTAAATGTTGTGATTAAGCACCCATACACCAATTTAGGCAGCATATGTGGTTTTCTTTCTTTGTTATTTAGTTTTGTATTTATATCCCTCATTTAATGTGGAAAGGCAAGCAATTCAGTTCTAAATTAAAAGAAAAGTCTGTCAGGCATTCTGGTGCCAATAGCACATACTTCTGCTGTCATTAAAAGACTATGGATTCAGCAAGATCATTTCATGTAGCAACGCAATTGCTGCCACCATCTACAGCAATATTAAGGCCCATCTGTGCTGGATTCACTGTGCTAATCTTCTACATGATATATTGTGTTTTCCATAAACGATTACATAGCCAACGAGTGCTGATGCCAAAATCTCTACAGGATGATTATGTACTAGGGTCCTTCAGTGCTACCTCTTTTATCCTGGAGGGATGTGTCACATAATGTGCAGCAGTGCCATCCATATCACCTCTACTGTAATAATCCAGAAACAAGGAATTGATTGCTGATATTAAACTTGCTAGTTCACTCTTATCTGCCCTTGTGGTTAAATGTACATCACCAGAACCGTAACAACAGCATAAAACAAAAGCTATAAGCAGATATTGTTATAGTTCTGGGTTGCAAAAGAAGTACAGATCTTTCTTTCATACAGGGATTCACTTATGAATGGCAATATTTTGTTAATGAGCAACATTGGCTGAATATATTCATTTATGTAGTTGTTTCTTTTTGTAGTTAAGAATAAAGTATTACACAGTTAAAGCCTCCAGTAACAAAAACTCTACAAAACTCCAAAAACATGATATACCCCTAGAAAGCTGCAGCGATACTCTATACTGCCATATCATTTGCTGGGTTTTGGGGGGCCGGGCCATAGACCGCTATTATAATGGAGGGGAGTTGGTTTTTCAGCCCACGTCGCTGGCAGCATCAATGATTTGCACAACCTAGTACAACAAAGTAAGGTACTGTAAATGGTTAAATAATATGAAAGGGAATAAAATGAAACAAAACAACAGACAAGATACTCACATTAAGAGAGGTTTTTACAAGGTTTGATCTCTCAGGGCCGTGTGCTTCCCAGGGAAGTGAGTTCTCCCTGGAAAACACATGACCCTGAGAGATCAAACCTTGTAATACTCTTTTAATGTGAGTATCTTGTCTGTTGTTTTGTTTCATTTTATTCCATTTCATATTAT
>CM070032.1:72948687-72975378 GCA_036250615.1 Ptychadena robeensis | reverse complement strand
AGGGAGAATTTTGTGAGACGGACACTACTGGGTAGTGTTCCCCCTCCCCCCTGTTTGTAAAGGGTCCCTAAAGGTAGCCATACACAGGTCGGTTTGTCACGATCGATTCCAAATCTGATCATTCCAGGCGATCGGTGATTGCTCAGATCGAGAATCGATGCAACACCACCTTGGGGATCTGATTTGTGGTCAATTTGGACATGAGCCAATCTCCAAAATGGCCGATTCCACAAAATCCATCAATTGGAAAGGCTGCTGCTTAGGGAGCTATGGGTCCTCCAACGTACTTCGATTGCCAAACGATCGACCCAAAAAAATTCAGTTTAATGTCCGATACGATTTTTAGTCTGTTCCGATTTTGTTTGGTTGATTGTTCAGGGTGGGCAGGACTCGATTGTTCCCCAATCAATTGCCTATTGACCACTGTGAACGCGCGCGGTGATTGATCGGTCAAGAAACTAGTGAAAAATCGTCCCGTGAATTGGGAGCCTTTAAAGCACACTGGTAGGCAGGTTGCTTTCTAAACGATGTGAACTGTAAAGCATTGTCTTTTTTGATGCACCCAAACTGTTAATTTGGGATTTAACTGTATTCAGAGAAAAACAGTCTACACATAGAACCAGCTCATGTCTACACACACAAGCTATTTTTTTCATGCAGATTGTGATATATGTCAAAGCTTTCTTTGGAAACGTTATCTGTAGATTTCAATAAGGCATTCTCTTCCTTGTTTGAATTGTGCTTCTACAGCTGGAGGTGGATGCTGCCTGGATTCCCTGGCAACAGTTTACACTAAACAGCCCTAACATTACAACTGCTGACAGAACAAGTGAATTACATTGGTTGGTTGGTTGGATATCTCATTAAAGTGGCACATGTCACGGGTTGGGATGAACTAGACAGCAAATTAAGTCAGTTTCTTAACAATGATGTGCATGAAGTAGGAAAATAATCTAAAAGTAAAGCTCTAAGTGACAAGAACCAATATGTGATGGATAGACAGTATCTAAAACTATATCACAAATGGCAGGGTGTCCCCAGTAGTAGTGTTAGTATGAGTGGGCAACCAGCTTACCAGCAACAGAGTACATTTACACTGGTGGTTTTTAACCGCCAGGTAAACGACCCTTTAACGCGACCGAGCGTTGTCGTGCTGCTGTTCCATAGGACCTCTATGGGGTCCTTAATTAGACGCCCTGTAGTCGCCTGCACTATTTTGCAGACGATCACAGGGAGTCGTTTCTCCCACAGCTTGAGAAAGCAGCTCGAGAACCGACAGTCTAAACACAATACTCACCTGTCAGCAATTCAGATCCTGGAAAACTGCTACACAAAAAAATACTTACCTTCCTCATGTTCATTACTGATGCAAGCATCTTAGATCCTGGAGAACTTCAGAGACTAGGCTCTCTGACTCCTCTGTCGGAGAGCTCTGGGGGGGAATCCGGCTACCGTGATGATATGTCTCTGGATGGGAGAGATTGACGGCTCTCATCACTGATAATCGCCCAAGTCTCACAGATGTTAGGCTGATGTCACAGTCCTGCGAGACTGGGCAGACGAGACAGATGTCCCAAATCCCATTGCGGCTGCTTGATATCGCGCCGAGGCACTACATCAGACAGTGGGAGGGGCTCACTCGGAAACCCCTCCTTTTGTCAAAAAACTGTTATTTACTTTCAAAAACAATTGTACCTATGTGTTGCATCTCAACTCTATATTTATGTACAGTGATTTTATAATATCACAGAGGCCCTTAAAAAACTATGGAATATTTTGTTCTGATGGTGTTTTCAAACAAAACATACTTTATAACTTAATGTTGCCTTCTGAAAAATTTATTTTTTGCAAGCTGCCGGTATGTGTGAAATATGTCTGTTCATTGTGTTTTAGTAGCTAGAAAATATTGATTACGTACTCATAAATCACAGAACACAGCACTGCACAGTTGTCTGCCCTTTTAAAAATAGATATAGCCCATGATGCAGGCTTCTTTGTTTTAATTGCTTATTAGGCTATGTTTTAGATAACACTGTTGTTATGCCCTGGTTTTACTTTACTTTAAAGGGTACCCTTCCATTTTGTCAGAGCTCAAATGGCAAGCTAATGGAATGTTGCATTTTTCAGAGAATAAAGTAACTACCATGTTGTGCTCATTCTGTTGAAAAATTCTATTGATCTGCTATGTGAACTTGAAACATACAGTTCAGACGTAGCCCAGCACTATTATGATGGATTCTTCCGTTCAAGTGTAAAATAAAAAAATATATGATGTTCTCTAAAGAACTGCATGGCACAGAAGGTGCTGAATGTGGCAGAACAATCCAACCTACCTTTAAGCATGAGGATGAATATATTCTGTATTGCAGTATATTTTACAGTTTTTAAAATTGTGCTTTTTGTCAGAGCTTTTATCAGAAAATGAGAATAATTTATATAAACTTTCGATTGTGTAATTTCTATGTCCATTGCATAGGTCAGCTGTTTTAGCACTAGATCGATCCCAGTTCCAAACCAAAAGCCAATACATGCTAACTTCAAAAAAGATAAATGACAGAAGTACAAAAAAACACAAAGGCACTGTATGTAGTAATTATCATTAATATCCTATTTGTCTTTTTTCATTTCTGTAGCAAGAGAAACTATCTGTCTGTACAACAGTGACCTTTAAGTATAAATAGTTTTTTCATGTTGTTCAAGTTTCCAGCAGCAGAGAACGATAGAGAAATGGTATTCTGTGTTCTGTATACAGTTGACCCTTGAAATACTACCAAAATTTTCATTTCAATATATGACCAAATTTTCGACCCAAGGACCCCAGAGGTGTTCAGAAACGTGCCTCTGAGCCCAGATATATGAGCATACATGGGGGTGTAAGCAAGGACCCCACAGGTGTATTGGAATGTGCTAAGGTGGATCAATGCATTTTTAGTGCATAATGGCCTCAATATAGGTAGGGCAGATGGAAAAAAAGAGAGATAGATAACAGGGTAGTCACAATAGAGCAGGAAAAAGAGATGTCAACTTGAATGGTGAGTACAGTCCTAAATTGTTGTTTCTGGTAGGCTAGGAACATGCTACTAAAGTAGGAATATTATTGTTGGGTATTTTTTGTATTTTTCGTATCTTACACATATTTTACACCCTTTTTTATTATGAAAAGGTAAAGTAAGTGGTAATTTGGGAAGGCCGGAACGGATTATTGTCATTTCCATTATATATGGGAAAAATGGTTTTGACTTACAACCAACCCATCAGAACAAGTTAGGTTCTTAAGTCAAGGGTCCACTGTATATGCATTAATCTAACAATCCCCACTCATACAGAACAACGTTATGTATAGAAGCTGGCTTCTGCAGTCGAGAGAATGTGGTCTAGGGGAAGCAAGTTTTGAATGTTGACAACATTTACACAGGAACCTTTGCATATTGACTTGTAGCCAGTCTCTAGGAGAACCTTATTATGAATTGTTATATAGGACCAACATAATAAAGCGGACCTACCACCAGAAATTAATTATTTCATTAATGGCACTAGAAGTGCCCATACTAGGGAGGAATGCATAAAACTTACCTAAAAGGAGTAATTTAGGAGGATCCCTTGCAGCCCCTCCTCTGTTCCTGTCTTGTGCAACTTACTGCAGAGAGGTAAATCTTGCCTCTTTATCAAACTGAATGGAACATATTTTTCCATAGAAAACCATTATAAAACCCCCCAGTGGTTTCTTGCGAAATTGGACGCAGAGTTAACCCTCAGAAGCCTGTCACATAAATATGCAACAGCAGGTAAGTATATTTTTTGAGGACTGTGGAGTGCTACGCTACCATAATACCAACTCAGAGGTAAGTCAAACTTTAATTTTACATATGTATTTCTTAGATTAAAAGCAAAGTTTACACCTAACTGTCTTCAAAGGAGATCACAAGCTGGTATCTACTATCATGTAAAATAACATAGTTTAAGGACAATTTTATGGGGAATCCAATAACCCACTAGGATATCTTTGGAAAGATGGGAAGAAACCAGATTCCCAGAACTAAAACTATTTGTGGAAAAATACAAAGTCCTTGCAGATAGTTTGGCAGGATTTAAACCTACACCATAACAATGTACAACTTAAAGTTATGGAGTGAAGCCACCTAGGCATACATAGTTCGATTTTAGGCGTTCAATTCGGCCTAAAGGATCAAAGTCGCTATTGATCAGCCTTAAATAGTATTGTTTGATACCAATCAAAACATCGATCGAAAAAAGTGGATCAATTCAAAATTTTTCGTAGATTGTCAATTGATAAATTACATTGTAGCATTTTATTTGTTGTTGGGTCGATTGTATGGATGAACACATTAGATAGACTCTTTCATGATGTTTTTTATCGTATAAACATTCATATTATGATCGAACCTTATATGTGGTATGCTAGGATTTTGATTATGAGCGATGTCCAATAAAAAAGGTCAATGTAATCTTCAATTGCGAATGCTCAAAAGAACCACTCATGGCCAGTTAAGACTGACGAGATAAAAACTTAGCTCTAATCATATATAAACGTATGTCAAGGCTTACTCTGCCCTTCAGCATTAGTTTTCGGAACAATTATTTGCGCCATCTAGTATCCATAACAGTACTGCATGAAGACTGAATACAGGAAGACTGGCACATTTGATTGTATATACCAGCACCAGAGGTTTCCAACCTTTAGTTTGAGAGGAACAGAGGGTAAGTATAATTTTTAAGCATAATGAGCCAACCATCACCTAATTTACTTTACTAAAATAGACGGTGGTTCAGAGATGCAGATATAAAGCCTTGCTCTCTAAACTATTTTATTAAAGAAAAACCGGAAAGTGTTTAAATTGTTGTATAAAAGTACCAGGAAGATACTTCCGTCAAGAGAATTTCAAGATAATTGGCACCTACGGGTTGTTAGGGGAAAAAAGGGTGAGAGCTTAATGTTATTCTCAGTCTTTAAGCAATGGCAGATAACTGATTTATATGTGAGTTCTAGAGACATGTTAGGACACCCTAATGCATATTGTGGCTGAATGACTTGAGCAGAGATTAGAATCTCGTAGTTAAAGTAATAGGTATTTGACGCCAGGGGATTATTAATAGTATAGGGCTTAATATGTATGAAGCAAAGAGAAGTCATATGAGCAGATTAAATAGAATGAGTTTAAGATAGACAAGTGTAATTCAAGAAAGGCAATTTCGTTAAATTAGGGTTTGAGAGCTTGAGCAGTTAAAATGAATAGTGTATGTATTTAGATTATGAGAGAAATGGGATTGCTTTCTAATGGAACTGTCACAAAATCTCTTCCATATAAGTCACTTTAAGGCTTCCACAATTTAACAAATAATATTAATCATGTTGGGGGCAGTAGGGGGGGGGGGTATGTTAGGTAATGAAAATAATGATGGTAAAACTAGAGAACAAAAATGAATTGTTTTGTAAGTCCATAGACTATATAGAAATTCATAACTGATTCTCATGAAGATGAAAACCAATCTCTCCAGCATGGGACTCAGTCAACTGAATTTTGTCGGGAATGTCTACCTTCAGGCCAAATTAGGCCACATGTTATATTTTGGCCATCAATCTGTTTCAATGTATTAACTAAAACTTTAGAGACCTTTAGACTAACAGAGAAGCTTTTTTATATTTGGCGACTGTTGTTTTGAGTTGGACACCGCCACCATTTAGTATATAATGTCTAATTAAACATCGGATGTGTTCAGTCACAATATTACGTACCCTGTCTGAGATATCGTAAACATATACTTTCTGATACACACGCACGCTGCTTGCGGTAAGGTGTGTGACGGGTATGGAACGCATACCAGTAATGCCAAACTAATCTGTAACTATGTCGGTTACCATTTGAAAAACCCTGCATTTTGACTGCCCTGTGCTTGAGTCTCCCAAACAAGTGTATGTACGTTGCTTGTGTTTTGTCTTGCAAAAAATGCAATGCAGAAGGATGTTTAAACTGTAAAGGGCATCATATGGAAACATGTGTACCTTGCGTTAACGTAGCATGCACTGTGTTTACCGTTACGTACTGCAGCTGTTATGGGCCACTGTAAGTTTTTAAAAAAAAAATTAACAAAACACACCAACAGTTTTAATTCAAACAATGTTGTCATTGCCCTAATGGAATAGTCTTTGTGTAGTGGATGAGGCCCATAATATTATTAGGTGATACAACTTCCCATTGTTATTTCCCTAAATCTCCAATCCCTTATGTTGTGTAGCGGTCTTGCATTGAGTACATTTCTGAGATCCCCCCTATGTCAATCAATGATATTGAGGTCAGGAGACAGTGATGAACACTCCAGCACATTCACTCTATCCTTCTGTAGCCACAGAAAGGTTGACTGGGCGTAGAAGGTCATTGCCATGTTTGAAGATTCAAAAGCATCCCACTGTGCAGTCTGTGGAATGGAGGATGCAATTTATTCTCCAGTATTTTCTCACTGTACCACTCACACAACCCCAGGACAGCAGACATTTACCTTCATGCTTTACAGGAAAGATAGTGGACATTAGTGGGTCCTCTGACAGATTCTTTTGCTTTCGTCATGGCATGGTATGGAGCAGAAAACAATGAATTTAAAGTAACTACTGCACACAGACACTACTTACAGTTGAAGAGACTATAGCCATGGAAATTCTATTCAAATACCCTTAATTAGAACATATGATCGTCAGTGTGTAGGTATCATTATTAGCCCAAACATTTGAACAGATGTACACTTTTGATTAGACCCAATTTAGTTATTTCAGTTATAATTATTATTATCTGACGATCTCCAGTGGCACAAATAATTATGTGATAATAAATTGCTTTCCCTGAGCACACTCCCTAAACAAAATTAATTTCTTAAATTTTACAAGCATTGGCCAACATTCCACAAATTCTTAACAAATACCCAAATGGATTGTTTTGGAGAGATCATTGAATTCAAGCATGGTACTGTAACCGGATTAAATCTATGCAATAAAATAAATTGTCAAATTTCGTGCCAGCTAGATATTCCACTGTCATTTATAAGTGGTTTTATTTGGGAACAACTGACACTTGGCCTTGAAGTGTCAGAACACGTAAAGTCACTAAATGGGTTTATCAAAAGCTGAGTAAAGTTTTCAAGGCTATGTTGACTCAATAACTATAGAGCTATAAACTTCCTCTGGCATTATTCCCCAGCACAAAAACTTTGTGCCAAGAAATTCTTGGAATGAGTTTACAAGGCTGGAAAGCTGCATGCAAACCTTACATCCACAAGCACAATGTTAAGCATGAGATAGAGAAGTGTAAAGTATACCATCACTGGACATGTGGACCTTGAAAACATGTTACCTGTAGTAATGAATCATGCCTCTCTCACTGTAAGTCTGGATAATGTGTTAACTGTAAAATTTACTGTAGAGATAATGCTATGGAATTGTTCTGCAGAGGTAGGGAGTGCCGATACTCCTCTTCTGGGTGCTTACAGAAGAGGACTGGACTGTTTTCCTTAAAGTAATGTTAATGTAAAATAATAATAAATATTAGTTTTTGTGGGTTTTTAAATTTAATATTAAAAAACAATACAAAGAAATAAATTTTTGGTCTGTAAGATACACTTCTTCTCATTGAAATCATGGTAAAATGGTCTGGGGAAAAAAAATATATATATATATATATTTCCGAACATTTCAGGGGGCTTGAATTTGCTCTATTGCTGCCAGCTAAGCCAAAAGGCAGGTGCTAGGAAGGAGGTCTTATTTCCAGCAAAGGTCCCATTGCTGAAACTATATGTGTTTATACATAGTAGTATCCATTCTCTGAACACACTGACTAAAGCCCCCCATACACCTTAAGATCAATCCATACAATTTCCATTAGATCTACCAACAATTGTGTAGTATAGTGGCCTCCCTGATAGAATACATAGTGATTGGAAGGATTAGAAAGCTCCTCATATTACATGGTTTTGGTAGAACAAAATGTCATTTTACAGAAATTGTATGGAAAGATTGTAAGGTGTATGGGGGCTTAAGAGAGTCACATTTAACAATCTGTAATCAACAGCTTACCCATGAACAGCTATTTACATAAGGAGGGGAGAGCCCGTGTCACATGTGATGGTATGTTACCCCCAGAAACTTTAAGTACCATCTTTCTGTACCCAGTCAGTTGAAATGTTTAAAACATAAGATATAAAAGGGTAAAATGTAACGCCTTATCTGGTTTTACTGCTTACCATAGCACTTCGGATGATCCCTCCTTGCTAACCATCATAGGGACATCTTTCTCACCAGACATGGAAGTAACATGATAGAGAAGTGAAGTGAGACAGTATCTTTTTTTTACATGTTTACTTACCTCTGAGTTGCCCTCAATGGTTCGAAATTGCTCCAAAATCCTAATAAAATGTACTTACATGCTCTCATCTGTGGCAATCATCACATTTATTCCAGTTATGTAATGACTGTAGTTTCCCGTTTTCTGGGGGTTCATGATTTGCAGTAACATGTATGGCCACTGGAGGTCCTCAGATATTTTATTTTCAATAGACATTATTATGGACATTATGACGTGACTGCTTTCTATCTTCTGGACTATCTTAATCAAAAAGCCACAGCAGTGCTTGAACAGAAAATAGTAGGGTTGGCAAGAAACATTTGGGATTCATTCATAACAGGTAAAAGTTTTATCTTTTTTTTGTTTACAGCTTGACCCAATAATAGGGGGTTTGTTAGCAAAGCACATAAAGTATATATAGTAAGTTTAGGTGCACTTTAAGACGCCTTGAGACCCTGTGAATGTTTCATTGTTATCTGTTTATTTGTTAGGGCTTGTTTCCACTATACGTCGGGACCCCCTCCACTAATCGCATTGTTTGGCGGGGGTCCTGACGGATCACATAGACTTACCTGCTTGATGCAAAGGCTCAACATACCTGACTACGTTCAGCCTTGCAACAGCGGAATGGCTCAGGGCAGAGAAGACACAGCATCCGCCGAGCAGATAAGTAAATGTGGTTCATCAGGACTTCCCGCCAAGCAATACGCTTAGTGGAGGGGGTCCCGAGTTATAGTGGAAACATAGGCTTACAAAGTTTTCCTTCTTGTGTGGTAAATGATTGTTCCAAAAACAAAACAAAAATATCTCTTAAGAATTCCAGATAACAGTAAAACATGACAAGCGTTCTCTATCCAAAAATCTAAATAAATAGACTCCTTTTGGATGTAGACACACTTCAAATGCCCTCACCAGCATTCTTGGAGGCTAATGGGCAAACATTGGCAGCAGTGACTCCCAATTATATATAAAACTATAAAAAGAAAGCATTATCCATTTACAGTATTGTACAGCCAATACATGAGAGCTGCAAATTTGGCACTGGAGGGTTGCTAAATGGAAAGGCATCCTCTCTGGTACTTGGCTTCCTGTTAGCTAAATCTGAATTATTTAGGAATAACAGCACTTTAAAATTTGTATCAAATCTAACTAAAGCAATTTAAACTGTACATGCCTAAATAGGATCATAGGCCTTTTAACAAATAAAATAAAATTAACAAAATTAAATCTTCTCAGCAGGAAGTCAAACAAAATCTATTCAACAAGGGCAATGATAACTATCATTAGATAAATATGCACCTTTTTGCTGTGCTTCTATTTTCTACATTTCTATAAACTGTGTTAGGCATAATAAAACTTTTGAGTAGCATAGGAGACTGTCATGACACACAATTATTGTTTCGGTATCATATAGATAAGCCAACAATTTCACATAGAGCAGCAACTGATGTAAAAATAGCTGTAGGCTATGAATAATACCCCTGCAAGCTCTGTCTCACTTAAGACTTAAGGCATGTCCATGTTCTTTTCTGTCTATATTATCTTTTGTAATATTCCCAGATTTCGTTGTACTCTCTGTTCCACCAATGTGTACCAGAACATGGGGTATCCACTAATGCAGTGAAACTGCCTGGCTTGTTTTTTTTTCCTGAGATATGCCTTTCTTTTTAAAACATGATTTATTCTGAGAATATGATTTTCAAATATAAAAAGTCAAATATCTACAGTAATCCACATTGAATATCAGTGCCATGTTACTCTAGCAACTTTGTTTTAATGAATTGTTTCAGCTACAGATCCTTCTCCCTTTTATCTACTTGTATAAATCTATCTGCTGCTATATACCTCTAAGCCATGCAAAAAGTATAGCATTCAAAGGGCTTGTGTCCATTGCAGTGGGGAAAAAGAGGCAGAGATGACACTTCCCATTCTAATGAAGGAGCAGCAGCACACCCACAGTGCAATTTTGAAGCTGCGGGCTGCAGTGCCTTCATAGCAGTAACGCACAGCACAGTGCCCCCCTGAGACACCTCCTTTAAAGATCAATGGAGGTGTCTCCAAGACGCGGAAACTGCAGTGGACATATGGCCTTAGATGGTTATAGCTTTAGAGAGAAAATGTGAAAAAAAGTCAGAGACACAGCCATTCACATATAATGTGAATATAAAACATGTTCCAACAATGTTTGTAGGGCTGGGGCATGTTGTACTTACATTATATTTCTCCAGCCAATTCAAAAAGTCAGTACCATAAGGCAGAGTTTGGAGAGCTTGCAGAGTGTACAGGGCTGTGGGCTAATTCGCACTAGCTGCGCTGCAGTGCTGTACAGTACCACAACTCACTGAGGCTAGCATTAACACAAGGTACACAGGTTTCTTTAGTGAACCTGTTTACCTTTCACACTAACCCCGCAGTTGCATTTCGTGGGTAACAGTTGGAAGCATTACCACAAGAGCATCCATTACTATTCACAAATCGCAGTGCAGCTGCATCAGCTGCAGTGTGAAAAGGCTCTGTAACGTTAGTATGTGTCTATACACTAGCAGTACCCATTTTTTAAATCAACTGACCAGCTTATGAAGAGTTACATTTTACAATCTGGCAGTAACAACTTCCACATGAGCAGCTTTTAGCAATTGTGAATGTAAATAAACACAACTCATGCTATCTAAACAGTCTCAACTCACCTAGTGCACAGCTATTTACATATATATGAGTAGTCATATGGCTGAAGGGGGTGAACAAATTTCCAGCCTATAGACTATAGGGTAGAACCACTGTGGATACAATGGTGTTACCCTTACTGCTTTTAAATACAGATGGTTGTGCAATTTTGACTAGTTTATTTGGGAGTTATTTGCAAAACTACTAAACATGATATTATCACTAATATTGCTAGAGATGTAGAAAAGGGTTGTGGGAACACTATTAACACTAACACTATTAAAGAACACTATTAAAGAAAGTATTGCTATAGTACATGTAGCTTTTGCAAAAATTAAGACTTGAATATGAACTTAATTTAAGCAAAAACTACATTTACTAGAGCAATACTTTCTTTTTTTTAATAGTGTTCCCACAACTAGTCATAAGCAGCACATAAAATATTCAAAAAATATTGCATATTTTGTGCCAAATAGTCTACAAAAATTTGTACATTCGAGAATTCGTGATCTCCAGTCATTATTACCTTCTTCCTCCGTGGTGTCCTCCCATGTACTCTATTCTTGTTTAATGTTTTCCTTCTTGTAGATGTGTCAACAAAAATGTAAGCATGTGCCAGAGATTTATGTGAGCCTTAGGCTGACACTCTAGGATTCTTCTTTACCTCATTAAGCATTCTGCGCTGTACTCTTACAGTCATCTTTACAGGACGACCATGCCTAGGGAGAGTAGCAACAGTGCTAAAGTTTTCCGTGGACACATGAACATCAAGGCTTTTGGAGATACTTTTGTAACCCTTTGCAGCTTCATGCAAGTCAACAATTCTTGATCATAGGTCTTCTGAGAGCTCTTTTCTGCGAGGTATGGTTCACATCAGACAGTGCTTCTTGATATTAGTAAACCCAAACTGGTGTATTTTTAAAGGGCAGGACAGCTTTCAGCAACACATCCAATATCCTCACACTGATTGGACTCAAAGTTGGCTAGATCCTGACTCCAATTAGCTCTTGAAGAAGTCATTAGGCTAGGGGTTCCCATACTTTTTACTACCCTGCACTGTGAATGTTTACATGTTATGTTCAATAAAAACATGAAAACATATGTTTGTGTAGTATTGTTTTAAGCAGACAGTAGTTTCTTATTGGTGTGACTACAGAAGATTAGAACACATTTTATGACCATTGCATGCAAAACTCCACGTAATCCCAAAGGGTTTACAAACTTTTTCTTGCAACTTTATATCTACACATTTATTATTATTATTAAAAAATGTAAATCTTATCTCTCTTACCTTTCCATCTGCCCTACCTTTTTTTTTGCCATGATGCACTGACAAAGCACTGATCATCCTCAGCTCAGAGGAAAATTCCTAGACATCTTTGGGGTCCTTGCTTACACCCCCATGTATGCTCATATATCTGGGCTCAGAGGCAAGTTTCTGGACACCTCTGGGGTCCTTGGGTGCAACCCCCAGGCAATAGCGTCTGTACTGGCCATACAGAAGTATATGCTTTAAAGCGTCATTAATGCTTTCTGCCTCAGAAGGTTGTAGCTGGTTGGTCCACTGTATACAGTATTGTTGTGTGGAAGGCATACTTAGGATATAAACTGCTTCAAAGAACTTATTATGTCTGCTTCTATTGTGTATATGTCATTATCATTGGTCCATGATGGAAATAAAATAAAGAATTGTTATAGAGAAGTTGTCTAGAAGAAAATAAATTCTGAGAATGGTTTTACTAATCAAACATTTTAGTAATATGACCTTTCCCAAGCCTAATAGGTCGTTGAACTCCAACATACTGCTTTCTGAATACAAATATCACTTCCATTGATGTCTGGCTGGGAAATGACCATTTTTCAGACTGATTGTCCTCTTCTTCAAGGAAAATTCATTTACCTATCTGTAGAAATATAGCTTAAGCTGGTCATACACCTTTAGATCTTCTCGTCAGATATCCTTTGAACTCATTAAACCTAATAGTATAGGGTCCTCTGCGACTTGAACACAGCGTAGACTTGATTGTTCTAGAAGTCCCGTTATATTATCATGGTGTTTGGTAAAACAAAAGGAGATCTAAAAGAAATCTGACCACCATAACGTCTAAAGGTGCTACTAGGGGCCCTTAGGAACTGAAAATAACAAAGCTATACTAGAAAAGAAAGACACAACATAAAGACAACCCACCCTACATTTTTTATAGTTCAGTTTTGTTACACCGTGGAGCTGAAATAATTATTTGACCCTTCAACTGATTTTGTAAGTTGTGTCCACAGGACAAACGTTTATCTTGTAATTGATTGGACCAAGTTTTGCGCAACATTTTTAGGAGGAATGTTTGGTCACACATCCTACTTTGTAGATCATCTCTAAATCCTAAGTGTTTTTCGAGGACTGTCTATCCGTGGGACAGCTCTGAGCTTAGACTTCACCTCCATAGGTTTTATCATTGGATATCAGGTCCGGAAGACGAACTAGGGCAACATCCAGGTTACCTTAATTGTGCGTTCGTCTCTGTGCCACTCCTTTGTTGCCTTTTGTCTGTATGTTTTGTGGTCATTAGTCGTGCTGGAAACAAACCCCATCCACGACCCATTTATCAGTTTCTCGGCAGAGGAAGGAGGTTGTTCCCGTCAGGGTATTTCAACGATACATGGGCATCCGTCCCATATTTCCATTTCTGTTAATGCGATTAAGTTCTCCTGTGCCCCTTACGCGATGCAAAAAAACACCCCCAAAGCAAAATGTTTCCACCACCCCCATGCTTGGACGTGTGGGGACGGTGTGGTTTTGGGGGTCATACAGGCAGCATTTTCTTCCTCCAAACACACGCGAGTTGAGTTAATGCCAAGAGTCTCTATTTTGTGTCTCATCAAGACAATCAGTAGCAACCTGTCTCCACAGTCACTTCTCTGAATTCATTTCCATGTGTTCATGATTGTGCAAACTTCAGACAGGCCTGCCACATGTGTCTTCTTGAAGTTCAGGGGCGACCTTGCGAGACCGCTGCAGGATCTTTAATCCATTGCGGTGTAATGTGTTACCAATGGTTTTCTTGGTCTGTGGTCCCTGTCTAATTTGAGGTCATTAACCAACATCCCTCCCGTTTTTTTGTAGGTCTCAGGATGCCTTTTTCCATTCATTTCAACTTTCTCAGGAACCATTACCAGACATTGACACCCCACGAGGTGGAGATCTGAGTGCGTGGAGGCCCAACGAGCCCGCCCTATCGAGGTCGATTGCAGTGGTACATTTTGGGACTCCTTCCATTTTCGGAAACAATTGCACCAAACAGTTGTACCTTACTCTCAAACGCACTTCTTGCTAATGTGTTTTATGTAGCCAAGTATTCCAGCCTTGTGTCAGGTCTACTAACAATTTTGGTCTCTGACATCCTTGGTACAGCTATCTTGGTCTTTTCCCCCATGTTGCAGAATTTGGAAGTCTGCTTGTAGGTTGAATGTGAGGTCTTGGGGATGCAGTGTGTCTTTTATATCAGGTCGTAACTAGGTGTAACGAACAGGTGTAACCTTACATGAAGGGTGAATACTACTTGAGTAGATAGTGTTCAGTAGTAGAAGTGTCTAACCACCTACTGTGGGAGCCAGAACTCCCTTAATGAGTTGCTTGGTAGGGGGTTTTCAAACAACGTCATATTTCACATCAATGAAATGCAAATTCAGTTGCTAATCTCTCTTTATGTTTAAAGTATATTTTTTCGATTTCCTCTTCGACTGTGCTATCTGCCACTGTTACACAATACAAAACTTCACCATTTGAAATAGATACTGTTCTGAGAACTTTTACATTTCTTTGTCATTGGACAAACTTACAAAATCAGTGAGGGGTCTTCTTTCAAATAACGTTAATTTCCTCAACACTGATATTAGATATAGCCCAACTTTTCCGCATAGGACCAGCAGTTAGTACGAATAGCTGCAGGCTAGAACGAATTACCACCCCCGCAAGGCTCTGTCTTCTAACTCAAAAGGCCCCCATACCACGTGTTGGTGATTCCACACTCCGGATTCCGGCACGTCATCGATTCACGGGACGCGTGCCAACGCGAAACGATCGTGCAGGAACTCACGTGCAGATCCAAACCCTTATTTTACTCGTAGTCCTGTAATCGTTCGCGTCTGTATTGACTCGGGGGGCTCAGAATCGGATCTCCGACGGAGGAACCACAGTCCCCATGTTTGTCTTTCTGAGTCCGATTCTGCAACACATCAGGGGGACGTTTAGCACGACGACTTACTTGCCGGCTCCTTAATCAGCGCTGCCCACGCAGCGAGCTACCCGCAACACCTGATCCCCGGCTGTGCGGACAAAATATTCACTGCACAGAGCACCAGCAACACCTATGCAATGTTCAAATACCGACATCATATCACACCCACCGGCAATCCCCCCCCACCAAACCCCTTACTAGTGCGGAGATTCTCGGGGAGTGCGCTGTCAGATGCCTGGCACCCCGCGCACGTCCAGCACCCTGTGGGGTCTCAGTTCGGCCCAGCCACCGGATGCCCTTAAACTCCCACGCGAACCTCCCAAAACAACACATAACCGGCCCGTCTCCCCCTCCCCCGCCGACGCCTGCCGCAGGGACGGCGCCGCGTGCAACCCTAAGAACCACACACCAGAGCAAACCCCTCCTCACCCCTTAAGGACACACCTATTAATAACACCTTATCAAAAAAGGGCAAACAAAACCCACATCACGGAGCGAGTGGGGCCGCGCCCACCCACAGAAGGCGGGGGGGCGCGGGGGTAAACCATCGGCAATGTACGGTGCGGACAACCACTCGGTGCGGGCGGGTCGGTTGGTCGGGAGATGGTTCCTGTTTTTTTTTCTGTTGGACATCTTGGGAAGTAGTAAAACCGATCAGACACGGGATCGTTCCAGGAAATCGTTTTGTTTTTGGACCAAGGTGTATGCAGCAATCGGATAACCTTATTGGCTGATTGATCGGAGCTCCCAGCTCCAATTCCCCGCTGGATCGACGGAACGAGTCGGTGAAGTGATCAATTGGCCAATGACTCGGACACGGTATGGCTAGCTTTAGAGCATGTCCAGAGACTGTTTCTTTCTTTTCTATATTGTATTTTGTAATAATGATCAAAGAATTTTATGGTACTCTCTGTTCATCCAAGATGTACAGATTGTGGGGCATCTACCAGGCAATGATATTGGCTTCTGGCTTCTCTGTTGTTTTTTCTAAAAGGTGCTTAAAAAGATAATGATTGGAGAGGTGACGTAAAACATACTGGTAACTCTTTATTTACTATAGAAGAAGAAGCAGCAAAATATCAGTGCCTTTCTATGTTAAACACCATCACAATGTAAGACAATGCAAGATTACTTTCTTCCAGCTTTTTTACTTCAAAAACAAACTTAAGGGATCTGTGTTGAACTTTTATGGTATTAAAGGAGACACATCTCCATAACAATTTTGAGGCAGGTCAAATGAAAGCTAGAATATGCATTCGTTATTATTTTGAATAAGCTCAGAATTGTCTTAATATGATGTTGAACTGATGTTACTGGCACAAGGCCAAAGCCTATCGACAGAGGCACTAATTAATATAATTTATACAATGCCCCCATCCTGTTTTAATGAGCAGTGATCTTTCACTCTAATGTTTATTCAAAGAAAACATGTGAATTGTATTATCCCTATCTGTATATGTCTTCTGATGTGAGAAACTTTCAGGTACCATAGTATATTCCTTTTAAACTTAAAAAAATGTGTGTCTTGTTTTATTCACCAACATAAGGCATATTTGAAAATGCAGATAAATGGGTAATAGGTTGGTCAAACATACTGAGAAAACGACAGGAATCCTGAGCAAATGTCTGCATAGAGCAGCATGTGCAAAACTGAAAAGGACAAATCATTGGGAGCTTATGTTAGAAGATGGTCATTGATGTTGAATGTGTGTACAGCCTAGGTGTCCAACCTGAGGCCCGGGGGCCGCATGCGGCCCTTTGGGTGTTGTTTGGCGGCCCCCTTGGTCCTTCACATGTGGCCCCCAAAACCTAACTGTTAATGCATAGGGCTTAGCAACTCACCTGTGAAGTGGTCACACACTGACCCAGCTTTCATAATCAACTTTGGCGCTCCTACATCAGTTAAATTGTCAATGTTGATCGCGGAAACCAGGTCTACATATGACCGCTGCACCCTGGGGCAGGAGGGGGGGGGGGTTGGTGCTGTTTGATTTTGACTGCCTGTTGGGATGTGGTCCATCGCCTGCGGAGATATGTCTACGGGGGTAGGGTCTGGATCAATGTTATGTGTGGCCCTTTAGTGATGCCAAGGGCCGCACTTGTGGCCCTCCATAGCAACTCAGTTGCCCACCACTGGTGTACAGTCATTTGGTCATTCTAAAATGTATTGGCCTTATCAATGCCATATCAGGCACTTTAAAATGGACGCATCTGCCAATCAATGTTCATACTAAAAGGATAAAACATGGTTGACAGTACAATTTGCATAATATCCACTCTTGTTACCAATCTGTCCCAATTAATAACTGGCTATTACTTGTAGGTTAAACAAATAAGAATGTAAAATGCCATGTTTTTCAGAAGCTGATTAAACATACCTGTCATACACTTAAAGCTGAAAAGTAGCTCCACATTGGTTCTGCTCTACAAGGGTCTAAAATGTATTTAGCCACCAACCTTTTCAAGTTTATTGTCATACGCCTGAACACCATACTGCAACACAAATTGTTGGAGTAGGAGGATAAGTGTACCTGGTAACTGGCCACTTGTTTAATGTGGTTGTGAGTTTCCTTTTTTATACTTAATGACACTCCAAATGATATACATCTACACCCAATACAGCTCATTGTATTAGATGTAGTGGATACATTAAAATACATATTTATTAACTTACATTCTTAACATTACATCACTGTTATAAACTTCAATCTTCGGATTTAGAATTCAGAAAGTGTTTCAGAAGTTTAGACAAATAGACTGACATAAATTCAGGCATATTTACATACAGAGAACACAGCATACCTGCTCTAGGCTGAGGTTTGGAATTTTCAGATGGCATCCAGCAAGACACCAGACATCCTTTTGTAAAAAATTCTAGTGATGTTGGCAACTGGTTTTCTTACAGCTGGTAATGAAGTTAATGTCTTCTTTTTGCTGACAGCAATGCTGAGCATTGGCCTGTTTAGTATGTATGCATTTTCGAATGCGCTTGCATTAACAAGTGTACAAGTGTAGTAGAAAAGTGAAAATACAGGTGTATTGGAATTGCAAACACAGCACATCCAAGATGCATACAAGTAATAGAGTACAGGGTAAAGGGTGACAGCACAGTACATGGCAGTGTGTATAGTAACACAGATCTCCTATAGGCAACCTGAAACCTGTGTACCAACCACAGGGCACTAAATGTGCATTGCAAGAAAGCACGTGTAGAGTCAAGGAAAGCATGTAGAAACAATGGGGCAGTTGTTTCATATATAGAATACATTTTTAATCTGCTACATTTACATTTAGTGAAACATAAATCTGTTCTATGGAAGAGTGGTCACCAACATTTCTGACAGCAAGGCAAGGAGAAGGTACAAAACTGTTGGATTGGTCCCCACACACACCTGACAACACCGCTCTGCTTTGAACAATCAGATCTCATATACCATTAGAAGGCAATTAAGATGGGCTCTGAAACCCATGTGGGTCGCTATACAGATCATTTTAAGACCCAATATGGCTTACCTGCGCATCAGGGAAATCTAGAAATCATAATGTGCTGTTTCTGGTAAACTATACGTCCCAGCCATATCCCGCTTGGACTCTATGGACTCCATATTTTACAGTGATTCAAAATCTAAAATTTATACTTGCGAAATAATTAAATGATGATGTAAACACTGGGGCAATTTTGGAGATCATAATTCCTATAAAGCCAGCCCCCCAACCCTGCTATTATTGGACAAGGTCTGGTAGCCCCACCTTTGTGGCTGGCATTGAAAAAACCCTGCCAGCCTAGCTGATGAGCTCTCTCATTGATACCATCTTGTAACTAAGGACAACGCACAAACATTTGAGCACTGCATTTGGACTTTACCAGCAGTATGGACCAAGGCAATCCTAGCGCACTGCCCATACCGTGCTGTTTTTAACAGCACGGTACGGGCAATCGCGGCAGTGTACACAGTACACTGCCTGCAATTCCCCCCCTCCCCCCGCCTCTCTCCACACAGCCGGCATCATTAATGATGTCAGCTGTGTGGGCTGGAAAGCCGGAGCTCCTCCATTAACATGGAGGGCTATGGCACCGCCCACCCCCCGCCCCCTTCCGCGTCACCGTGACGCGATCGGTGACGCCGCGCAACCCCGGAAATGCTGCAGCTGAAGAGAAAGAGTAAGAGAATCGCCGTAGCTTTCCGGGGATATGCGGCATGCACGGGAGCCCAGCTTATCCAGAGTTTGTTCTTCACACAAACTCTGGACGAGCTGGGCTCGTCACAACCGCTAGGTATTTTCTTATGCACTGTTTTTATCTATTTTCTTATTAAACAATATAAAAAGTATAGACTGAATCTCTTAATGCTCTAAGTAGAAATAGTGTAACTCACCAACTCAAAACACTACTTCTGAGATATCTGGAAGTGGCAGCAGGTGGCTCAATAAAGCAGAAATACAACTGCAATTGTCAAGGGTAATGGTGCGTGCTTCCATCTAAGCATGTTGTTGCAGTCTACCTGTGAAGGTGTGTGTGGCAGAGGCTAACCAAGTAGTTCTCCTTGCCCATGACAGTGCCCCTCTCGGTATGATGGTGCGTAGACATAGCTGGGCATGCGGGAAATTCTATGTGTAGGTGTGCAATTTGAGAAGGCATTTGTCACAGCTACCTTTTGTATATGTTTTCTCTCCCACTGTCACTTTAAATTCCTAGATCTTGAATTTATTTAGCTATACAACCATGATTTCTGGTACAACTCTTTTTCAGCTCTTCCCTCTTGTCAGATTTTGCAACCCTCATATTTGTGTTCTTTCCCTCTCTCAATTTGAACCCCCAGACCTTGGACACCCTAAGTTAATAATTTACCTCTGAGAATACTTCATCTCCAAATTTCACATGCCAAACAACCCTTCCTAATTATATTTCAGCTGTCAGATAATGCTTCTCTTAGGTTAATTACTGGACAAAAACTGGATAGACTTAATAAAAACTGAAACAATTGTGGTGTTCTAAAATGCAGGCCACATTTGGTTCCCAGGCCTAACATTGGACATGACTGCTGTAGTGTATACAATATATTTCAAGCTGTGTATTAAGTTACTTAAATTCAAATTTAAAGATGCTGTAACCCAATTGGAAAATAATACCTTTTTGCCACACAAACTTTCTCTGTGAGAGCTCCCACTGCTACTTCCTTCTGTCATCTGTGACCGTCAGCTTATGTGCCACAGACCAGCAATGGTGGTGGTTGGGGACCCTGCTAGAATAAACAGTGAGGAAAGACAGAATATGTTCTGTGTAACAGAGTTGATCTTAGCAGAGGGTGCTTACCTTAACAGCATATGGTAGCTCCCTGTGGTATACAGTGAGCAATGCACTAGAAAAATTTGTTAATAAGCATAACATTGTATAACACATCACAGCTGATTACCTGGAAGAATTGAGTATCTTCTCCTAATAACAGAGATATGGTTCAGTTGAATAATGTGTAAGCACATTCCTGTTGATTTCATCTGCACATGGCTTGGCATCCAAAGCACAGGAGTGGAGATCCTCACCTCTTTTATTATATCAATCTAGGCATTCGGCCTAGGCTTATATTTGAGGGTAACATACAATATTATATTTAGCTAATGGCTATGCCTTATCTTTTAAAATAAAATTGCCTATTATAAATAAAGACAAGTCTAACTTTAGGCTATGAAAAAATTGGTCAGTGATGCCTCCTTATATAAAAATCTTCAGTGCCAAGCCTCAAGATCAGCCTACCTGTATCTCCAGATCTATGTATCATTACGATGAGCAGCCTTCATTGAAGTTTGCCTCTACTTTTGCATTTTTTATCCTTGTGGCGGTTTGAGACAGAATTCCAATATCATTTACCGGAACATTTTAGCGGACGGATGTATCTGTCTGCATCATTTCTAATATAGACTAGACACACATGAGAATGTGCTCTCTGTAAAATGACTGACAATGGCACATAACCATAATAAAACTGTTTGAAGAAATCATCTTGAATAAATGGTGGAGGCTGATATCAAGAATGGCACAAATCAGCCGCACAGAAATACTTTCTTTGTGCTCTACAGTTATCTATAAAAACCAGAGACACTCTCAGGGACAAAACCTCCGTGGAACAAATATGTAATGAGACTGTCCCTTCAGATTACAGACAAATGTCAAACAAGTAGTGTTAGCTATTGTATTATTATTTTCAATGACCAGCTTTAGACTTGTTATTCACTTGTGATGTCTATGCAGCACATTGCCACATATACGGCTGGTGAAATTCAAAGCACACACATCCAGGCACCAAAGCAAAATACAAGCATTTTGTCTTACGTTCTATTTACATTTGTTTTAGTAGAATAACTACATAAAGGCATATGTTTTATAGCCTGTATACCTGCTGCACATGTGAATGGTAAGAATGAACGAATTGCTCCCTATTTAGTTAGGTAAATATACAATTTAAAGTTAATACATAACGCACTACTGCACATTAGTAATGAGCAGCATAGGCAATATTCATATTCGCAACATTTTGCGTCACAGTAAATCACCAGATATTACCATTATTGGAAATATGGGCACTTATACATGCAAAAAAATGGGCACAATTGTATTGTAATTAACTGCGAAAATCAGCACTTGTACATGCTAACGCAATGCATGGTACTCTCCCCAGAATCTTGAATATTGAAGATTGCAAAGATATAGCACTATAGTCGAGATCTTCACAATAAAAATTTGCGTTTCAAATATTTGTGATCAACATTGCAAACGACAGAGCAGCCAGTTCATCACCGTTTTTCAGTGAACTGACTCTACGCTGTATAGGATGCATCTTATACATGGAAACTTCTACTAGTCTGATAAAATATAGTATACATTTTTTCAAATCAATTAAACCTAAAAAATTATTCTTGTGGCATTGCAAAAATGTTTCCTTCAGTGAAAACATCAAAGCCATCAGTACATCCAGGAATTAGGAAAGCTAAAATCCTATAATCCCTCCCCTTTGGCTTTTGAAATATCCTACATTCAAAGCATATCTATCTACTTAACTACTGTAACGCCATGTCCCTCGCAGTCAACCCCCACATTATACAGACATCAATGTTGGTGACATCGGAGGGGAGGATGGTCTTCGGATGGGAGATATCACTGCCTTTACAGCGCTTCATTTCTGAGTATCAGTAGATATGTTTTCAGCATTGAAAACTGTTATCCAGCACCATCTAGTGACCATCTAAACCGCATCTGCATTAAATAAAGCCAATTCTACAGTGGAGTCTCTAAAAAACACATTGTACCATATTAATGCCAGATACAGACTGCATCATGTATATCATTTTGTTAATTTGGGTTTAGTTCTGCTTTATTGTGCCGACGGTAAACATGTGAAAATGATACTAGTGTACCACCTGCTGGCTAGAAGTAGGAAATACATAAACATAACTTTATTTATATATTTCACATTTGGCTAAAAAATTAAAAGGTATTATTATTTTTGGTCTTTGACTTAACTAATAACAAGAATCCAACACACAAATGGCTAGATATTCCCCTTAGGAATGTATGATTCCTATCTCCATGACTTTACTGTTTTAAACCTATAAACCATATATCACTATAGGCCCCATATTGTTATTTATCACTTGTGTCGATGTCTGCCTTAGAGAAATGTGTGCTAGATAAACATGTTTTAAGAAGGAAAGACGGATCATTTCTCCCTCTGTGATCGATTGCCTCCTAATGTAGAGAGACCCTGCTGAACCTGCAAAGATAATACCTAGTTCCTTTCACAAGGTTTAAACCAAAGAAGAAGAAGAGGGAAAAAAAGGGAGCCCGTGGAAAATGTAGGTCAGGACCAAAGATTGTAACACAGGATGTGAGCTGGTGCTCAGGGGATGCTGGTAAAGAGATAATTGGGAAAATAAAGTTGCAGCAGGTTTCATTTTTGTTCAGAAAAAAATAAAAGATGTAACAGCATATTTCACAACATTGTGTTATCACAGTAGTCAACGGCGATACAACTGCAACCTGCTCCACGATTTGCTGAGACTTTATAATGTACACATAGCAGGAGAGATCTGTGTGAGGATATAGATACTTTAGCAGCAATATCATTTATTAATGTGATTCTATATCTCTGTGATATACGTCTATTGTCCTGGAAATGTATTTAATGAGATGATTCTTTTCTTCGGTGTGTTACATGTTCAGGTTGCTGTGTTTTTCTCAACAAAGAAAAACAAGAAAGACATTATTTTTTATTCTATAGCAAATTGTATTCTTATCATTGTGCCTTACCTATTGTGGGATTGCTCTGCAACAAGCATTCTTCATCTATCAGACATTCCATCCAGGTTCAGATCTGGCTAACAAGCTACTATTGGCAGTGATGGTGACACCGCAATGAAATGGGAGCGTGTAGTGGAGACAGAATCATTAGTACATCTCCTACTGCCCATAGAGACTGATTGATAGTGTATAACCTGTCGAAGCTTAATTTGTGATGCTTTACATAAGGATAAGGATCTCTATTTGCAGCCATGTGACTGTAATTTCTAAATATTATCTATACAAAAAGATCACAACGGCATAACTGCCATTTTCAAATCTCATTGGGTTCAGCTGAATATAACTGTCATTGTCATTTGAAAATAATGATCCTTTCCTTGTATTTTAACTTCAGACTCTCGTTCAGCACAAATCTCCCCCAGTGTCATGTGACTCTTCTTATCAGTGTTCTCTGCGTCAAGGCTCAAAATAGAAAAAGACCAGCATAAGCATGAGACTTGCCTTTTAAAGTACTTTTTTACGTCATTTTCACTATTTATCTATATAGATTGTATATTCATTGCCTGTACACACATTTTCTCCAGGGAGCAATGTATTGTAGAGCTTTAACTTCTGTAGATGATGAATTTTAATGGCTCTGTTTAAAGTCACTGCTGTTTGCATACAGTTTACATGCTAATGTTGAGTTATGCATGTCATTGACTATCTCTGTTTCCTCCAAATAGTGACTGTAGTCTAGGTTGTAGGTCAAGTAGCTATATAAGTAAATTTGCATCTATCTCTTATGCAATGACCTTGGAAATCACAATGCAATTTTGCAAACAGTAGTCATAGGTAGTGATGGTTCAAACCCGGAATTTGATGTTCACGAACGGCAAACGCGAACCCGCGAACCCGCCATTGACTTCAATGGGAGGCGAATTTTAAAAAACAAAGGGTCCCTTTCTGGCCACAATAGTGTTGGGAAAGTTGTTTCAAGGGGTCTAACACCTGGTCAATGACATGACAGAGGGGAATCCATGGCAAAACTCCCATGAAATTTTTTTTTCACCCACTAAATCCGCACCAACGATTTCTGCAATGATAGTCAATGGGATTTGAGCTGGAGAGCACTAAACAACATGGTTGGATGGAAGGGTCCAGTGTGGAGGACACTGGTGGAGATGGTCAGTTTGGAGGACCCATGGTGGTGATGGTCAGTATGGAGGACACTGGTGGTGATGGTCAGTTATGCAGAGACCTGGGGGAGATGGTCAGTGTGGAGGCCACTGGTGGTGATGGTCCGTGTGGAGGACACTGTTGGTGATGGTCCGGTTGGAGGCACACTGGTGGTGATGGTCATTGGAGACACGGTGGTGATGGTCAGTATGGAGGACACTGGTAGTGAGGTCAGTATGGCAGACCCTGGTGGAGATGGTCAGTTATGGAGACACTGTGTGAGATGGTCAGTTTTGGAGGACCACTGTGGTAATGGTCAGTGTGTAGGACCTGGTGGGTGGTCGTGTGGAAACTGGTGAGACTGGTCGTGTGGAAACCTGGTGTGAGGTCACTTTGAGGACACTGGTGGTATGTCAGTGTGGAGGACACTGGTGGTGATGGTCAGTATGGAGGACACTGGTAGTGATGTCAGTATGGCAGACCTGGTGGTGATGTCAGTATGGAGGACACTGGTGGTGATGGTCAGTAGGGAGGACACTGGTAGTGAGGGTCAGTATGGCAGACACTGGTGGTGATGGTCAGTATGGAGGACCTGGTGGAGATAGTCAGTTGGAGACATGGTATGGTCGTATGGAGGACCTGTTGGTGATGTCAGTTTGGAGGACACTGGTTGTGATGGTCAGTGTGGAGGACACTGTGGGATTGGTCACAGTGTGGAGGGACCTGGTGGGATGGTCAGGGTGGAGGACACTGGTGGTGATGGTCAGTATGGAGGACACTGGTGGTGATGGTCATAGGAGGACACTGTGGAGATGGTCATATGGGACACCGGTGGAGATGGTCAGTTTGGAGGACACTGGTGGTGATGAGTCAGTATGGAGACCACTGGTGGTGATGGTTCTTTGGAGGACTGGCGGTGATGGTCAGTGTGGAGGACACGGGGAGATGACAGTGGGGACACTGGTGGTGATGGTCAGTATGGAGCACTGTGGTGATGGCACACATTGCTTCGATGGGACTGTCACACATTGCCACATTGCTTTGGTGGGACTGTCACACATTACTTTGGATGGGGCTTACACTATTGGATGGGGACTGCCACACATTACTTTGGGGTGGGGACCTGTCACACACCTTGCTTTGGGGGGACTTGCACCATTACTTTATGGGGACTGCCACACATTGCTTTGGATGGGACTGTCCACACATTACGTTTGGATGGGTGACTGGCCACACCATTGCTTTGGAATGAGGACTGTCACACATACTTTGGATGGGGACTGTCACACATTACTTTTTGGATGGGACTGCACACATTGCTTTGGATGAGGACTGCACACATTACTTGGATGGGGACGCACACATTACTCTTTGGATGGACTCCACACATTGCTTGTGATGGGGACTGTCACAATTACTTTGGGTGGGACTGCCACACATTACTTTGGATGGGGACTGCCACCAATATTTGGATGGGACGCCCATATTGCTTTGATGGGGACTGCCACAAATTATTTGGATGGGGACTGGCCACACCATTACTTGGATGGGGCTCACATTTGGAGGGACTGCCACACATTACTTTGACTGGTGTGTTATGTCAGTGTTTAATGGACACGTGGTGATGGTCAATATGGAGGACACGGTGGTGATGGTCCGTAGGGCGACACTGGTGGGATGTCAGTATGGCAGACACTGGTGTTGATGGTCAATGGAGGCACTGGTGGTGATGGACATTGTGGGACACTAGTGGGTGATGTCAGGTTTGGAGGACACTGGTGGTGATGGTCAAGTGGGAGGACACTGTTGGTGATGGCCATGGTATGGAATGGACACTGGTGAGATGGTCAGTGTGAGGACCTGGTGGTGATGGTCAGTGTGGAAGGACACTGGTGGTGATGGTCAGTGTGGATGGACACTGTTGTGTGAGTGGTCATATGGCAGACACTGGTGGGTGATGGTCAGTATGAGGCAGACACTGGTGGTGGATGGTCAA
>CM070032.1:72931068-72941120 GCA_036250615.1 Ptychadena robeensis | reverse complement strand
AGTGTAAAAGGACCCTAAAGACTTTAACCGTACCATGACCATCACATGAGATATGTTGCACAAGGTAAGGGCAATTTTGACACTTTGCAGCCAACAGGTATTGTAGCTTCCTGTGAAGTGTCCAAAAAAGTTTTTATCCACTGCAGTATATTTCCACATGAAACCACTTTTGAAATGTTGAAACAATCTTGATCAATCATAGATATCATGATATATCAGAAGACGCTTTGTGTTTTAGGGTTAACTGAGAATAAAGTAGTATCAATAAAAATAATTTATTATTGTAAACCCAAAAACCAGCATAGGAGAACTCATGCTCAAACAAAACACAATCCTTACAAATAGATTTATAAACCACCAAAACTGATGGAAAATACAAATTAGTATAATCTTTAAGTTAAAGTACATGCACTTGCTTCTTCCCAGTCTAATGTGCATTTTTCTTCAACATGCTGTATTTATTTATTTATTTCTTAAATTTTCTATTTATAGCCTTCTCTACAAATGTAAGGATTTTTCCTATGACCACAAATAGTCATAAAATATCAAGTTAATTTAAAAGCCTCTATACATGTTATGAAAATGGTTAAGGATGTAGGGAAGAGTTGTGGAAACACTAAATTTCTCTACCACAATAGTTTTTTGCATAAATATAGTCAAGTAGAGATTTATATATTTTTGTCAACTTAACTTTTTTTTTAAATGTTCCTAAAACATTTCTCTGCATCTCCTACAATCTTTGTAATAATACCATTGTTAGGGACATATACCCAAAATCTAAATAAATATCTATATATAAAATGAAAGTTTGACTTACCTCTGTAGTAGTACCTGCTGTTCCCTGAAATCATAAGATATGAGCCTTTATGGGTTCCCTTTAATTCAAGAACAACTCTAACCACCTCTTAAGTACAATTTTATGGTTTTCAACATGAAAATAAAAAGTAAAGAAGAATCCTTTAAAAATCAGTAATGTTTGCTAAAAGTGACACTATCGTTACCAAATCACATTCCAAAGAGGTATGTCAGTTTCATTTTCTTGTCCTGGAGCTTGTTAGCTGCTTCCTTCTTGGCCTCCATATCAATACTGTATCCGGCCGTGACATAGAGGTCAGTAAGGACAGTCACAGCTGCGGAAGTAAATGTGGACCCAAAAAGAGTTGATTCCAAGCAGACTTTAGTGGTGAACAGATTGACTGAGTGAAAGAAGTATTAGAACCCTGGCTGATTCTGTATATTTGCCATCTAGAGAAATGCCCAGTCTATAATTGTAATGTTAGGTTTATTGTAGCTGTGAAAGACAGAATAACAACAAACAAAATCTCACAAACCCAGTGCACCAAAGTGAGAGACTGTGCATTGTAATGGGAGAATAAGAATGTGATCCCTTTGCAGGAGATGGCTTACTACTTGATGGTATAACTCTTCTCTATCCAGAGATCAGATGTTAGTATATTCTTTCAGTTAAAGTACATGCACTTATGCACTTGCTTCTATCCAGGTTAATGTACATTTTTCTTCAACATGCTGTATTTATTTATTTATTTATTTATTTCTAAAATGTTCTATTCATAGCCTTCTCTACAAATGTAAGGGTTATTCCTATGACCACAAATAGTCATAAAATATCAAGTTCATTGAAAAGCCTCTAAACATGTTATCAAAATTGTTAAGGATGTAGGGAAGAGTTGTGGAAACACCAAATGTCTTTACCACAATTGTTTTTTGCATAAATATAGTCAAGTAGAGTTTTTTTTTTTCAACTTAATGTCATAATGCCATTGTTAGGGGCATATACCTCAAATCTAAAAATATATATATATAGAAAATTAAAGTTTGACTTACCTCTGAGGTAGTACCTGCTGTTACCTGAGCTTTGATGGGTTCACTATAATTCAAGTTTATGGTTTTCAATATGCTCTTGAGCTTTCTCAAGGTGCAATATATCAAGCTGTGTTGGAAAAGCAAAGATTTAAAAAAAAAAATTGTGTGAGCTACGTGCAACTGTTAGACTGTAACAGGGGCAAAGCTAGAAATAACTGGGTTCCAAAGCAATTTCTTTTATGGGACGCCCCCCCTCCTTCCTCCTGGACCTCCCGCCCAGAATCCCTCTTTGACCTTATACCCTTACACTGCTCAGCTCCCAAACGTCCAGAACTAAGAATCATGTCAGCCAGCAGTGGCCGACCCCTTTGTAGCTATGGGCCCTATAGTGGCCTCTATAGTGATTCCTACACCACTGGTCTGGAATGATATAGACAGAGATGATGAACATGGTATCAAGTTCAAAGTCAAGTCAAAAAAATTTAGGTGACATTACAACTTAACTGGTGATAATACTTTTTTAATGGCTTAACTCTCAAATCAATAAGAAAAAAATGAATGACTATATTTGTGATCATGTGCCCAACCCATGGCCCATTCCACGTTAATTGGCAGCCCCCCTTGGTCCTCCACTTGCTGCCCCCGACCTAGTGCAGGGGAATTTGCACGTCCTATTCCAAGCGCAGTTCCTGGCTGTCTGATCTTTTTCTTTCAGTTCCGGAACTCAAGGGATTCCCGACATGTGGGTAAACTTAGGTGGCACTGCAATCTAGTGGACGAATTAGTAATTTTCCCTTTTATTTAGAAAATTCCACTCCCTGACTTTGTGAATTAATTGCAAAGCCACTGAACCTGTTATCATCTCCCAAATTGCTGGAAATATAGAGAAGAATTGGAGAAATATTGTAAAAAAAAGTATTACTTTAGCACTTGTAGTTTTTTCAATGAATAAAGAAAGTTGTAAAAGTTTCCACTTAAATTCAAATTATGCAAAAACTGGACATTCTTGAGCAACAATAATAAATGTTCCCTCATTCATTCTCTATACAGCAATTTTGGGGATGATATAATGTTTAGGGTCCTTGCAAATAAGTCACAAATTCAGCAAATCTACTAATTACACCAGACGAACATATCAGCCCTACATACCCATGAGAGAGGTGACATGGAACATTCTAGATCAAGGGGGTCACACTCCAATATTCAGAGGGCCAAAATAAAGGATTCGGACAGCATTGATATTTATTGAAAAAAATGTCTAGAATTATGGGAGTTTTTCCATCTCATCAAATATAATGACAAACACAACAACTCTATGTAGGTCAGTGAGAAGTAGTCCTGATCCCTCAACAAACGTAATGCTGGGGTTTATTCTTGTTTTGTGTAAATATATTTAAGTTAGCAATTCATTTTTACATAATTGTGTGTTTTCAACTTTATTATAGTCAGGATGAATACTAGAAGCATTGCATACTTTCATAATTTATAAAGTCTTACTGCTGTTCTGGGACAGCAAGAATACAACTGACAATGACTGTGACTACACATTCTAACCTTAGTTTATTACACTGAGCTGCATAAAAAAACACATCCTTCTGTACACATAACACAAAATGTACATTACCATACTAAAGTGTTCCCTTGAAGTGTCTTTTAAAACAAGTTTTGTTATTTAAAAATAATGTCTTCTAGCTATGCCTGCTGTATTTTTTTTTTATAAAAATGCTTATACATGTCAGTATAGATTGAAAATGTTATGTGTGGCCCTTTAGTGATGCAGATGGCTGTACTTGTGGCCCTCCATATCAACTCAGTTGCCCACCACTGGTATAAGCATAACATTTGTAGATAAGTTAATAAGGTCTTAAAAGAGAAGACCACTACCCTAATATAAGTCATAGAGGTGGATCGCTGCTGTTCTGGTAATGTGTGCATGAATAAAAGAAACAGGTCAGTATAGTTATGTAAGTGGAAGGACGGAGCACATAGCTGTATTATTTAGAAATATAGTGAACATTGAATTATATACATTATATGTGCAAGCATAGAATGCATTAATTTAAAATTTAAATTTTCCTTATATCTTCATGTTCATGTCTTTTCATAAAGGGCACCTAGAGAGTTTTAGTGCTATTATGCAGATTATTTCCATTTTCTGGTCTTGAATTTTATATCCCTCAAGTTAAATGTTCCTAAATCACTTCACATGTTCCCCAGGAATTTATAAACCTTGCGAGTCTTGTTCTTCTCTGCAGTGAAAAATACGACAGCTCAGTATGGGCAAAGCTTAGAAAAATAGTTTTCCCTAGAAATATGACTGCCGTACTCAAATGTATTCAAGGCCACTGCAAGTTACTTTAAAAGTAACTTTTTTAGCCTTGAAAATAATATCAGGTCGTAAAATGGATGTTATAGCAATAGTAAAAACGACTTCAATGTAGAAAGCATTTCTTATAAGAAAATGTCCTGTAAATATACTGACTATTTCAATATAAAGGTTACACATTTTACTGAAATGAAAAGAAAAAGTATAGAAGAAACCTTTAAAAATCAGTAATGTTTGCTTAAAGTGACACTATCGTTACCAAATCACATTCCAAAGAGGTATGTCAGTTTCATTTTCTTGTCCTGGACTTTGTTAGCTGCTTCCTTCTCTTGCCTTCATACCAATACTGTATTCTGCCATGACATAGAGGACAGTAAGGACAGTGACAGATGTGGAAAGAAAATGTGGACCCAAAAAGAGTTGGTTCCAAGCAGACTTTAGTGGTGAACAGATAGACTGAGTGAAAGAAGTATTAGAACCCTTGCTGATTGTGTTTGCCCTCTAACAGAGAAATGCCCAGTCTATAATTGTAATGGTAGGTTTATTGTAGCGTGAAAGACAGAATAACAACAAACAAACCCAGTGCGAGTGAGAGACTGAAGTGCATTGTTATGAGAGAATAAGAATTTGATGCATTTGCAGAAGATGGCTTAGTAATTGATGGCATAACTCTTGTTGGCTATCCAGAGATCAGATGTTTCTTGTAGTTGGCCACTAGGTTTGTAAACATCTCTAAAGGGATTTTTCCCTGCTTCTTTGCAGATGTTGTGCAGTATGGTTGATGTTTGGCAACTGAAACGTTCAGCTCTCTTCACAGATGTTCTATTAAATTAAGGTCTAGAGACTGGCAAGGCAACTGAAGGTGTTTTGTGTCATTGTCATGCTGGGATACCTATCCAGGACTCATTTTCATTGTCCTTGTCTAAGAAAGGAGGTTCTTGATTGTCCCTTCGATACAGTAAAGGTCTTCTTTTTCCTTTGCATAAAAACACCCCAAAGCATAATGTGTCCTTGAGGTTGGTGTTCTTGGGTTCGTAGGAAAAATTCCTCTTCCTCCAAACACAATTTATTTTGGTCTCATCTCACCACAACATTTTCACCTGGTTCTCCTCTATACCTGTCTTGAGCACGTGGACCTTGCGGGTGCTGCAAGATTTCAGTCCATCATAGTGTAGTTTGTTACCAATTGTTCTCTTGGTGACTATGGTCCCAGCAGCCCTGGGAATATTGACAATCGTCCCCTATGTAGTTTTGGGTTGCTCTCGTTGCAACTGCTCAAGGTAGGATATTGCATGCAGCTCCAGACCAAAGAATTTTCACTGTTATTTTGTATATCTTTCATTTACGAATTATCATACCAACTGTGTAATAACAAGCAGGGATTAGGAGAACTAGTTGTTGTTCCTACTTTAAGCATGTTACCAGAATAAAGTAAAAAACGTCTTGCTAGTTGATAGCTAGCAATACATATTTCTCTCATTACAATGCACATCAATATATGACTTGGTGCAATGGGATTGTGAGGGCTTTCTCTCACAGCTACAATAAGCACATCACTACAATTATAGACTGTCAATTCTTTTTCTGAGGGTCAATGTACAAAATTAGCAGGGGATCAAAAACTTGTAACCCTCACTGTAGGTGTATTAGGTAAGTGTTCTGGCAATGTGCAGTGGTAAAGTGGTACAGCAAGAGTTAAATCCTCTTTTAGGTATATAGGGCAAATGAATATATATATATATTGACATACCTTATTTCTTACTACTCTTCTCTCCAACACCTCAGGTTGTAGACATGCCCTTTTTTTCTTTACATACAGTGCAGGACAACAAGTGCTTCATTGTACAGGGTAATATCAAAGCCTGCAACCTATTAAAGAAATGGGTAAGGTAGAAAAATATAAATAAAAGCATTATTTAATAACCAAAGGGAGCATTTTAACCCATCGTGCTTTTAGCACTTAAGGCCCAAATACACCTTTGGATTTCTCTGTCAGATTTCCTTTAGATCTTTGTTTGTTTTACCAAAACCATGTAATATGAGGGACTTTCTAAACCATCAAGTCTACCTGTGTTCGCAGAGGACCCGGCACTACATAATTGTTGGTAGATCTCATATATATCTGAGAGAGAGATCTAAAGGTGTATGGCCAGCTTTAAGTGTTAAAGGCAAGTTGCCCTTTAACTTAATGTTAACAAAAATACAGAGCATACCTCAATATAGTATAATGTATAGGAAATGGTATAGTGTCCTTAAGTGGAATACCTAGCAGATATGTTTCTGCATCCCATAAGATCAATTCAGATTACAGATGATATAGAGCATCACACACTGCAATTTTACAAAAAAAAAGCTTTATCATGTCTTTTTACAGCACCAATTAAAAAAACAAAAAAGGTTTCAAAAGGTTTAAAATGTTCTGCTATATAGTCCATGTAATGGTATATGGTCTTTTGGTATGAGCATAGAATCAACTGGTCCATAACTGCTCCATAATTTTGCATTAACTGTAATGCCCCTGTACTTGGTATCATCAGCAAAATTGCTGGGAGAGTAGTGGAGGGATGAGAGTCAGGACATTCATGTCCCACCAGTTCAAGTTTCTAGCGAATTGCAAACTCCCTGAAAATTTAATCTAACCAAAATTGCAAGGGTGGAGGAGGGGGAATGTTTTTCACATGAAAACAATTGTAAAAATGCTGATTTTTTTGAGTAAAATTAAATTAAATCCCGGATAGGAAAATTTCTTGTCATTATGTCACTTTTAAATTAAAAATTTTCATTATTACTTTATTTTCATTCATACCTTATAGCTTTACGCATTGATTTTTTTCTATCTTTTTCTTAACCTCCCAGAGCGATATGCGACAACCGTGAGCTCCACGCTGTGTCCGTGAAAACACACGTCGGGCGTATCGATATGTTGCGCGTCCTTGCCCGAAACTGGGTTCAGGCACAGCGTGGGAGCTCACCTGGTCCGGCTGCCGTCGCGATCCTCTCCTCGCCGTTCCGGGTCCCGCTCTGGACGTCACCCGTCTTAAAGAAATAAAAAAAAATTTTTTTTATAAATATTTTTTTTTATTTGACTGGATCAGAGAAATTCTTCTATAATCCAGTTCAGAAGTAGATCCAACTAGCAGAAACGCTCCTGCCGGGGCTGCACCCGAGGGCCCGGAAATAGACAAAAAGCATTTTTACATTGTTTTATTTGATGGATTGGGTAAAGTTTATAAATGTTTATCAATCAAAATCAAAAAAAAAGAAAACAAGTGTAAACTTCAAAAAAAAAAAAAATTTGTACCTCTAAAGCCAGCCATAGGCTTCAATCTCTGCCGATTTTGTGAAGATCACATGCGCATTCGGGGTGATCGCTTGGTGATCAATCGCAAAATGAACGTGCCCACCTGAGCAAACCGTTCGTACTCGCACAAAACTTTGACGTTTTCTCTGGTCGATCGCCAGTACTTTGAATGGGGACAAGGGTCCCCATCCAAAGTATTGGTTGTCGAACCGTAAATGGTGTATTTCGAACGATTGACCATGGCAATGATGATGTCATCACTGCTGCGGCAGATTGTTCGATAAATGCCACCAAGCAGTAGGTCTATGGCCGGTTTAACCTTCCTAGCGTTACCGCCCGAAGCAAGTACTGGCGCAGTATGATCGTGAATCAAACTGCGTGTGCTGGAACCGCCAGGGAGGTTAGGTGGGGCAGCAAGATCTGATGATTGATGAGTAACAAAGTGTGTTTATTTTTCATTATGTAAAATTGTGTTTCCAAGCATTAAATTGTTCTCAATATTTTCCTAAATTTATCTCCTTGACAAACACATATCTTCAGATTTTTGCAACAACTTGTCAGAGTTCACATGCCTCTTTTTTATTGTAAGTGTTAGACATAGGAACATAAAAAGGAATATTCATTGCTGCCTTGGGGGGCTTTCACAATCTCAAAATGGTTCTGATGCTGAAATGAAGTTCACATTTTGACAGTGTAGTTAGATTTTTGTAGAGCCATTATAAGTTAATAGCACCCCAAAGGTTCTGTGAAGAATGCTAAGAACTGCAGAATGGATGCATGAGCTAGTTTTTGCAAAATGCATCCCTCAGTGTGTTGATACCTACCATATTTTTCGCCATGTAAGACCCACTTTTTTACCCCCAAAATTGGGGGCAAAAAGTGCCTGCGTCTTGTGGTCCGAATGCACGACCCCCACGGCCACTCGGCCACCGGTGGTTGCACCTTGGCTTCCCGCCAGCTCTCCTGGCACGGAGATTAACTGGGGAGCTGGAGGAGCTGTCAGTTGAGAGATGCCGGCCGGTATCTGGCTCTCCCATCTGAACTGTGTATTTGCCTATGCCAGCAGAGCTCAAGTTTCGGCTGCCATAAGCAATGAAGAGAGAGATATAGATGATCATATATATGTGTTTCTCCTGTCCTAGGAACTGCAATCACTCTGCTGTTTTAGTATGCTAAATGAGTATGTACATAATTACACTATCTCTGGTCCCAGGCATAGGGTACAGTTCATGGAAAGTTGCATACAGTTGATATAGAGGACCACACATAACATTTTCAAGCAATACTGACTTGTATAAGCATTTTATAATGAAAAAAGTAGAGCAGGCATAGCTAGAAGACACTAGTATTAATTTTTAAATAACAAAATAACAAAAGCATTAGGGAACACTGTAGTGATGTAATGCACATTTTGTGTCTTGTATACATAAGGATGTGTTTTTTTTTTACAGCCCAGTGTAATAAACTGAGATTAGAATGTGCAGTAACAGTCATTGTCAGTTGCTTCCATGATGCACCAACTTGGTGCAAGCAGTAAAATGATAAAGGATATATAGAGAAGGGACGGGGAAACACTACAAAAAAGAAAGTATTGCTCAAGCATGTACAGATTTTATATGAATTACATTCAAACTTAAGTGGAAAGGTCAACAACTTTACCCTATTGATTAAATAACTACAAGTGCTAGAGTAATGCTTTTTATAATTTGGAGAATGATACCTTGTTCAGGGACTTTGTAACTAATTGACAAAGTCAGTTAGTGTCATTTTCTAAATTACGTGAAAAATTACTAATTCGTCCACTAGATGGCAGTGCCGACTGAATATATCTACATAGAGAAATGACATATCTCGCCAGACATTCTGAAACATTCCATACAATTTCAAGGTAAATACAACAAATATAAATTAAATATACATACATCACTGTGCCATTGCCAACTGAACAATATAATACACCCAATTTCATTACACTACATTTTCACTAGTGTACTAGTGCTATTTTACTAGCATTGTTGCAAAGTATGTCTGTGTGAAAGGTGGCCATCTAGGTTGAGGACCGGGACATTGATTCTTTAATCCTAAGCTGCCTCTATGATTTCCGGTGGCCTGATGACTCGCCAAGAAAGAATCACAAAATATAAATGAATGGTAGCACAGATCATCAACATGAATTAAGTAAAATCAAATAGACATAATTGCCCTACAGATATTCAGCTACAGTTCCCTGTGAGCAACACAACAGGGACATTACCAAATCAAACTCCAGCTTTTAAAAGAGACTGGAAGTCAGGGGGACTGTTTCTTAGATAACCCTATATTGCACAAATATGGTTCAGGGCCAAGAATTATGTTGGAACTTTAGACAAAAGTAAAATCTTTCATGGTACTTCTCAGGAACAAATAATTTTTCAAATGCCTCTTTAAATCTCATCTTTTAAGTTTAATTTCAATTAATAGCTATACAATCACCAAGAAAATGGTTCAAATACAGATATTGTTAAAGCACCATACACCTTACAATCTTACCATACAATCAAATGTACAATCATCTTTTCTTCTACCAAAACCATGTAATATGAGGAGCTTTCTAAACCTTCC
>CM070032.1:72900300-72923825 GCA_036250615.1 Ptychadena robeensis | reverse complement strand
ATCGGTCGGTCGGGCAAAATTCGTACGAAAAATCGGAACGTGTATGGGGGGCTTTACTCATGACCATCTCAGGGATAGACTCCCTAACATCAAACCTCTCTGAGTTTGTAGATACACACTTACAAAAATACGTCAGAAACCTCCGCTTCTACTTGAGAGATTCCATGCAACTCCTGCAAGAACTACAGCATATACAATGGAAACCCAGCTATACCTGGCTAACCTTAGACGTCACTTCTCTATACTCAAACATTGATCACCAAATAGGACTCAAAGCAGTTGAAAGCTACCTTCTCAATGACCCACTTCTACCAAAAATACAAGCTCTATTTCTCCTTGAAAGCATAGACTTCATTTTAAACCACAATGTTTTCTCCTTTGAAAGCAACTTCTACCTACAAACAAGAGGTACGGCAATGGGCACCAAATTCGCACCCAGTTACACAAATCTAACAATGGGCTACTTTGAAGATAAAATGATCCTGCACCCCAAAACAACCCCTTTCAGTAAAAACATAATATACTACAGAAGATATATTGATGATCTACTTTTCATATGGGATGGAAAACCAGAAACCATCCCAACATGCATCGACCACCTGAACAAAAACACTGATGGACTACAATTTACAAGTACCCACCACCCAACAGTTATTGATTACCTAGACTTGAAACTATCCATAACACCAAAAAACAAAATCACAACAACTTTTTCAAAAAATTTGACGCAAATGGATACCTTGACTTCCATAGCAATCATGCTAAAAATGAAAAACAAACATACCTTTCGGACAATTCCAAAGACTCAGAAGAAACTGTACAAAACTCTCAGAATTTGAAAATCAGACAACTATTCTTACAAAAAAATGTAAGGAAAAAAACTATCCAACAAAACTCATTGAAGCATCCAAAGAAAGAGCAAGAACAAGTAATAGGGCGGACCTCCTTCTTCCCAAACAAAAGACAGCACTCAACCAACAAAATAATCAAAACACATGTATGTTTATAAGCAGATACAATTCACACAAATCACATCAAGAAATCCATTGCCAAACACTGGAATGTACTACAACAGGACCCGCACCTAAAAGCGGTCCTACCAGAATCAGGAAGATGTATATTCAGATGAAGCCAAACCTTAAAAAACATACTAGCACCCAGCAAATTATGTGGACCTCCAAAAAAAACCAGAAAAACCAACAAAACATACAAAAAGAAACCCTAGTGGGTAGCTATCGATGTGCCAAAAAGAGATGTCTAACATGTCCAGTTATCATCAACAAGACAAAAAGCTTGACGTCAACTGCCACGGGAGAGGAACATACCATCAAACGATATGTGATCTACATGCTAGAATGCCCATGTGGATTACAATATATTGGACGAACCACACAGAACCTACGAGTCCGAATAGGACAGCACAGAAGGAATATTACAAAAGGTTACCATCAACATGGGGTCTCCTGCCATTTCCTCACTACACATAAACAAAACGATACAGAACTTCGAGTAACCCCCCTGGAACAAATACCACATAAGAAATAAACGACCCTTTCAGAAAACTAAAAACCAGGGAGGCCTATTAGATTTACAAAAAGAAAACCTTACGACTGGATGGACTAAACGAGATGACAGAGATCATAGACTAAAAAACGTCTAAAGAACTACCAAAAACAAACGATCAAAACGACCAAACAACGATCAAAACGACCAAACAACTATCAAACAATGATCAAACAACGATCAGAAAACGACCAAAGGGCGATACGATCCCTGCGTATGCGCAAATAGGCGCCAAATGTGGCGCACAATGACACAGGCAACACGAGCCCACGGCACGTCCCCAACACGTGCACCACCAGCTCATAGCAATACAGATGCTATTTAAAGTGGCACAACACACACAAAAACCAGCTAAGGATAAAACCTCTCCACATGATCTACGGACCCACAAAAGGTATTTAAAAAACATTTATATGGATCAACCCACCAACCAGACTACAAACTAGTAGCATTAAGCATTTAAACAAAAAACTGTTACAACTTACCACAAAATACATTGTGGTACACCGGAAATAGTATACTTTGTCATTCTTTAAGTGCACTATTTATTGTTTTTATTATATATTCTTATGCTTTCATACATGAAATGCCCTTTACCAACCTGAAATTACTAATGTAATCAAAAATAATTGTACAGATTATAACAATACAAATGTTAAATCACTAGAATAGATATGATATACAAAACAATCATCTTTTTTTATAATACCATATAATTTTTTATACTTTTCTCTTATGCTCTTATATATAAATACTTTTTATTAATGTGTTTTAATGCAGTGTATAAATTTACAAAAACGTGTCATACAGGTCTATTACAAATGTCAAGTCACTTTAAACTTGAAATTAAATACAAAGTAAATTATTAAGCGCACTATATATATTTTTATGCATACATATTTAAATGCCTTTGACCAGCCTAAATCTGTTGATGTATTTTATTGTATTTTAATGCATTGTAAAAAATCACAACAAAAATCATAGAAGATTATATATATATATATATATGGTATCCCATTGTTATATCCCACAGGTCATTGTCTTTGTGATTGTATAAATTTTATCCTCATCCTGAAGAAGTGGCCCAGTGAGCCACGAAACGCTGTGTACAAAGTGTTGATGTAACTTGGATTATAATTACAAAAATAAAAATATTTTTAATTCTCAAAAATGGGTGCCTCTACAAGAGCCTTATTTTCCTTTTAGCTGGGGGTCACTACCCCCCTTACCTATTGCTCATGACCAACCCTTTGGTCATTAACCACAAAAAGCATTTCTTGTACTGTTACATTATCATGCAACTTTTTTGGGCCTAATCATGCAGCAAAAACTGTATACTATGACTTTCTTTTATGGGAATTTCTATCTACGGATACAGCTGAATCGTCTCTTATCTCCCTGTGGAGATTTTAGTAAGCACAAACTGAACAGTGGCTGTGAGTAAAAAAAAAGATCTTCGGAGGCTCTGTGTTTGTAAAATACCAGGAGCTCTTGAGCACGGTACCCTTTAATTATCATTACCTAGATTTGCTGAATTAGGAAATCATGCAGTTGTACAGTGTGAATTTGGTGAATCTTCATACATTCATACATTCTCTCTTACACTTAAGCCGAGTATCATATGATTTAGAAAATGATGTTACTTATAACATTTCCATCCTCTCCGATTAAAATTCAGGTTTATAGAGTTGGAATTTTGCTACAACACTAGTAGTGTTTGACATGGAAAATAAGATGAATCTCCCTATTCCAAAAAAATACATTTATATTCTAAAAAAAAGGAAGAAAGATCCGTAAAAACATTCTAATACTAATCCTCCAGCAACGTCTATGGATTCATAGACATGATAATACTGCCACCTAGTGGATGAGGAGCATAATGGCCATTGCCAAGACTAGTTTGCCCTCCATTGTACCCAACTACACATGGACAACCTGACAATGCTTTTTGTTTTTCAACCTTCTAATTTTTTAAAGTAATGGTCAGACTTGAACAAAAAGAAGCATTTAAAGAAAGGTCAATAAAAATTCTGCTGTAATATTAACCATAGAATTGGGGATACCTGAAATTTCAAGCAAAGGATATCAGTTCACTTCTTCACTGAATTTATGGCAATAAATAATGTTTGAAAGAATAAAGTTTCCTCTTTTAGAGACCATGCTTACTGAATGATGTATCCAGCAATCCTAATAGCCATAGACCTCAATACCCATCAACATACCAGGTTTTCTAATAAAGTAGCAAAAAGTTAGGCTCCTTATATAGTGACTACAATTTCCTGCCTCATGCCATTTAGATAGCTATCAGCTAGATAGTAAAAAATATTGTACCAGAAATAGACAAATAAGAAGCTGGTAGCGGGTTAATAGCTTTCATATGAACTGTTAGGTGTTGGCTGAGACACCCTGAATCCAAGTAAACACAGATGGCGACACAGAAGGCACAGTCTAGCTTTATTCATAAAAAGGCTCAAACAATATGGGGATGAATGCATGTGTCAGAATAAAAATATATTATTTGGGTTTTTCCCACAGGGCAGTACAGTACAATGACAACACTATACAATATAATGTATTAAACAGTAACATATACAGAACCTCAGTTGGAAACAAAGTTGCTCACATGAGATCTTGATTCCCTTGTATTTACTAAACAATAGTTGAGGTCTCTATCTCAGAGAGAATGGAGGGCCGGCATATGTTTCTTTGCGTATGTTTCCCTTGTATTTACTCTATATGTCAATATGTGAAAAGTGGTAGTATACCAAGTAAAAACTATTGAGTCACATTGATGGGAGCCCCTCTGAAAAACAAAAGAATGATAGGGAGTGCTATTTTGCTATTCTTGCATTTTTACTCATTCTCTTAGAACTCTGGCACCCTTAGAAGTTCAATATTTTTGGGTGTTCATTTACCACCAACAATATAGTTACCCTCCAAATTCCACACTCTTTCATAGTTAAATTAATATTTCAAATACATACAGTTTTTTTTAACTATGGAATGTGTCTACAAACTTACTGTTACAGGGCAGGAGTTTCAGGCTGACATCACAGGAAGTGGGGAAGTATGCTGATCCTGCCGCTTCCTGGGCTGCCAGCACATGGGCATTACATCACTTCCAGCTTTCTCTGTAAGCTCCAGCTTTCTGACAGCTCAAAAACATTGGGAGGACTGCTGCAGGGGCTAGACTAAAAGCTTCGGAGGGTCAAATATGGCCAGCGGCCCATAGTTTAAGGTTCCATGCCTTACATCAAGTCTTGGACAGCTATTTAAAAAAAAGAAAAAAGACATTTTAAAAATGCATTTTTATATATACATATATATATATATATATATATATATATATATTAGAATTTCTTACTTAATAGTAATATAGTGACTTTTTCTGTTTATTGGATGTTGTGTATGTCCATATTACATTATGTACTATATGAAGACAATTAGCAGCAGTCCCTGTACAGCAATTTTGAATGAAACCTGTCACCACAAGATGTCAGTAAATTACTATAGGCTTTATGGGAATCTGACTCTATAGCTATAAACACCTTAAAGGCCATGTATTTGTAGAACGGTGTCAATTATTAATGTAGATGTTTTACTGTGACACACCAAGGGTCATGTCAAATTATCTTTGCTTTCATATTTTCTCTTTTTTTAAGTAATAGAATGATTTACATTCTCATTTCACATTGATATTTAATTCATTTGCTGAGTGACGTGTTTTTTAGCAAAGCGTCTTGTCAGTGGCTTTAAAGGTTTAACTAAATATAGTTTCACCTCTATCTGCAACATATTGCTTCTTAGTGACTAGATTTTGCTAAATCTTAAAAATCTAAATTTGCTAAATAATTTTTGGCCACCGGGGGGCTCTCAACACAACTGCTCCCATGGCATTCTGCTAATCCGGGCAGAAGGTCAACATAGTGCACTATGCCAACCTCTGGCCAGCAGATTGGCAGAATGATGTGGGAACAGCCAGTGCTGCAGGCGGGTAATGGGGTTCAGGTCCGTCAGCATCCCTGCCAAGGAATGTGTTTAGTGCAGGGGGGGCGATAGCGTCGTGGAAACATAGCCTTAACTCACAAGTTTGGTTGTTTCTATATGTCATTTATACTTGTTACATTGTTTAAAGCCTGTTTGCTTTTGACTGGAAATGGTATTGACATTACAAGTAACTATTTGCATTAAACAACACAGCAACAATATATTATTTAAAAAATAAATAAAAAATATGTTTCAATCAAGTTACCTTGCTTGGCAAGACTGCAGGCGAGAGGCAGCCCCACTTCCCTCTCCCATGTGTAACCTTATAAAAGACAAGCAGCTGTAGCAGGGATATGTTTCAGATATGATTGGAGAACAACCAAGAACATCACAGGCACCATCATTTACATGAATGTGTCATATTTGTAAGTAGATGGTGGTGACATGCTGGATAATGCCTGAACAAAGGTGGCCCCATCATTTTGGTGACAATTACCTGTTACACTTACAGGCTACCAATAATGTGTGAACATAGCATGAAAAAATATACATGATACTAGAGTCCACTTTATAGGGCAATTAAATCCTTAAAATGTAAAATCATGTAAATGTGTCACTGGTAGGACAAGGAGTTTATTTGCATGTATTGCATTTGTTCTGGATTAGGAAGCAACCTTAATGTATTTACCAGACACTTCCTGTTCTATGATGACTTACCTATTTGGCCTCTGTATGTAGCCACCCCACTCACCATGATCACCCTGAATAACCCTCATAAGTGATCTTGAGATATGCAGTCTAGGGAAGGAGCCCTTGTATAGGAGCAAGTGATCCCACAACAGGATGTTTGGGCTGCAATGGCACATGAAGAAACAAAAAAACAAAAAATGCTCTTTATCTTTTAAGTATTGCTTGTAGGTTGGAATAGTTATATTTTACATGAGGGTTTAGAAACCCTTTAACCACCTGGGCTTTACACATGTGGTGCATTTCTTTTAAAACCATGTTGTGCTCCGCCGCGTTTTCCTACCCGGCGGGAAGTCCCGTGCATAACTCTGGCATCACTGGAGACATCAGAGTTGTGCTAGGAAAAAGCAGCGCCCCTCCATTTACATGGAGGTCTATGGCGGCACCTACCCCCGCCACCAGTGCGATCGGGGGCAGACCCGGAAGCATCGGCGTGGGAATCCGACGGACAGGTAAGTTTTTCCATAGTTAACTCAGGCTAAACACCCAGGATGTTAAAGCAGACCTACCACCAGAAAATTATGATTACATGAATGGCACTAGAAGTGCAGATAATTGGGAGGAAAGCATGAAAAAACAACAAAGAGTATCTGTAAGGAGTAGTTTAAGAAGATCCCTCCTCTCTCCCTGCCCCTGATGACGTCATAAGAGCATTGTGATTGTCGGGTTATTCTGTGATCTCAGCTCTCCATTGAAAGTGATCTCAGCTCTTCACAGACATACTGTACTATTGAAAATACACTGACAAAAATTCCCATAGAAAACCAATAAACGCCCCCAATGGGGGGCAATTTTGCGACCCCTGGAAGCCTGGGGAAAAAATATGGAATATCTTATACGATTCCACAGAACAGCAAGTAAGTATATTATTTTAGGATCATGGAGCCCTACCATCATACCAGCTCAGAGGTATGTCAAACTTATTTTTACATATGTATTTTTTACATATTGAGTATACATCCACTTACCTACCTGCCTACTCATATGAAGGAAGAATTTAAAGCCATTGTTTCAAAACATAGGTGTTAAGCCTTAGGCTAGGGTTCCATTATGTGCTGGGATCCACAAATGTCAGTGGAAGCCTCCATTTCATTCATATGGACGCAGGTGTTGACATCAATGTGAAGGAGGCTCAGACCAATGAATCGAAAGCTGTGACGGGCTTTGGAAAATAACCCTATTGCCGTCAATGTGCACTGTGCTAAAATCCATGCATTCAACGCAGGGATTTTAGCGCATGTAGAGCCCTACCTAGCCTAATAGAAAGACTCTAAGTTTACTGTTTGCACAAAATTTTATCCATTCTGCATTTTAGGGATGGCGATCTTCTATAGCTACTTGAAGTCATCTCCTGTCTACATGATTGTAGCTGCATGTCATACTGATGGGTAACTTATTGAAGATGATGATGACAGAACATGCCTGCACAATGATGTGGCACAGTTGCTTAGAGTTTCCACTGGAATTGCATATGACAAGGTGACAACGAACGAGGGCTAATAAGATTCAGGAACAGAGGGTTGTCACCCTAACAGATAGTGCAAGGCTTTTGTAAATAAATCTGTAAATTAAAAACAAAAGTTAGGTGCAAGACAGTTGCATTTTTGTGTAAATCTAGTCATAGAGCCTGCACACCACATTTTTATTGCATATCCTTGCAAGTATAAGATATCCAAAAGTATAACACAAATTCAAATATACATTTTTATTTTCTGCTTTTTTTACTCTTTTCTAGCATTTGTAGAACTGTATCTACATCTTTTATACTGAGAAAAAAAAAGTCCATGTATGTTAAAAATGATTTCCAGATCATCAAGAAATTAGCCCATATTGCCACAAGATAAACAGCAACAGCTCCATCCTAGATGGAACTGGCCTTTACCAGGCATCAAATAGCAACACCAGGTTTAAAGAGTCCAGTTAAGAGATCTGCATTTCACATCCCAGGACTATATGCAAGTCTTTGTGTCTGCTTTCTCCCACTAGCACCCTGGCTGCTGCTCCTTTGCTGATCAGGCATCAGCCGAGATGAGATCACTTCTTCCTTGAAACCCAACTTGGGTTTCATAGCCGCCCCTCAGCCTCAAAGAAGACAGCTGAACGTTTCTGGATAGACCCCTTTCTGTACACTGAATTTTCCATGTCTCAAACTCCATCCAGTCCAGAAATCAAAAGGGCTTTAGAAGAGAGCCCAGCGACTAACATTGACAATGAATCCACGCCACCTCCCATGCCAAGCAATTACTTGATCTTATCGATATTCGCCTGTTTCTGCCCAGCATATCCTATAAACATCGTTGCATTTGTTTTCTCTATAATGGTAAGTACTTAACATTTACTTTCTTGATCATAAATGGTAAAGCAAAGTGTAGTAACTCCTAGCAACCAATAAGATGCCAGCATAGGTGCCAGAGGCTGCCAAAGCCATGAGCAATAATTGCTTACTGGGTGATATTCGTTACTGCACTTTGCACTTTGGATTGTGGTTTATAAATATCTATATACATGTGTGTGCCTGCATAGGATAGCATTTGGATGGTGGTCAACTATATTTCACACTGATATTTCGGAGATAAGCAGTTTGTGTTTTTCTTCTTGTCTGTTGACTCATTTTACTTATATAGACGGTTCAGTATGTTATCAGTGTCCAGGGCTCAGCTTGTACATTGAAAATATCAGTGTACCGAAATGCTTGACTGTTATCACAGTTTATTGCCTGCTGTACATTTTGTAGCTTCACAATTTATGCGTATGTGGTAATAGCTTTCATGTAGCCTTAATATAGTGAAATAATGCTAATATGATAATGATTTTCTAATGACTTTCATACCCAATTTATGTGAATGGGAGTGAAAGTGACTCTCAGTATGCTTTATACTGATTGTAAAAATATTAAGTAGCGGCCGTAAAATAAAAGCAAAGTGTCCTTGATATTAAAGTTATGAGGGCCATAAATCTCCAGAAGGACATTCGTCCATTAGACAGGGCATGAGTCTTGGTGGTAAAATAATGGGCAATCTTGAAGCAATTTACAATTCCACAAATGGTTGTATATGATCTCTTCTCTGAAATACCAATTATATATTAGAAGTAGATCCTCATGTGAGCGGCGAGTGTCATAACGGAATGGCTAACCTGAAGGGACAATTTCTGGGTGCATTTATAAAAATTGAAGCAGAGGAAGCCTTAGAATTTAAAATCCAAAACTAAAATACTCATGTGTTCGATGAATTTAGTGTAAGACAGTAATACTAAGCATATATGCTGAACTTTGACTTTTTTGACCCGTCAACATACTTTTGCGATCCATCACTATTAATCAGTCCACTTGTATTGGGGCCAACAAGATAAACAACATAATGTCTGAAATAGCAGTGATCATTAAATAGTAAGAAATATCAATGAACATTTTTTAGTTTTATTCCATGGATCTACATCAAGGCTTGGTTCACACCTACTCATTTTATAATTTGCATCTTCATGGAAAAGCCCATTGCATACAAGGTGCACTTGTTGGACATATAGTACCATGTATTATCCAATTAGTGGGTTAACCTGCCTGAAGTTGCAGTAGAAGTAATATAGGGAGTTGGCTACTTCTATCAACTTCTGTAATCAACTTCTGTAAAGTGCAAAAGAGGAATAAAGGTGGGCATACATGGGTCAATAACTTTTCAATCGATGGACACTCGAACGCAGCTTGATTACATCGATGTGAATCTCTTTGGAACACTCAGTTCCCATGCAAAGTAAAAGCAATCAAACAGAGATTTACCAGCATGTTAGTTCCCTGTTCGATAAAGCTTTCTTCACATTGATTCCCAAACAATCGATCACTGTGTGCACGGGATCAATTGTTCTGGAATCGGTTAAAAATGTACCCATGTATGGACACCCTTATTGTTCAGAAGTATAGTGTACAGACAATAAAAACTGTCTTTTGTAGTGTAGTACAAACAATCTATTGTACAGTTTCTTCTGTCTGTTGTTTAGCGATCTTCTACAGTGAATGGGTAAACAACATACCTGGGGTGATAGGGGATGTACTTGTCTGTTCCCTTATTCCTAGTGGCAATGATCTTCCATAGCCTTTAATTAAACTTTTGTTGAGCTAATTATTAAGATAATCTTAAAAGCAGTATGACAGTTGGTCAAAACAATCACAAGCCGCAAGGTTCTAAGCAACTGAAGTTAAAGGCATCTCAAAATGTTCTTCTGGTCATTGGTCAGTGGACCAATATTTAAGTAATTTCATATCACTAAGTCCAAAAGGGAGGTTTCAAGTATTGAGCACAAAATCAAACTTTTTTTAATATAGAGGTTAAAAATAAATGAAGCTGCCTACATTTTTTTAGGTTTATATCAGAACAAATACACGTACAAGTTAAGTTTTAGATTTTTTAAGTTTTAACATAAGATTATTAGGGCAGCAATGTATAACATAATACAACTGATTACATATGTTACAATAACTATACAGATTGTTTATGTATCTGTAGAAAATTATGTTACTTCAATTGTAGAGAGTAGATTACTACCAGTACTTGAAACTATGAATAAAGCACTGAAGCTTTTTTCTTATATAGTAAGCCACTCAACCATTGTCCAATTTGTATGATGTCTTATAAAGGAAACACTCCTTGACTTCCTGCCCTGTTCACTAAACTGGAAGTGAAACATTATATGTGATAAAGCTATCTCCTTAAACCACTGTCTTCCAAAAGATTTCTTCTGCCAGCAGCCACGTCACTGTTGCTGTGAGGCCTCCAGGTACTCTTTAGACACAGAGGAAGGAAACATATGCATTGGGCACTACATCTTTCCCATAAAGTTGACCTCAGACTATCTTAGGGACATTAAACTTCAGCTTTATTAGAGACTTTAGATTGTTAGCTCCTCTGAGGGATAATTAATCACATGACTTAAAACTCTGTAAAGAGCTTCATGATATGTTGGTGCTATATAAATATATGATAATAATAAACTGTACAGTGTTTGATTGTGGCTGGCACTGTGAAATGTATACACTATAATTTTTATAAAGCACTTAACAACTAAGCAAGATCATTAAGCTACCAGGTAATTAAAAAGTTCCTGTGTGCCAGGTCAACAAGATTTCATTTATAAGATTAATCTCCTAATAATGTGCAATTAAAACTAACCCTCATTACCCACAAGTCAGATAGAATTGGCTCTCCTTCTCCCTCGCTGGTCATATATTGACATTCTATTCACACTTTAACAAATTATCCATCAAAATATTATTAATGGAGGAAAGAACCTCTTGAACTAAAAGAAAATGTACTGTACACTGTGCGTGTTATTTTTTTGAATTATTTATTTCAGGGTTATCCAACTTCACTATTTGAAATTTGCAAATATTTAAACATATTACAGCCAATAGCAGATGCGCCTATATTTTGCCATTGGGGACTAAAGTCAAGGGGTATGTCCACATAACCCTATCCTCTGAAATAGTAAGCAATTGGATATGTGCAGTTTACTAGAGAGTGGTTTTCAATGGCAAATAGAGTAAGGGTCCCCATACACTGATCGATTTTTTGTTCGTTGATTCTCGAATGATCGATGGACATGAGTGTTCCTGGCGGTGGATTGTTTGGGAATTAAACATTCCCATCCTGACTTCAAGCAGGATCAACCAGCGGTGTGCATCGATTTTTTGTGCGATGATGTCACCACGTCCCGCTCAATTGTTCATCGATCAGGTACCCGTTTATAGGGACCTTAAGGCTAAGTCTACACTAGCCAGGGGGCAGGCATTATGGACATATCGGGACGTGTCCATGGTAACTACCTGAGGTTTGCCCCCTATTTGGGCGCTGTTTTGGGGTGTAAAGGGCGCGGTGTTCTCCACATTGGCAATACCGCTCCCAATTAATTTAAATAAACACATTAACCTCCCTAGCACTTCTGACGGCACCATCTTGTCCTGCACTTGCTTATGCAGTATTGCAGCAGACAAGATGGAGCTGTCCAGCTAAGCTCAGATCCTCGCAGCTGCACATTCTGTTCTGTGCTGTCCTGGGATCTGAAGCTTGCCGGCTGTCACCTCTATCCCAGCCTAATTGGCATATGAATGTCCCGCGCCCCCCCCGTGGGGGGTGGGGGCCCGCGGGACATTCATATGCAAATTGGGATATCTTCAAAGAGCACACCTGGAATATCACCCCCATTGTCATTCCAGATGTGATCTTTGAAGTTAACCCTTTCAGAGGGTTGCCAAATGCCATTGTATTGGATACAGTGATAACCACATCCAATACAATTCAAAACATAAACAAAAACAAAATAAAAATGTTATTATAAACAAACATAAATACTGTTATGAAATCTTTCATACCAAATAAGTATTCAAGAGATTTAAGCATTCAAATGATACATTTTATAATTTTTTTTAATACATTTTTATAATAATTGTGTGTTTCAAACATTATTATATTCAGGATGTCTATTAGACCCTTATACGGACATATTTGTGGAAGTTACAGGCCTACAACACAAAGAAAAATTCCATTAGAGTCTATGGTGCGCTTTTGGTACAGAAATCTGGACCTTGCAAGAGCGCTAGGGAGGTTAAATAACCAAATTTATTTCAAGTCATATAACAATCTCATTGTTAAACAATGTTCACGTTATGTGGCTTGCATCTGACGGGGTGTTGTGAGGGTGCTGCATTTATCACGACGTGCCCAAACAGGGGTAATGACACACCACTGTAGACTAGCAAGTAAGTTAGGGAAAAGCCTGGCGCATCTGTACTGCATGGGTAAACGTAGTGTTGACAAGCCCTAATTTTGTACTCTCAACTTTTCTCCAGCCACACTGACACATATTGGTATTTGATATACTTCTCCAACATCAACATCAGCACTGTCAAACCTTCTCTCATTTATGTTTCTCTACATTTTATTGGCATTTATGGTTCTGACATCTCCTTTCTTTTCTTCCACATTTCTCCTCTCTCTACTTTATTCTTTGCACAATGGATGTCCTCAACATCCCTCCTATATAAGGTCCCTTAAGGAATGGCAACCATTAAAAGACCATAACGTTTTATAAGTAAATTACTGCAGATATCTAGAGGTGCAGGTTTTTATTTCTACTTTAGAGTTAAAGCGGACCTACCACCAGGAATCTATGTTTTCATGAATGGCACTAGAAGTGCCAATAATAGGGAGGAATGCAGTGAAAAAACCCAAAAACGTACCTGTAATGAGCAATTTAGGAATATAATCCAGCAGTTCTCCTCACTTCCTGGTTCATGGTCAGCAGAAATCGGCAGCACGTCACAGGAAGCTTAGATTTCAGTGACCTGCTTTGAAAATTCCCATAGAAGATCACTGAACGCCCCCAGTGGCCACCTGCGATATTGCACCCCCATGTGTTTCATGTGTTGGCTCCACGAACCAGGAAGTGATGGGAGCTGTGTGGTAATCTTGTTAAATTGCTCATTACAGGAACGTTTTTGAGGTTTTTTTACTGCATTCCTCCCTAATTTTGGCACTTCTAGTGCCATTCATGAAAACATAGATTTCTGGTGGTAGGTCCACTTTAACCCCTAAACTGCTAGAAAAGTATTGCTTTATCACATGTACTTTTGTTCAAAGTCAAGTTGAAACTACATAAAAACTACATGTGCTAAAACAATACTTTTTTTTGTAGAGAAAAGTTTTTACAACCCTTCTCTATATCTTCAGCATCTGTGGTGATGATACCTTGTTCAGGGGTTTCGCACTCCCCAAAAAATACTAAAAAATTTGCAACCATCTCCAGAAGTTAAGCTGCTGCACCTAATACTTGTCAAAGCTGGTCAGAGTAGGTTTGGATCAACATAAGATGTTAAGTGCAGGGGTGTTCTAAAGATAACTACAAGCATGCAAAGCCTTTTAGGATTTCTCCAACTACTCTATGCTTTTTGAGTAAATCTATGCCCACAGTCATTTACATTTTCACATTGTTAATCAGTAAAGCTAGCCATAGATGGTGCAATGCGCAGCCGATTTCTTTGACTTGACCACACGTGATGAAGTCAGGTCGTTCCAAGAATCAGTTGGGCACCCTTTGTGTACCGGCATATACTTGAGATCGACCAAAGAAAAAGGGATAAAAGCGGTCGATCGTTTTTTGGAGCACCCAGAATCCTCCATATGGGAAGCTTCATCTGTCGATCTGCCACTTGGCCTTGGATCGAAGCGTCTATGACCAGCTTAATAATTTACCTTAAAACACATGATCACTGGTCTCTGTAGCTGCAGGCACTGTGTGCACCCTATCCATAAAGGCACAGAAGTAATTTCATTTGATCATTCATTCATTCAGCTCATCCCTCACTCTAGCAGTAATTAAGTTAAGCATTCTAATATCTTATGTAAAAAAGCAAAGGAAGTGCTCAGTAGGGATCATAGTAATCTGAGCTGCTAAGACAATGAAGGTCTATGCCATGCATTTTAGAATTCAATGGTTCATGGTGCCTGCAAAAAATAGGGCTAAAATCTTATTTCATTTAGGCACAATAGAAAGCATGTAAAAAGAAACCGCCCTCTGACGTAAAAAGAAAATCTCTTTATTACAGTCAGTGACAAAGTACTACATTAATACTACAGTTCTTCTTTAGGGTTTTGTATGCCTGGATCATTGTATTTTGTAATTTTTTTTAAAGCAATACCCTTTAAAGTTGCCTAATCTAATCAAGTGTAGTTTATTTAGCTTGCTCAGTTTGAGACCTTTTAGCAGGTGCACAATCCTCACGCTACCAAAATTGTTTTACTGTACTGTACAGATCAGTATACTACCTTGTAGCTGTGTTCTTATGTATGGAATATCAGCAACTCATTATCAGTCATTATTATTCCCTCTCATGCTTGTATTCTGTGTGTCGTGCTTGACTTTGACCTCTTCTCACAGCTTCATATACAATTGCTTACTATTGTTATGGGCTTTACTTTCGGAAACTATTATATTTTTATTGAAACATTTTTTTAACCTGCTTGTAACATTGCACACTATTCATACTGCAGGAAACTTCCACATTCATAGTGACTTTGTTTATGAGTAGAAAATGAAAGTTAAAGATATGATCGTTCTGTAAAGAACATACATACAGTGATGCAGCAGTCAATTGGATCAGTTAATTCAATCAAATTTACTTTTTTTTAGACCTCCTGAACACATTTTAAAGCATGTGCCTATACAATGAAATGGGCTGAGATTAGGAGCAATCTCTGTAAGGGATGGGAGTGCTAATATTCCCTTCTTGTTACGGTACCTGTATAAAGGACACCTGTCCACAGAGCTAGCTACAATGGCCAAGACCAAAGAGCTGTCCAAGGATTTTAGAGACAAGACTGTAGACCCACACAAGGCTGTCATGGGCTACAAGTCTATTGCCAATCGAGAAGATCATAGAGTTGGAGCAATAATGGGCAAATGGAAGAAAAATAACTGTCAATCTTCCTCAGTCTGAGCCTCTTTGGAAGATTTCTCCTGCCATGTACAGCACATGTATAGGCCCATCTGCGGTATGCCAAATCTAAATGACCCAGAGGAAGACTGGATGAAAGAGTTGTGGTGATGAGACTAAAATTGTGCTCTCAATAACACTAACTTCACTATCAAACATGGAAGTGGAAAAGTTACAGTTAAGGGGTGTTTTTTTTTGCTAAGGGAACCTTCACCACATAGAAAATACATGTACTGTAAAGTATTGGGTAAGCATCTACTTCCCTTAACCAGAGCATTGAAAATGGGTTGTGGATTGATTTTCACCCAAATCACATGGGCAAGCAACGAAAGAGTGTCTCAAGAAGAACCATGTGAAAGCCCTGGAGTGGCCTAGCCAGTCTCCAAACCTGAATCCCTTTGTAAACCTGTGGAGGGAGCTGAGGGCTGAGTTGCTAAACATCAGCCTCAAAACCTTAAGCTGGGCATAGACAGGACGATTTCCCACCAACTGCCAAGCCGACCTAGCAGGCGTGATGACGTCATCACGCTCGGCTGCTAGTGCCGAGAAACGTCCAGCACCCTGTCCCCATCCGAACTAATGGGATCGAATCAAAATTATCTATCATGTCCAATCACTATGCGATCCGAAATGATGGCAGATTTTAGTTCAATCTGGCAAGTTGGCGCACCCGATTTCCTGCCGACACGATCCCGATCGGATGCAGGAACGCACACAACATCCGATTGGCGATCGGGTCGGGCAGGAATCGGCCCGTCTATGCCCAGCTTTAGTGACTTAAAGACCAGTGATACAAAATCCCTCCTGAGATGTTGCACATCTGGTGGCCAACTACAAGAGACATCTGACCTTTATGATTGCCAACAAGGTAATTTTTTGCGAAGGGGTCAAATACTTTTTTCCCCTTATTGCTATGAACATCTCTGACTTTTGTGCACTGGGTCTTTGAGGAGGGTTTTTTTGCTGTTACATCACAGCTACAATAAATCTCCTATATTAATTCTAGACTGGTTATTTTTAGAGATGGTTGAATTTTTAGCTGACTTTGTGAGCTGATTGCAAAGCCTCAAAAATGATATCATCAGCAAAAAAAAATTTTGCTCTAGCTCTTGTAGTTTTTGAATAAATTAAATTCCAAATCAAAATTGAAATTTCGATTTCCAAATTTTGACTTGACTTTGAACTTAATTTAGAGCAATACTTTTTTTTTTGTTGTAGTATATCCCCAACCCTTCTCTACATCTCCAGCTAATGTACAAAATTAGCACGGGATCAAATACCTTTTCCATCGCTGTATGCTTTGATGACCTAAATGAAAAAAAAGTGTCCTGCTTTGTATTTCAATCTTTTTTATAGAATTTTATGATTATGCCATCAATATAATAATTTTATGAAATATATCAAATGCCACTCATGTGTATGATAATCTAACCTTCCAATAATTGGGGGGGGGGGGGGTATTAATTGGATTTTCAATTAGATATGCTGTTTTGTTCAAACGTAAGTGTTTATTCAGCTGATATTTCCTAACACACCCAATTTTTCTATATTCTGTTGGAAACCCTAAGATTCCCTTCAGATTAACTTTAAACCCAATCATTTTTGTGATTAGAAATTAGATTAGATATTAAACAGTAGCATGTTTGTCCCGTCATAAAATTTTGGTTTATTGGATAATGATTGTATAACAGGGCTGTTTCTCATGCTATGGGGAATATGCAGGCGCATAGGGCTTCGGAGACAACACGACCGGCCGAATGATAGCAGCAGAAACATTCCCCCCGCCATCAGGGAGGCCCTGTGTTATAACTTTGCATAGGGCCCCCGAAAGGCTAGAAACAGGCCTGCTGTAAAAGAAGTACCCGTGCCTGATACTTAGGGACAACTTGCTGCCCCGTCCCCTCTTCATTCTGTGGTTCAGACCACCATGCCTGAGCAATATCGTATTTTTCATCAAAGACTTCTGGAATTATATGATAGATATAACATAAAATAAAATAAGTGCAAAGTATTATTTTCATATATATATTTTACCCCTAACAGGTTTTAATGGGTTTTTTGGAATTGTACAGGTTATAGGTGACAAGGAAAAGTTTTTAAATATTTGTTGTGCTCAAATTTTTTAGAAACCTACCATTTTAACATAAGTGCGCATGCTTAAATCCACTATCTGACTCTACCCATTAACTAGTTGCAACTTTTTAGGATTTTTAATTATTTTGAAAGTGTTAACTAAGCTGTTGGAATGGTGAAGACCGGTTAGAACTACCTTCGCATCTACATGTTCACCTCCAGGTCTTTCCTAGCGCACCTCTTCTCAAGGATGCCCTTCACCCTAGATTTACATTCATGCCATGTATGCTGTACTGAGTCAATGTATTTGAGTTCTAACACATTAGGTAGATAGGCTTTTATTATAAATGAATTCAATTTTTTTTTTATTTTAACCTTGACTTCTGTTGCATCTCACATTGTAATGACTGAATAGCACACAAGTTGTCTTCAAAATACACTTATATATGTTTAATAAATGCTTAACTCCATTTAACCCCCCTTTTATCTACCTACCAATCAACTCAAGTAGCTGTACTATTTTAATCTCTGGAAATGTATCTTTTCAGACAAGATTATGTTTATTCCATCTAGCTCACTGTGCTGTTCAATGATCTTACCACTTCACATTAAACCTGCTCACATATCACCAAACCATATGACAACTTATGCCCTCAAGACTGTAAGCTTATATAAGCGAGTCCATTACTTTAAAAATAGCACCACACCAAATTGCCAGTGTTTTTTTTATATTTAATAATATCTCAGTATAATTATTATTATTGTTGAAAATTACATTTCTAGATTCTGTTTATGGCATTCCTAATGCCATAATAGTCTTAAATGGCATTAGCAAATCAGAGTACAAAATCTCTGCACAGCTATATCCATAACATTTATTACACTAATGATGCTCTGAAGACCATTTTACAAATATTGATTAATGGGGTAGGGTGAGTCCAGAGACAACTCAATCTCTGCATTATATCTATGAATGAATGGCATTGACCGATTTCCTGATTTTGGCCACAAACACCTCCCCTCTCCTCAACTACCATACTTAGAAAAAAAGTAGTATAGTTGTAGTTCTCTATAGATACAATTGGTAAGCTTGGAATACCTTGTCCATATTAGTGTTGAGCATGGCTTTTCATTGCACATATCTGCATTTTAAAAAATCCAAAAGATCTCAAATATAGTGCTATATCTTCCTAATCTCGAATATTCCGTGTACCATGCATTGCGCACACAATATTTACATGTACAAGAGCCGATATTCACAAAGAATTACATCTGACTTCTTATATGATCCACTGCAGCTGCAGTTTCATATTCTGCCACTAGATGTCTCTCAGCTGATCAGTAGGCACCCTTTGCTACCGTCCCCATTCAAAGTAATGGGATCGGCTGAGAATTTACTGGCATGTCGGATCTTCATGCACTCCAACATGTCGAAAATTCCTGGTCTATCTCTCCAGATGGCGCCACCCAATTTTCGGCAGAGCGAGGGCTGGGCGATTGGCAGGAACACATGTGGTGGTCGATCAGCCGAAAAATCGGGTGCAAATCGGGCCGCGTATGGCTACCATTAGTGTCCATTAAAAAACATTTTGTTGGCCCTCGACTTGTCCAAGTCTTAAATTTTGGCCCACTGTGTGTACATTTCTGTCCCAAACATAGACATGAACACTGAGATGCAGAGAATGCAACAGACTGAATAAAAAACATTTGTACATAAATGATGAACTAATTCTGAACTTTATATTACTGCAGGCCTTAAACAGCTATAATGATGGGGATATTGAAGGATCGAGGAGGTTGGGACGTAATGCCATGTATGTTGCAATTGCATCGATACTCATTGGTCTAGCGATTATAACAACATATTGTGTTGTTCATTTCACAACGGTATGTGGCAGTTTTTTTCTTGTTTACTGTGCAGGAAATAACCTTCCTTTTTCTTTAATATATCTTAAATGTGTAAAAATTGATTCACTAATACTTGCTGTGTGAGAACTGTAAAGAGTTTTAGGCTATTCTGTTTGCTGAGCATAAAATATAGAACAACTTGCATGAATAAGTACACTTAACAAGCACAAATATGTGATATGAATGCAAGCTGTTGTCTCTGTAAAAAGATTTCCAGTCTGAACATGGTTGACTGAATGTCTTCCAAATAAACTATGCATATCAGGCAGGCACTCTACCAGAACATATTTACCAAAAACGTCAACACTTTCCAGCACCCCTTTCCAGATTTCCAGCACCAGTAACCCCTCGGGCTGGCTTACCTGATCCACGCAAGCCAGTGGGGTGCCATACCAGCTTGCGTCCCCTGTCCGTGTGTCCCCAAATCAGCAATGGTGTTGGGGACATTGGCTAGCTCACTGGAGGGTGCATGACCAGTTTTTAAAAATATTTAAGTTAAGTTTAAAGCCATACTCATACCATCCTATATGGATGGTGCCTCTCTATATAGCCTCTATACTTATTTGCACTTGATATGGCGCTACCATGAATTAAATGTTCCATTTAAAGCAACATAATGCATGCACTAGTAAACACTGCAAAAGCACAGGTTACTGATTTTAATTAAGATTTAACAATAGATTAGATTTAACAATAGATTAGATTTTACTAAATCAATTAGTAAATATTTGTAACTTAAGATTTATTGTGGAAAACAACTGGGTTTCACTTAAACCGGGCCTACCACCAGAAAATGGGGATTTCATGAATGGCACTAGAAGCCAATAATAGAGAGGAATGTATAAAAAAATAAAAAAAGTACCTGTAAGGAGTAATTTAAGACGATACCCCGCAACCCTCCCGTACTTCCTGGCCCTTCTTTAGCCATGACGAGACGTCACGAGAGCAAGGTGTTTACCGGGTAATTCTGTCATCTCGGCTCTTCATTGAAAGTACATTGAGGAAAATACCCATGAAACCATTAAACTCCTCCAATGGCCACCTGCAATAGTGCCTCCGAATTTTACCCTCGGAAGCCTGGCGAATATAGATAGAATCGCTCATACAATTCTTTGGAACAGCAGGTAAGTATATTATATTAGGAGTGTGGAGCCCTAAGCCACCATCATACCAACTCAGAGGTAAGTCAAACCTATATACATATGTAATTTTTGCATATTGAGTGTTCATCAACTTTAATTTGACAAACCATTCTAATGCAACTATATTTCAAAAATCAGTAATCTCACAAATTAAAAGTTCTTGGTTGAGCCCAGTAGAGCAGTGGCTTGGTAGGCGATAGCATTTGCAATTGCAAACTGTATGGGAAATGCTTGGGCTAATGCTAGCCATACACATGCCGATAAGCGGCCGATTTTTCACCTGACCAACGGGCGTGCACGCTTGCGCCGTCGGTCAGCGGAAAAATCGGCCGCTAATCGGCATGTACCCACATGGGGCGACAGATCCCTGTCGCCCCACTGCTCGGCCGGCCAGAGAACGGACATGTCCGATAATCTCTGGCCGATGGGAGCCGAGGGCATTAGCTTCAATGAAGACCGGCGTCTTCATTGAAGCTAATGGCCGGTGCAGATCGGGACTGGTCTGCCTGCACCCATCGGGGTGTGTATGGCAGCCTTAAGGCATAGAAAAAGTGCTTCTTGTGTTAATGCACTCACCTGTGAAGAGTAGAATAGGTTTCCTTAGGAAACCTGTATACCATGGGCTAACATGTAGCATGCTGTATTGTGCTAACATCAATGCAATGTGTATAATATTTAGGGACCTGTGTGTAGGAGTACTGTAGTGAGCCATTACATTTGTGGTCATTATAGTAGTGACTCCTTGCTCAGATAGTCATTGCAGAAGTGTCTCTTTATATTTGAGGTTTGTCAAAAATTCAACTTATAACTGCGGAGATAGGTTTAGGCTATAGATAGAACTTCCACTGCTCAAGGAACAAAAGTAACAAAGTTTGTGCATCACATGCCTATAAAGGAAAATATATTATGTTGTAAAAACACCATAGTTATTAGGGAAAATTTATATATTTACCAAAGAATCTTGCTCAGATAGAAAATAAACAGCTTTTGAACCCATAACAGTTTGTGGGTGATGTGATTTTCACTATTTTCTAGCATGTGTTGCTTTACCGGTCAGTGTATAGAGAACATGACATCACAACTGTTACCATGTTCTGTTAGAAGTTATGGGGATCAAAATAGATGTTCCACATCTAGATACAGGCTCATTGGATTACACTGCATGCTTAAACAGGAACAGAGCCATAAATAAAATTATATGACGTTTAAAATTATATGAAGTTATATGTCAGATTATTTGATTGTAGTTCAAAAATATGCGATTGTGGTAACAAAATCATTATATAAATAAGTTTTTTTATGTTGTAACTTTAATGCTGTAATCTGGACCAGTTATATAATCAGAAACAGGGTTATATTTATAGGTAATTCAAAAGACATTTTATCATTGCCCAAGATTAGAGACAAGTGTCTCCTCGCTCCCTTTTCTTTCCTTGCGATGTGGGCGCATTCTCAGCTTCCTCATTGTCCAACCTCAGGGTCATAAGGTCTTCTTTAAAGGATGACCTCACAACCTCAGAACACCACTCTGAGCAGCTCAGAATGGCTTAATGACAGAGAGTCACTAAGGCTGGGTCTACACTATGCTGTCCCCTAAACCGCGGGGGGGGGGGGGGGGGGGGCGTTATGGACATGTGTGTGTGTGGCCATAGCATATGCCCAGGGTTTACCAGCTGTATTCAGGGGGTATAGGACATGGTATTCGCCATGTCAGCAATACCGTGTCCTGTACTTACTATTGGGAAACCACGTCTGAAAAGAACAAACCTTGCCCATTGTTCTGAATGCGCGCCCGCTGCCGCACCTCCCCCAACCGTGGGCATGACGCGCCACCATGGCGTAGGAACCACTATAGCAGCCATAGCAGTGCTATGGGACTCATATTCACAAGGGGGCCCACCACTCCTGGAAGGTCAGGGAATGGAGTGACAGGTTGGGATGGAGGGGGCATAAAATTTTTTGCTATGGGGCCCAGTCGTTTCTAGCTACACCCCTGATGCCCCAGTATAGAGTGGCACGTCATTTGCCATAGGAATTTACAGGGGGCGGTTTTCCTCAGTGTAGATGCAGCCTAAAGAAGTAAGGTATCAGGGAAGTAATATTCTTCTGCTGCACCCCCTAGACCTGGGGTGTCAACTTAAACACACAGTGGGCCAAAAAGGCCAAACACACAGTGGGCCGAAAAGCTAAGACATGGACCAACCCTGATATTTATAAAAAAATTGTCTACAAAGGAGAAAGTTTTTCCTTCTCTAACCTTTACATATGGAAACATAGTTAAGTTCTGCCTAATAATCGGATCAGGAACAAACAAAGTTTAATACTAGAACACATGTGACATCAAATGTCAAATAAATGACGCCATTCTGTGCCATTCATTTCTTCAAAAAAAATATTTAAATCTTGTGGTCCAAATATAATTACACGGCAGGTCAGATTTGGCCCCTGGGCCAGAGTTGACACCCCTGCTCTAGACCTTAACAAGCATTTAGTATTTGCATTAAGGCGGGAAAAAATCTCCAGAATTGCATGTATTAAATGAATTAGCAGTCCAATGCCTATGTATATACAGGGAGTGCAGAATTATTAGGCAAATGAGAATTTTGACCACATCATCCTCTTTA
>CM070032.1:72889305-72900200 GCA_036250615.1 Ptychadena robeensis | reverse complement strand
ATAAAATTATTCCTCAAAAATACCACTTGCCTAATAATTCTGCACTCCCTGTACATGTTTGCAATGCTTGTATGCTTATGGTAGTGCTTTTATTTCAAATATATTCAAGACTATTTTGTTGGATTAGCTTGAATGAATCACTTTCAGTTGGATTTCTTTAATCATAAAGACGTTTCACCTACTTCTATTGAGTGTTAGGAACGTACCTTGGAATTAAGCCACTCAAGTGTTCTTGACCGGGTTACTCCAATCATCATGGAGTTATCTCAGTCAAAGCATAAGCCTTTTGTCCAACAAAATGGTATAGGGTGTGACATTTTGTGAAATCAACACTAACATACTTCCATCACCAACATAAAGTCCTAAGCAGGATTTATTCAGGTTAAAAAGCTAAATGGTTTTGTGTTAACATCACTTGGTTATAGATTTTGAAATGGCATTCTAAAGTTTGTTGGTAACTAATGGTGTTAAAGGCCCTCATCCTTGTTTAAATATAGTAGTTTCAGATTAACATAGATGACCTCTTCCATGCACCTTCTGGACTATTTGTCCTTTGTGTCCAAAATGTGCAATTCAATGACCCTTATGCTGGGGTGAGCCTGAACTAGAAAAATAAATTAACCCTTTTGTAAGTACTTGTTTAATGTGTCTATACCTGATATGGGCAAATATGGTGACAAGACACTCTGGCCTAGAGGCATCTAAATGATGACATGGGGTGCGTCTGTGTGATGAGGCACGTATTTTACATTCAAATATTCAAAGATGTTTTTATGGTACATTTTTATTTATAAATTTTTTATAATTTCTTACATTTTCTTACAATTCACTGTCTTAGTTAATTAAGGCTCAATTCACACCTTTTCAAGGCAGGAGCTGCTCTGAAACTGCAGCCCACAACTGCTTGGGCAGTGGTTCTCAAACACTGACAACCAGAGTTAAGAACCCATTGTGGCCCACAAGACAAAAAGTTTGTCCACCCCTGGTCTATACCTGGATCACAGAGATTTTGCCTTCCTGAAAAATGGTAGTCTAATTTTTTGTATGTGATGGTGCGTAACCACTCCTTTTAGGAACTTTGTGATTTCAGTACTGTGCTGTTTACTATTTATACTGACCCTCCAACATGATGAAGCAAAGTCCTACCTAGTATTCACAGGTTGAAGTGTAATATATTTGTCAAATAGTCAAATATCTTAACTAGAGCAATTTAAGCTCTAGTCAAATATGTAAATCTTTTTCTTTATTGTATTGTATTGTTTGGTCTTTTATATTGGTCAAGGAATACAATTTGCAGTTCCTTAGCATTTTCTTGCCATTGAAATTACTGAAGCACTGTAAATTGCAATTTTATTCTTAAAACATTTAAAAAAAGGACCTTTTTGATTCACTTAGTGAAACTTTTTAATATGTTATTAATGTAGTTTCTGAAACATTTCTTTCTACTGTTTTTTTTTCCAGCATTCAGTCTGAAAGCCAAACAAGTGAAGATAAATGTATGAGTCGTGCATAAGGCTATTCAGATCCTACGTGGGAAGAGGAAAGTTCTTGAATATGACTTCACCTTCAATACAGCCACAATAGACGCCTATTAATTGTATAAATCAATAAGTGTGTGCACCCCTATATACTGTATATACCATACATGTGGCTTTAGACAAAAATACTGTTGACAATTTCCTCCAACGCTATTCATTTTGTTTATTGTTCCCTATGGTGGCATAGCCATGCAACTTAAGAACACTAAGTAATGTCAAGCTTAAATGCTTAAATTACATAAACATCTTCTTATTTCCACCAATGGAAATTTGATACTCACAATGATTCTTGGCCAATTCACAGCATGCTCTCTGGACTTCCTGTCCTATGAAATATTTATAAATGCTATGTCTTTTGGCTTCATTAAGCCTACCCTGGTGCTCTCATTAAAGCCAAACAAATTATACATTTAGCATTTTTGTAATTGAAATGATTTTGTGTCTAACTGTAACAACTGTTAGCATAGGAAACCAAAGCATATGAAATTCTTTATTCATCTTATCACCATTAGATGACAAAAATACAACCTTTATCTTTTTAATCTTTGCTAACATGACAACCAATGATAAATGAATGAAATTCAAGTACAATAAATGGGATGTCATGAAGGTGAATTTTCTGTGTATATGTGTTAACCTGAACATTGTAATCATTTTGATAACTATGCTGTATTTATACATGTTGGTTTGTAGATTTTCTTAACTTTGTACTTGAGTATATTAAATGTTTATTCTATATTCTGTCTGTGCCACTTAAGTGTTGTGTTATTTCAGAGCAAGCAAGGGACTCAAGTATTCATGTTAATGATAGCCTTTAGAATGTATGATTTTTCTTAAAATATAAAAGATCGTTTTATCCTAAGATGTCTGATTGTATACATGCATTTTTTACCCAGATCTATTTTTAGCCTAAGCTACTCATGGTGGCATGAAACAATGTGGTTTGACACTCAAGGTTAAGAATGTATTCTCTAATCCCATTTTGGTGTAGAGGCCCTGGCCTATCCTTCTTAGCAATCAAGGAAGATAAAGGGAGATAAAAAATGCATATATGAAAGCAGTTTTACCAGTCAAGGATTTTTATACCTGTCTTTTCAAAAATAAAGTATACGCACAGATTGGCGGCCGATTTTGCCGCTAACTGACGGACATGCGCGCTCCCAGCCGTTGGTTGGCGGCAAAATCGGCCGGCGATCAGGGGTGCCCACATGGCCGATATTCTCTGGCCGATGCCGTTAACTTCAATGAAGACCGGCATCTTTATTGAAGCTAGCACACAAAGGGTGCTCACTGATGCTGTCAGCTCGGGACTGCAGCGTGATGACGTCATCACGCTGCTTTCAAGAGCTGATCGGACCTGCTCTGTCGGCCCCCACTTGGTGCGTGTGTGGGGGTCTTAAAATAGACTAAACCCCATCTGTCACAGAAGAAGACCTCAGTTCCAGGTTTACTTAAACTTGGCTTGACTTCCAACTTGATAGTGGCAAGGTAAGCAGAAGACATAAGCTTGTCTTTCTATCTCTTTATTCCCTTGTACCAACATACTCCTTGAAGAGCAGCATATCTAAATGGCTTCTCCTGCTGTTTCTCCGTCCCCTTCTCTATCTTGTGAAGTCTCTACCTGCATTCCTCCAGGTCAATGACATGAAGCATGAAGCTCAATGTAAAGAGTGTTTAGCTTTCGTTACCCTTATGACAGATTTTCTTTAATGCCTGAAACATTGCTATGACTATTTATTATATACATTTATTATATACATTGGGAAACTTTTAAAGTGGGCATTTTGCATGAATTGTGTGCCTTTGATTTTTTGGGCATGTATTATATAATGGCTTTTTTTTATCACAGATGCTCAGATTACTCTATTTTAGCAAATCCCAAAACTCTCTCTTGTTAATGGCTGTAGAGAAAAGAGACTATATAAAAATATATAGAAAATTAATATAGTTATGGCAGTCAAGCCAATTGGTTCTAGTGACTCATAATAGCTGAATGTTGATACATGATTGTAAAAATGGAGATGTTGTGGTAAGATAATATCATTTGCTATGAGCAGAAGGGACTGTCCAGAACTAGATCTGAAGCTGTGGCTTGCCAAGAAAACCCCTAAATTAATTCAATGTATACTACCACCTAATAGTAGTAGTATCAGCCAATTCATTATTTGCACTTACAAATAAAATTAATAAGGGGGGTTATTATTACATTTCTGGGCTTGTATATAGAGTCCTTTTCATGTACACGGTTACAATACATACAAATACAGTTGTTAACGGTTCAGAGATATCCTGAAACAACTCACAGACTATCAGGCTAAAGAACCAGGCTGATGCAAGTCACAATCCTAAAAATGTACTTGTCTACTAAATTGAGAAAATAAAGGAACATAGGAAGTGGAAATGAGACGTTATCAAATCAGAATGATGCAATGGAGGTGCATTGATGTGATGACATTGTTGGCGATTCTCCATTGCAACGGCCAGCCACCTCTACGCATTATTATTTGCTTATTGCATGAAACAAGTAGATGGGAGCCAGAGCGTATATGTCATGAGGCACAGATTTTAAATTCATATATTTTTACAGTAATTGCTTTGATATTTTTAATAATTTTTTTTAAAAATAATTTCCCGAAATGTTCTTACAATTCACTGCCTTACTTAAGTAAAGCTTAATTCACACGATCAGTTTCAGGGTGGCTGTCAGATGGCAGCCGCCTTAAACTGCAGCCCTGCATCGCTTAAAGTTGCCATACATGGGTAAATTTCTCAGGATTTTTGCCCGATCGATTGCCATGCGCGTTTATGTCAATTCAAGTGCTGCCCACCCTGAACGATCGACCCAAAAAACAAAATCAACCAAAAATCGCATCGAACCTTGATCCAACATGTCAGGGTTTTTTTGTCAATCCTTTGTCATTAAAGTACGTTGGTGGACAAAATCAATTACTTCCTGTGCGATTGACCCATTTCTTCCTATGCTGCAGCCATTCTGATCGATTTTGACAGAAGCCGATTGCCAAAAAGTTCAAATTCTCAAAATCGACCGATCAGAATGGCCCCGAATCGGATTCCCAAGGTGGTTTGCCATCAATTGCAAAACGATCCATTGCTGATTCCTCGATCGCTGGGAATGATCGAATCAGGGATCGATCGCAGACAAATCAAGGAGCCTATGGCTACATTAAGACAGCAGTTCTCAAATACTGACAAGCACATTTAAGAACCTATTGTCGCCTCCAAGTCAAAATGTTTGCCCACCCTTAAGCTAGCCATACACGGCACGGATTCCCTGGCTGATCGATTCAGCACCCGATGGATTCCGGCGATTCCGCCGGCATCCACAGGTGAGAACGATCAGCCAATTAGGGAATCCGATCGTGGCAGCCCACCTTGTACGGCCGGATCCGTGTCCGATGGATCGCCTCCCTGACCGCAACCGCCCCCTGATCAGAGCAGAATCGGACCCAAAAAGACCAACAGGTTGGTTCTTCCTCGGATCCGATTCTGTGCCCCTGATCCATCGGATGCGATCGGACGGGCAAGGTGGGCTGCAGGGGATTCCGGCACGATGGATCCGCGTGCACGCGCCCGGAATCCATCGCGCCAGAATCCGGCACGAATCCGTGCCGTGTATGGCAGCCTTTATGGAAAATATATACATAGGAAGCAGAAGTTAGATGTTATCAAATCAGCCTGTTCCACTAATTATATTGATCTTATCTTTCTTCATATTTAAAGTTGGTTAGCTGCAGCCCTGCTTTAAACACTGGCATTCTGTTGGTGAATTGCATGAAACATCTGCTCCCATGGTATATAATGATTATTACATATCATTTTTCCTGCTCTCGATGGTTGATCAATTTTCCATTCAACATTTAATTAACTGCTGATTTTAAGCAAATTATGTTTTTTCACTTGCACTTGGAAACAATTTCAATAAATAGTGTATTTAAATAATTCCCTTAATTGGTATGTTGATGTTGATAGTATACTGAAAATTATGATTTTTTAAAAATGGAAATTACAGTAATTATCTAACTAAATGCAGACATTTTGCAGGTGCCTTGCCAGGTGCGTTACTGCAGAAAAAACAAATGATTTGGTACTTCTTTACTTTTATTTACTACACCTTATTTTAGGTAAACCATGGACTAAATAAGGTAATGTAATAAATATTCAACTCAATGGGCAATAGCATATATGTATTATTTAACATATTGGCATATAGGAGTGATGCTTTGGCTTTGCTGCACACTGTCAATTTCCCATATGTCTAAAGCCCACCACACACCTTTCAATCACTCCGTACAACTTCATTTAGATTTACCAACAACTATGTAGTGCCGGGTCCTCCCTGATAGAATACATAGTGATTGGAAGGGTTAGAAAGGTTCTCACCTGGTTTTGGTAGATCAAAAATTGATTGTACAGAAATTATATGGTAAGATTGTAAGGTGTATGAGGCCTTTAGTACTCCATTTTCTGCTGCATATTGCCTCTGGTACCCCAGGTCATTGCTCCTGTCCTGAATTTGTTGATGTCAGAATTTAAATATTAATTTAGGATTAGCTCCAGGTAAGAATTCTGTTATAATTCACACATTGTCCTGGTAAACATACTCTGGAGGTTGCGGAAACAGAGGCAACTTTAATGAATATAATTGTGGCTTGATAATCAATTGAAAGATATCTACATTTATTAGTATACACATATATAATTAATACATAAACAAAGTGCAAATATAGTGCTACATCAGGTACCTTCTAAGCTTGTAGTACTAATCAAAAGAGAGCATACAGACATAATCTCAGTTGTTTTTAATGGGGACACCCCTAACTTTGCACATATTGAGCACATAGACTTTACCTCCTCGGCGAATGCTGTGTTCAGACATCAGCCAATGCAGAGGTTCAACGTTCTCCACTGCGTTCAGCTCTGCATTGCCGTTGAGCTGAGGGGGGGAGGCAACACATACGTTGTTGATTTGTATGTTGTTGATAGGGGGGGACTTTTGCACATTTTTGTGCACGGTCTTGCTCAAGCAGGGAACACCGGGTTGTTATGCATCTGCATACATCGCATAGCGGGAGAAAGGGCCCTGGCAAAACCAAGTCACTTGGTGGGTGCCATGGTTTTATCCCCCTGCCCAAGCTGGAAAACTTCAAGAGCCTGGATCTTAGACTGCAGTTGCCTTGTGGGGGAAGGTGACAGCATCTTTTTAGGATCACTACACAAAACTTATCACTCCTTGAGTGTTTAAAGCTGGGCATACACGTCATAATTTTCCTGCGATCGTTTTTTAATCCGATCGCCCATCCGATTCTGGAATCGATTTTAATTTGCAAAAACGAAACGCAAACTGCAACATACCATGCATTCAATTTCTGGGCGATTCTATCCTGAAAGTCTCAAATGCACAAATTTATGGGTTTGGAGTGGTGTTAGCTGAAGAACTGGCCAGTGACCAACAGCACACAAACAAAGGTAATTTCCACAAGATTCATAGATTGATCGCTTAAAACGATCGCATGAGAAAACTAACAGCACTCGATTCATGTGCTTTTTATTAAAATTATCAATCAGAATGGATCCGTGAAGGATCGTTTTTCTGTCCGATTTTTGAATTTTTTTTTCCTGCAATCAATTTTTATTCAATCCGATCGCATGATCGCTTTTGTTAAACAATCGCACTAAAATTTAACAAAAAATCGTGGCGTGTATGCCCAGCTTAACTCCTTAAATATTTATTTAACAAAATGATTGCATACCATATATAATAATATTTGTGAAAAAAATTTTCAAGTGAAAATGGTGATAACATTAAAGATTGTACAGTTGTACCGTTATCGCACACATTTACTACACAAAGATCTTAATCCATCAAATTCAGAAACAGAATGTCAGTTCCTATACAAGCTACTAGCTTAGACTTTAGAGGAGCGAGCTCAGGTCTGCTCTCCTGCTTGTTATAAACGTGGACAGATGGTCAGGTTAAATTGCTGGCCTCAGCTCCTGTACTTAGATTAGCACTTGCCACTTCGTGTAGGACAGCTGCGTTTTGCAAGACTGCAGTGTATCTGTATTCTGATACGTAACTCTAGAACGGGGACTTCTAAATATATATTTTTTCAATTTTCACTTGTAAAAAACTTATATATATACATAAGAAAGCCTCATGTGCACATGTAGACCGCCTTTTTTCTTAAATGATATCAGCAATGCTCTGTTTACATCATATTATGGAATACTATAGAACTACAAGGATAGGTCTGTTTATCGAATTACCCTAATGTTCAGAAACCTTGCTATGTACAACAATGTTCTACAGTGAACAAGAGTTCTTCCTGAGGGGCTCTATGTGGGTGACCGTCACACAGGTTTACAAGGGCTACCCAGGAGGGACCATCATTCCTGTATAAGCTGAGGGGGCTCGAGTATACACGGTAATTTAATAATAAGGGGAGGCAGGAAGGAACGAGGTTAAGGCTGGGTTTTCCTCTCGCCCTCCTGTGTACTTACAACCTAGAACCCCTTGTTAGCATGGGGTGACAAAAAGAAGGGACGTTCACTCTCATTTCCCAATGGATGACTATACTGAGAAGTAGGTGTATATACTTGAATATAAGCCGACCAGAGCAAAAGCAGAGGTACCCAATTTTAGAAAGAAAATCTGGAAAAACTGAATGACTCAAATATAAGCCTATGGGGGGGGGGGGTGCAGCAGCTTAGACTCAGAAACACACAGCAAAGGTGCTTTTGTTAGGAGATGTTATTATTTAATTCAGTAAACTTTTAATTACAAAGCCCCTTAACATTATATCATTACTAGAAATGCTGGAGGTGTAGAGAAGGGATGTGGGAACATTGAAAATAAAAAAGTATTGTTCTAGCATATCAAGTTTTTGCACACAAAAGTTCAAATTTGACTTGATTTTGAACCTAATTTATGCAAAAACTACATGCTATAGCAATCATTTTTTTTTTCAAATGTTACCACAACCCTTTTCTACATCTTAGCAAATTTGGTGATGATGCCATGGGGGCTTTGCAATTCACTCATAAAGTCCACCTACAAAATCCTGTGATTTAAATTTTTTGACCCGAGTATAAGCCGAATTTCATTTTTTGAGCCCATTTTAGGTGCTGAAAAATTCGGGTTATATTTTAGTATATATGGTAGGTGTGTTGTTCATGAATGTCCTCTCTACTTGCGATCTTTACCCACCCTAGGATTATATTAGAGGCTGGAGAGAGCAGAAAAGCATGATTTTCTCTTCAGCAACTATTATGGCCCTCGGTCTGCCTCACAGGAGTCTCGCTGCCATGCATTTTGTAAATTTGCATGAAAGGTGTGAACAGTGTAAGTGGTAGCCTCCCCAAAAATTCTGCAAGTTTCTTGGTATGGTATGGAGTATCATAAACAATGTGATAAACAGCAAATAGACATGACACATCAAGTGCTTTTATTGCTCAAATCACATTTTACAAGTAAAACTACTGAATTTCTTGAATGCAATAAAAGGTAAAATGGCTATAATGATAAGGAAATCCTGGGTCTCTTTTACAATGCTGATTATCACAAGGGTTTTAGTCAATTTGTAAGTTAATTGCTAAGCCCGTGAAGCTTGGTATTATCAGCAAAGTTGCTGAACAATCACTTTTTTTCTGAAATGTTTTGCACATCTCCAACAATGTTAGTAGTGATATAAAATTGGGGCCTGTAATTCATTCACAAAGACCGTTTCAAGTTATCACTAAAGCTGGCCATAGGAGTCTCTATTTTTCATGCGGTTTCTGAGCGCTCGACCGTTGCGATTGTTCACAAATTTATGCATGCATAAAGTGATCAATCGATTGAAAGAAAGAAATCGCATGCATCGATCGTGCAGTGATCAGACATGTCTGAAAATTTTAGTTGATCGTTTCTATCCATCGACCAATGGAGGCCATTCCCGCCATCATTTCTGAACGCATTTTTTGGTGTAGCTGATCTTTAGTTATATCACTGATTGAGTGGTGATAAATCAGCGATTGATCGTCAATTTATCGGATTCCGAAAATGTGCACTTTTCGATGTATGACTTATGATCGAAGACTCAACTGCATGCCAGGATTGTTTAAAAAATCCATCTCTGGGAAATTGAGACATCTATGGCGAGCTATGGCCAGAAACACACATCTTTATATAGGTTTCCGGCAGCAGCATGATTTTGTCATCGTGCTGCTGCCGGCCGAAATTGAAGGAGCTGAAGACTCCAACGATGCTTTGCGTGGAGACCCCACAGTCCCCATGCAAATCAATGGATATCGACCATGATTTACGGTCATGTCCAATATCCCTGTCTTTGAGTGGGAATGATTGATCCTGCGGGATGGCCGCATATCATATGGGCCAGATAGATGGTCGTGAGCGCACACGGTGCTCGAATCGGCCATCGATCTGGCCCATATCTATGCGTGTGTTCCCTGCTTTAGTCACACTCCTTTAACCATTTTACAACACATATGACTCAGTTCAATCAGTTTTTTGATGGATGAAATGGTGTCAGTTTTGGAGCCAGTAAATGGTTATTTTTCTTTTAGATGAGCAGCCTCTGAGGAGTCCATACACATGGAGGGTTGTGTTTATAAAGGAAATGTACACTTTGATATTTTTACCCTATGAAGGGTGAGCTGCACTCCACACAAACAGAACAGCAATATTGCTTTCAGATTGTGTTATATAAGTCCTGATGAGTGTCCACTGTACTTTTGCATACACTTAAGGTAGCCATACATGGGTTGATTTTTCACAGATCGATTCCTGATCCAATCGATTCATGACCATAGTGGAATTGGCGATTGATCGGATTGAGAGTCAATGGAACACCACCTTAGGAATCCGATTTGTGGCCGATCAGGACATGAGCTAATCTCAAAAATGGCTGATTCCACAAAATCGACCAATGGCTGCTGCATAGGGAGCCATGGGTCCACCAAACGATCGACCAAAAAAACCCAACATGTTGGTTCAATGTCTGATCCGTTTGTGTTTAAAAGCCTTTATTCTTGCAATAGTTTGGAACACAGATCCACAGAATTGGTTTTGCCAATTCATCTCTCTGAATCATTAGATGAAGTTGGGGAAAGAGAGGAGGTAGGTGAAAAAATGACTACTCAACTCATTCTGTTGTGTGTATGACCCTAAGCTTGAGCTATCTAGCTCTGTAAACAAGCTTATGACATCAACAAAAAAAAGAAAATGTGCACAGCACCGTTGTATACTCCACATGAGACAGAAATAATATCATTTAAATCAGGGGTCTCAAACTCAATTTACCTAGGGGCCGCAGGAGGCAAAGTCAGGATGAGGCT
>CM070032.1:72864660-72886503 GCA_036250615.1 Ptychadena robeensis | reverse complement strand
TGTCATTTGACAAACTTACAAAATCAGTGAGGGGTCAAATAATTATTTCCTCCACTGTAGTTGTAGGTAAATTTAAAGGAAATTGTATGGAGTGATCTAAAGCTGTATGGGGGGCTTAATTCTCTAAAGCTGGCCATATATGCGATTGTTTGGCAAATCGTTGCGCACCACTTTGCTCCATCGATTCCTGGCTGATATCTTGGTCCCCATCCAAATCGCTTAGTGCAGGACAGAGAGATCCTTGCAATGCACATAACACAACAAGAGATGTGCTTCTCAAACTCAAGGAACTCGCTTTAAATATGAGGTTTTAGTAGAGCTGCACTTCTATCCATTGGAGAATTAAGATCCCCAGACACAGGTTGAATATTCACATGTCTCAGTGCCTCTTTCATTGTTCTTGCCATTCCCACTTAGAACTGATCTAATGTGACCATATGTTTGTCCCTTACTTTTGTGTTTTAGGCACCAATGGAAAAAGATGAATTCCTAGCATGGCAGCACGATTTAGAAGTAAATGATAAAGCTCCCACTCAGGCACGACCAACAGTTTTCCGGTGGACTGGAGGAGGGAAAGACATTTACTTGGCCGGGTCATTTAACAACTGGGGGAAAATACCTCTCACAAGAAGGTACAATGAAGGTTTTGTATTCTATACACTTTGATAGTAAGAAAATGTTTGTTAGATTATTAATTCTTTTCATGTAATTTCAGTTCTGCATTCGTGAAATGAATAGGATTGTTTAATGCAGGGGTGCACATAACCTTTTTAGTGAGCTACCAGGTGATTGTGTTTGGTACTCACCCCATATGTAGCGTGGTTTTGTTGTTTTTTGCTCAGATCTGCTTATTGTAAACTTTTACATAACAAACATTTGCATATACATTGTCGTGAAACCAAGAAAAAAATACAAAGAAAAAACCAAAATACAAAGCTTAGAAATCGCAACCATCTAAGTAAATAAGGAAGGACAAACACATATAAGCAGAAATCAAAAAAAAGAGGACCAGCCCATCACCCGAGTGAAGGGGTCCATAAAGATTGTGCAACACACAGACATAATAGATGACTTGTTGTGCATTAACTATTCTTAAACCTCATGAAATACATAAAGAATTACTTGCAATGTGTTCAATGATTAAGTTGATACTGTAATATGCTCTGCAAGGTTTGGAAATGGTTAATTCAGTTCAGGTGTCTGTAACATGGGCATGTAGTACCAGCGGCCGCAAGCAGATGGCGAACCGGTAACATACTAAGATCAGCGCTCGTCAGAGCCAGTCTTTAGCGATCTGCCTTGTACCAGACCCTGCCGAGGCTCGCAATTAATTGTCGGGAGCTGAGGAAGATATCCATCTGCGGTGAGACGACACATGAAAAAATAGTACAATTTCACCTGCTGCCTCCCGTTCCAACTTCAAATCACAGTTCCAGTGAAGAGGTGTGGTGAGGGAGTTGTGGACATGGTGGGGGGGCCCGGAAAGAATAAAAAGAAGCTGGATAGTATGCAAATGCGCTGTAATAGCCTTACTGCAACTACGCATAGCTACTTATCATTTTGCATGCGGACCTCTTATGTGCACCCCTGACCATGTGCTTCCATTCTGAGAATGACACATTACTATAGAATGCCCAGCCTTGAGTTAAGTTAGCCATACACGGGCAGATTCCTGCTGATTTTTCGGCCGATCGACCACCATGTGCATTCCCGCCAATCGCTCTGCCTGAAATCTGGTGCGCCCACCTGGGAAGATCGACTGGGAAACTGCTGCATGTCAGATCGCACAGTGATCCGTCATGTTGGTAAAATCTCATCCAATCCCATTACTTTGGGGACGGAAGTAATGTCAGACACACAAAGGGTGCTGGCCGATTCTCTGAGGGGTCGGCTGCAGTGTGATGACCTCATCATGCTGCAGTCTGTCCCTCAAGAATGGAGGGAGAATACAAACGTGTATGACTACCTTTTGGACTCAATCTGATCTCTGGGGTTAGTTTCATCCCAAGTTGTTATTATTATAGGTTGTTCATGTTGCTCTGTAGTGTCTGAGGTTTTCTTTGTGTTTCAGCCACAACAACTTTGTAGCAATATTAGATCTTCCAGAGGGAGAGCACCAGTACAAGTTTTATGTTGATGGGCAGTGGACTCATGATCCTGCTGAGGTAATGTAAATGTTTATAAATGGTTTTATTTTAGTTCTAACTTTATTTACATTTACTAGCATTGCATGATCACCTCTATGCTATTTTATCCAGTTACTGACTGCTTTATGTTTGTTTCTTTTTCCAGCCAGTAGTAACAAGCCAGCTTGGAACAATAAACAATGTCATAAATGTGAAGAAAACTGATTTTGAAGTGTTTGATGCTTTAATGGTCGACTCACAGAAAGGCTCTGATCCATCAGGTAAGAATGGCGCAGGCGGAAATGATTCCCATTCAATATTGAGATTTAATAAAAGCATGTGAATCTTAAGACGTCACACAACTCCTAAAGTCCGATGTCAGCTGATTAACCCCCTGGGTAGTTTGTCCATGGCACGCTTTTTTTTTCTTTTTTTTTTTTAAAAGCACATCATCGGCAATCCCAAAGCCCTCTTCTGGCCCCCAAACACATCCCCTTGGATGCGCTGTAAAAAAGGGATGCCACCTCAATTACATGAAGGTCAATGACACCACCTACCCCCCCAACCTCTCCGGTGTCCTATCTGATATCATCAGGGCAGACCCGGACTGGCGGGTCTGCCAATACAGAGCATCACCTTGGACTTTCAGCAGACAGGTAGTATACAAACTCTGGCTTTAACTCGGGCTAGAGAAGATGCTGACCTAATTGGCTCATTAATCTGTTTTCAAGAATTAATGAATTGGTTTCTCTTTCCTGGAGCTCCATACTGTATATTCTGATTTAAAGCAATAAATATTTGTCTGGCCTAGGCATAAAATGCCTAAGCATGTGTAAATCCTCCATGGTTATACAGTAATCCTGTTTTGAAGGGTGTCACTTGCTTGTATATTCGTTGTTGTGGGATTTGTGATTCTTTATGTTCCATGCGGAGTCATTTTCATCATCTATGTTCTGTATGTTTTGTGCAGAGTTGTCCAGCTCTCCCCCTGGTCCTTACCTGCAAGATGCATATAACTGTAAGATGGAAGAACGTTTCAAGTCTCCCCCTATCCTTCCTCCACATCTACTACAAGTTATTCTTAATAAAGACACAGGCATTTCAGTAAGTATGAGAATTCAGCACATGCCTACAAACCTATAGTATTTTTCAACTGTTAAAATACGGCAAACACCCCTGGCTGTTTATAAACATAGAAGATAATAAGTATTATAAAGCATGAAATTAGCCTAAGGCCAATGACTGAGATTGCTATTTAATTTTTGGGGTTTTATTTTTTGGGGGGGGGGGGGGGGTGTTTGTAAGAAATTGTGGTAATTTGGAAGACATGATTTTTGTCAAATGTTTCTAGCCAGTGGTTGCAGATTGAAAATGGCAGAATAGAAATCTAGACATGTTAGTAGTTTTAGCACCCTATCACGTCTGTGTAGATGGATATTGATAGTGATAGGCAGTAAGCATAAAAAAGAGAACCTATCCATGTCCTATGGCATGAAATGTTCCCAGCTGTTTAAAGCGGATTTAAACCTAAAAAGAAAACACATTATTAACCTTCATGTAGTCTTCATCCAGGCAGACTGATCCCTGTAGAGAAAGAAAAAAAGAAATATATATAAATACTTTTCCCCTCCTCCTCACTCCCACACCACCATGCCTGGAGTATCCTGTCCTCCAGCATGTAAGATACTGGTCTGGCTCCCTCCACTGATCTGGTGATACTCTGCCCTTCCAGCATCACCGGATTCAGATCTAGCTGGCTGCCAGGGGAAAGGAGATTTGGAAAGGTAGAGGTACTGCGGACGTCTACCTTTCCAAGCCCCCTTGTGCCCGCTGTAGCATTATGTTGCTGAAAGGGCAGAGAGGAGTGGATTTTGACCCTTTTTTTTTTGGGTGTATTTTTTTTTTTTTTTTTTTATTCTTTTTCAATATGGAGGTAGTGTATCTGCTTTAACAATTACTGTGGTGTTTGGTCCCTTGTAAAGTAACATTCAGGTTAAGCCCCCCCCCCCCCCCCCCCCCCCCCCCCCCCCCCCCCCATACACCTTTTTAGATCACACAATTTTGCTTTAGTTATACCAACCACTATGTAGTGCCGGGTCCTCCCTGATAGAATGCATAGGGATTGGAAGGTTTAGAAAGATCCTCATATTACATGGTTTTGGTAGAAGAAAAGTTGATTGTACAGAATTGTACGGTGAGAATATAAGGTGTATGGGGGAGATGTAAACTTTTTGCACTATGCCACTGGTTTACTGCTGGAGCTGGAAGTTTGGAGCTTGACCCCTTAGAAATCCAGTGAGCCCTATCTTCCTGTTTGGGGGTTACCTTGTGCATAATTCACCTCTGCCAGCAGCACTTTAATAGACTAATTAAATAATTCTTTTTCTCTTCCAGTGTGATCCAGCTTTGCTGCCAGAACCCAACCATGTCATGCTGAATCACCTCTATGCACTGTCCATCAAGGTATATTTATACAGTTACTTTGCAGACCGTTTCCTGTAACATCATTGGTTATTACATCTTTCTATTCTCCTTTCAGGATGGAGTGATGGTGTTAAGTGCTACTCACCGTTACAAGAAGAAGTATGTCACCACACTGCTCTACAAACCCATATGAGCTGCCTCCTTAGACTGTAATCATTGAAATTTAAGCCTTTTTCACTTTTTTATATATGAAATGCATTAAATATTTGCAAAATAAGCTGTAGCTGTCAGTAATGCGTTGAGCATTATATTTGTTCACAATTCACTGTTAGAGCTATGATGACAGTGCTGCAGTTGTTATTGATCTGTCTCAATTGCACATTTATTTGGCTAAAGTAGGAGTAGCAACCATTTAAATTATGTTTGCACTTTCCTGTCCTACAAGCGTGCCCTGCTGGGTTGGGCAAGGAATGGCACTAGCAAATAGAATTGATTCTCCAGCAGCGATTTGGTTCAGCAATCTCATTGTGTTAGATGTTTGGTTGGTTCAGGTTGTGTGGAGAGTAATAGGCTGCGACTCCGACCCCCTGCTTCTGTGCTCTGCAGTGAGCGGAGTGTACGTGTGGACATTACAGCTGTACTGTTATACTTCATTACATAGGGTTTACAGAAACCCTACCAGTCACTTTATTTATTCTGTTTCTTGTTTTCTTTTAACTAAAATAAATGAGTTCTTTAAGGTTTAAGTAGGAGAATTTTAAATCATTGACGTGTCTCTCACCCAAAAAGCCATGTTCACATAAGATAAACAATCATGAATAGTGATGTGTAAGTTGAAGCCTGTTGAACTTGGCTTTTAAAATAGAATGTGATCCTTCCTCTCACCTTCCAGGGTTCACAAGTCCCATGCAGTATTTCCAGCCATGTGTGTGTTTATCTATTCATCTGTTTTCTGCAAAGTTTTAAAACCAAACTTGTTTGTTTGTTCGTTCGTTCATGGAAATAATTAAATCAGGTTTTCTGGAGACTTATTAGGGGCGTGTTCTGTGTACAAGAAAGTAAAGGCAAATAGCATTGGCTGCTAGAGCCTGTGTGAGCAAGTTTGATAAAATGCATAAATAGTTTTTAGATCAGTTGTTTTGGTATGTTAGTTTTTGTTATTAAACTTCCTTATCGGTATGCTTGTATCGTGACATTTGCAACAGCCTGGATAGGGCAATCAAAGCGCTCAAGAGTACCCAGTACTCTGCTGGTCCCCCTCCTCTAAACAGCGGTGGTATCATCTAGGTCTATGGCACCAAACTCCATGCAACTCCACCCCCTGCCTCTTCGCCATCGATGATGATGGTGAGCACAATCTGCAAGTCCACCACAACTCAAGATTGTCACAGAGCATAGGTAAGTATGCTGGATCTCAGCCTGGGGTGAGTTTTATTTTGTAAACCACCAGGGAAGTTAATCCTGACCCTTTAACACCCCCTCACCACACATTGACCACATTCACGCCTCAAAAAAATAATGGGAACACTAAAATAAGACATTCATTAAAAATTCTTATGAAATACTTTGTTCTTTTACATAATTGTACAAAATTACACAAAAATTATCACATTTATCAAGCCATGGAGGTCAGGGTGTGGAGTCACACTCAAAATTTAAGTGAAAAAAAAAAAACACAACAGACTGATCCAACTTTGATGTGATGTCCTTCAAACAAGTCACAATGAGGCTCAGTAGTGTGTGTGTGGCCTCCACATGCCTGTATAACCTCCCTACAATGCCTGGGCATGCTCCTTATGAGGTGGCAAATGGTCTCCTGAGGGATCTCCTCCCACACCTTTACTAAAGCAAGGATGGTTTGCTGTGTCTGTAACCCTTATGTTCAGAGAATGAAGGCGTTGCCAGTACATCAGGAGGATGGATGCTGTAGGAGGTTAATAACCCATCATCAGGACCGTTTCCTCCGCCTTTGTGCAAGGAGGAACAGGAGCACTGCCGGAGCCCTTCAAAATGACCTCCAGTGGGCCACATATGTGTCTGGGGTCCAGGGTACAATACAAAAAATAAGTATTTCCTGAACACAAAACAATATTTTTGTTTCTCAAATTAGACGATCTCAAGTGGTTAGCCCTTTAATAAACAATAGAAAGATCTTCGTAAAATCTCTTCAGAAAGCAAACATGAAATGAGCAGTGGGCATCAGTTGGAATATGTAGTCACATTACTACCTTAAAATGTATAGAACAAGGAGAATGGGTTAATTTAGGCATATGAAATACTTCCTTTAGTGATAGTATATGTTGTGCCAATTTGGGCACCTGAGCTCATCACATCACAGAAGAACTTCAGCCTACTGGCTCTGAACGCTGTCAGTTCTCTTCCGCTCTCGTCATTCCACACAGCGCCCCATACCCTCCTCTAGCACTGGCAGCCAATCAGAAGCGGGGGGAGGGAGAAGCACTAAGCCCAGGAAAAGGTAAACGAGAGACTGAGTAGGTGACAGAATGATAAGGTTAGAGGTTTTACCATAGTTGTACAGCAGCCTGGAAAGGCAGAGGGCATGCTAGGCAGTGTAGTTCAACTGGTAGAAGGGAATACTTGCAGTTGTAGTTTTGTTAGCCCAACACGTTGGGACTTTGCCATTTACACTCTGTCAGCAGAATGTCATGGGACAGGAGACTATGCATGCTGGAATCTGTAGTCCATCAACAAGAAGCCTGTAACTGCCATGAGCACCTGATCCCCAGTTATAATGGCTGTAATCACATGCTTTCCTAGATGGAGGACAGGAAATCATCAGTGATGACAGTGAAGCAATATTTATGTATAAGGAATAACAAGGCTCTATGGAAAGTCAGTGGGCCTTTGAAAAGATTGTGAAATAAAGGTAAACTTTGAGATAAATAAGTGGGGTTTGGGCACTCGGTCTCCAAAAGGTTCGCCATCACTGTGCTTTATAATGAATACTTATAATTGTAAGGTATAAAGTACCAACAAGAGGGGCTTTCAGTTTGACATACATCAACCTCAATATAAATTCATATTTCAAATGTATTTTTTTTGTGTGTGTAACAGCTCATTAACCTCCTGGGCGTTACATCTGAAGCCAGTACGGACTGGCACAGCAGTACGGGCCTTGCTGGAATCGGGCACAATCGCCAGCTCCATGTGAGCCTGCAGCTTTTCCAGTTTGTGACGCCGAAAAAGCAGCACCATAGAGCTCCATGTTAATGGAGGGGGCGTTGCTTTTTCCTGCACACACAGCTGGCGTGTGTGGTGAGCCGGGAGGAGAGCGAAAAGCCTGTAACGCCCAGGAGAAGTCGAAAGCCTATTTGTGTAAAAGCGCCCAAAACTTGATTGTCTCCATAATCCAGCATTAGATGACATATTACTTAGTTGTGTGTCAGCGCAATGCTTCTGTGCTGGCGCATTTACTCGAAAGACCAGAAAGCCTTTGTGCTAAAATCCTTATATGAGGTAACCTGCTTATGGTGTTGAGGTTGACGATAATGGTTGATTTATGCCAAACTGAAGCCCCTCCTTTTCTCCTTCTTTTGGGACTTCATACTTCCAAAAACGTAACAAAGTAATAATAGAAACCAGCCTGAGCCAATCTAATCTGAAATAAAGGTCTGAAATTAAGGGGCCAGGAGAGATTTGCTATATATATTTCTTGTGGCTAATGGAATGACTGTCTCCTATATACCCTGTGGAATAGGAGGGGAATGGCAGCTTGGGGGAGGGCCCTGAAAGTAAGACCTAGCTACCCCCACCCCCCTGTGCTTCTAATGTAAACCCTTTCCCGAAATTGGACCTACCATGTTCCAGAGACAGGAGGCAGGGAAGACATGACAGGAGGCGGTTTCTCTTCCAAACCTAGAAATAAGCCTAGTGCATTTTTGCACCAAAATGAATAGAAGACAGTGTCTTATTTTCAGGGAGCGGTATCCTATATCCAGGGGTGCACATAAGTGGTACGCTGGTATGCATATGGGTCTAAAAACCCACTTTGCGTACCTGTTTTGTTCTTCCTGATCGCATCTGCAGGCTACAGAGGACAGATTCACTTTGCTTTGTGAGGAGCAGTGGTTGTGCTCTGACGACAAGCGCTCTGTAGCGGCACCCAGTGGCTGAAGCTGATATTGCAGCTTGAGTTGAGATTACAGCTACACACAACTTTACTATCATTGAAACACTACTGTAAATGGGTTTTTTTATTGCCAAAATTCTTTGGCAATTTTCATTGTTAAACATATACAATTTATGTCACCTGAAAAACTGCAGGGAAGCTTTAATAACTGAAAGGGCGCAGTTAGGGGTGTCAAATTGGGAATGTAAATGACTAATTAAAAAAATGATTGGACTTATAAGAGTGTTGGAGATCTGGTCAGAGATCTGGTTGGAGAGAAGTCAGAGAAGTATAATGAAATTTGGGGGTTCAAATGGTGTTGTACTGTGAGAGTTATATTTGACCCAAAGCCAGCTGGTGACCTGTGGCTGGAGACAGCTAATAGGAGGCTCAATCAGAAACAGTGAGGTCCATCTGCAGCAGAATCTACCATGCAGGAGGCTGACGCAGAGGACAGTGAGGAAGACCACCCCACATATGGGGTGAGTACCAAACACCATCTCCTGGTACTCATCTGAGGAGCTCAATAAAAAAGTAATGTGCACCCCTGCCTATATCTGTAGTATTAATAGGCAAAACTACTGGGCCCTTAAAAAGAAAATCAGTTTTTCTGAAGAAACAGTGACATACAGGTAAACTCTGATGGTTTTAAGCAAGGGCAAAAAAATCATGTGACCTGGATGACTGCACAGCCATCAGAATGATGTTAATATGGAAGAAACATTGAAGGAAAACCACCTCATCTTTGTCAGATGGCCATACACAGGGCGATTAAAGCCCCCCATTCACCTTTAGATCACTCCATACAATTTCCTTTAGATCTACCAACAACTATGTAGGGCCGGGTCCTCCCTGATAGAATACATAGTGATTAGAAGGTTTAGAAAGATCCTATTACATGGTTTTGGTAGAAGAAAAGTTGATTGAACAGAAATCAGAATCAGGGTCAAACATCAGCCATGGATTGATTGCCAAAGTAGGTGCGCATCTAGTCATTGGGAATTGCCCCATGTATGGCCAGCGTAAAAACGTATTCTGTCTAAACATTCTACTGCCACCTACAGGAGGATCTAGATCTAAGCCAAATAAAAATGGATCTCAGTCAGCTTGCTTTTGATCAAACTTACATTAGCCTATGACCAGACCACATACCAAAATTCCCAAAAAAGCACTTCAAACTTTGGCAAGGTGTATTTCAACCAGACCATTGGTGAAGCCTGAATAACAAACACTTGTTGATTGTAATTTAATGGGGAGACTGTACAACTGCCTGGTTATAGATTTCACAGTGTGGTTATTGTGCAATAATCTCATATTGTTACAACACTAGTATTATTATTAAACTAGCATAGAAAAACAAAGACGTCTGCCCAGTAAATAGCAGAACTGTGAGCCAATGTTCATGGTGGATTACTTCAATCCCACTTTTATTTTAGGATAAAGGTACTCTGGTTAGAGTTAAGTCTTTTCTACCTGGTTGTTCAGGCAGCAGAAACATAGTGTGGCTAGTCTGGTTCCCATACATTGGGTCTTGGGGCTGTTTTTCCCTGCAGTGGACGCGCATGCACAGCAGGGAAAAAGACCCAGCGAGGACACTTCCCATTCTGCTGATGCTGTTTTCGTGCAGCATCGCGCTGTGCTCCCAGAGACACGTCCATGGAAGATTAACGGACTTGTTTCCAAGGCACGGAAAGGCAGTGCCCCATGCTGTTCGGGCACTGTTTTTCCACGTCTTTGGTATGCTTATTCTATGGGGTGTGCTCCCGCCGCATTGGCAATTGCCCGCAAGTCACGGGGGATTCACTGGCAAATGTGCCGTCATGTATGGAAATATGGCACATGACCTTAAACAGGCTAAGATTTGACTGTTGCTGACTTCTAATGTAGATGGTTATCCACATAACTATTCACAATTGGAGTCACCAGTTCCAAGTACTTTCCCTGTAGGATTTTAAACCCACAAACTTACCAGTCCATGAGTTCCAGCATCCTCTTCCATGAATCTGAAGTGTTCTCAGTGTCCTGCACTCAGAAGCCAGCGGTCACTTTCTGATGGCCATCTTCTGCTGATGTGTCACTGCCTATGCTCACAAGTCTACTGGAATAACACTTCAGGACAGTCTGCCCACATACACAACAGCATGTCAACAGGAGAGCAGTGCTACAAAATCCTCATCTAGGAAATGAATGAGGAAATTGGTAAAACATCCATATATGAAACAGTGAGGGGGAGGAAACAAATAGTAAAATATTGTACTATTGAATTGAAGGCCCATTTAAAATGTGAAAAGGTCTATGTATATTGTACTTCAGGTCATATGTTTGAGTGGGTTTTAAGTGCATTTATTTTGTTTTCTACAATATTAGCAAAGAGCAGCAAAGCATAATAATAAATCAAGCATTCCACACCAAACAAGCACCCCCTGAGCTCATACACCAATGATCTAGGAGCAGTGCTCTGATATGCTTGTACCCCCCTCCACACATTTCACAAAAGGCAAAATTCAAAAATGCACAGTTTACCTTAAAAAAGTAGAAACATATTCAATTTTATGAATATAAACTTTCTGATAAAGTATATACAATCCTCATATATTGTTAAGGAAGCATTAGAAGGGACACTTAACATACATCTCCAGTCCACTGAGACTGGGTATTGTTAGTGAGCATTACCCAATGAAACATATTAGATGCGTCATTTACACAGATTAGGAATGTTCTGAGGCTCCCTGGGTGACATATCTTTCATGCATTATGCATAACAGAGCAACATAAATATATACTTTAATATACTGTATATGTATATTGATATGTACATAGTCCAGCTTCCCACATATACATATTTCGTTTTATCAGAATTAGGGTGGGGGAGGGAGACTACAAACTTTCTCAAATTGAAAAATGAGGATCCAATATTAGTTCTTACTCATTGAACCTATAAAAGATTTAGCACCTTTTCAGACATATTACCCCTGGCACATAAACATGATGATGAAGCAAAAATCTTGACTTCAAGTGAGGTAGCAGAAGCAGTAAGAGGAAACTGAGCGGAGCATAGAAGATATAGTAACTGTCTGTATAATGTAGTGTGCTCGGTATTGTCAAAGCTCTCAGACAGCTCTGCTTTTTCCAGTGATGCTGTTCGTTAATGCAAAGCTGTATAAATTATATGTAGCATCATGTGAAGCAATTATCGTGTTTAAAATATTCTTTATACTCGCAAAAATAACCAGAGTCTAGTGATTGGTTATGTACCCTATTGGGGGTATTATTGACCTACTACTGTAACAGAAGTTTAAAAAGAAAAAGGAGGAAGAATTCTGAAGTCAAAAATAAAGAGAACGTTTAAAATATAACAGACGATGCAATCTGGAACATGAGATGCAGAGCTCATGGTATGTGATTTAAACATAGCACAAAAAGGTTGGTACGGTGGTCCGCTACAATCTGTATATAAAAAACATCTGCCTGTATAAATCAGACATTAAAACATTCTTCCACGTTGGCTTCAGTTATCTGCAGACATTGTCCCTTCTAGTTATACCGAAGACTGGTCCCAAACCTGAAAGAGAAAACTTCTATTACCATACAAAGCTACTAGGGAACAATGCATAACACAACTTTGATTAGAACATATTGTATATTACTGAGTGTAGAAGTGACCCAAACATAAGCCGAGATGCTGAGATTTTGTTATCGGAGTAATATACTCCAAGAAGGTATATACATCATAAGGTTTTATCTTGTGATAACTTAAAGCTCCTACAAGGTATTGTATGATTGCACTTTAGGTCATGTTATGTTTCACCTATGGCAGGCTTTGTTAACCTCTTTTTTTTTACCTTCTGTTGTGGCCGTATGGGCAATCGCTGCAGTGTACATAGTGCTATGTACACTGCATAAAATTCCTGCTTTCCTTAATGACCCCAGTTGTGTTGGCTGAAAAGTCGAGGCCCCTCCATTAACATGGTCTATGGCGTGCCCCCTGCCCCCGTCACCCTAGAAATGCTGCGGCCGCAAAGGAAATTGTCACAGCTTTTTGGGGATATGCAGCGTTCATGTCAGCCAAGCTGGGCTCGCCATGAACGCTAGGGAGCGTGCCATGGGCAAGCATGTTGGATTACAAAGTAATCCGCCATGGTTCTCCACTCTCCCTGGCCACACCGATGACATGAAAGAGGCGAACCCAGAAGAGATTGGTTCGCTGATATGGAGATAGGATGCGGGCTTACTGGGGATAGGCGAGTATCCCTGAACAGGGAGTTGTGGGGCAAGCAAACGTACCCAGATCTGGGTTTGGGGTAAATGCTCAGGAGGTTAAATGGGCATTCAGGGATGTACCAATTCATACACCATCTCTGTACTGACAGTGTGAACTCCTGCTTTTGGTCACTGTTCGTGATTTTGTACTACCATTCTTTGTACCTTTTTATTTGAAAGAATAGTAGAGAAAAGACAACAATTAAAATATTTTAAAAAAGGGGGGAGGGGGGTAGAGAGGAACTAGCTCATTAGCTCAGTAATTGTCGGTAATAATGTTATTTACTGGAAAGACTTGGCATAAAAGACAACAGCAATGTGAAAGCATTTTGTGACTCCTATGTCACTTGCTCTGGATGGTTATGGTATGGTGGTCTTGTCAATTGAGAATCTCTGCTTGAAGGAATGAGCTGAATTGTAATCTTTGTTAAATGCTTTTGTTTTAAAAGCCAAGTCCACCAAAGGATATATATTTTATTTATAGGTGGAATTATGAGGCAAGTTTCCTTCTATCTTGACCGTGCCTCATTTACTACCACAGAGCCTTGGTGAACAAAAGAGGAAAATGTATAACATGAATTCGTTTTGGGTGGGCATCTCGATCAAAATACCATATTCCACTAGAAACATGCAACCACATCTTTTTGTTCTTTATAAATATACTGCATGTCAGAAAATACCTAAACACGTGAATCTAGTCTACCTTATTGACTTGTGAGAGGGGGGTTCTTGCTCCTCCTGCAGGTACCCGGCCTCTACTACTGTCTTCAAACAATCGTCCAGGTGACCTTTCCCTTCTAGTGCTGAGAAGTCGTCCAGGGGACTTCTCCCTCTCCAGAGGCCTCCCAGGAGACTTATCCCTGCGCATTTCTGTCCTTCCTTCTCGATAACGGTGGGGTGTACTTGGCTCCCGAACAAGGCCTTGCATCTCTCCTGGCACAGGGCTAGCTGCTATTCTCTTTGTGATATGGTCATTATATGAAGGTGGACCTCTCTTGTTTGGACTGCAATAAAGATGTGACATGTTTTTTCTCATTGTCAAGGGCATGCTTTTTGTTCAAATTTAAAATAATGGTACAAGTAAAAGGATTTTCATTCATTTTGGAAACAGATTTATATCCGGCAGAACAAAAGTGCCAATGGTAGTCATTTGGTTCATGAAACTACACTGGACACATTTATATTGTTCTGGGCAGCCTTGTCTTAAATGTACTGTGTGGTATGGTAAATGACTGTCTGATCTGTGGGTGATATCTGAATAAATTTCTCCTGTGTGTTTATATATAGGCATTAGCTTATGTGCACAGCTAATGCTTTGATATAAAATTGATCAACATATCAATAAAAGGCCTTTCCTCTGAGATACCCAGAAATGAGCAGTTTTCTATTTTATTCTTGGCTAAAACAAGAACTGTTAGTAAAAATGAGAACATATTAAAGGGAATTAGTAAAACGGACACAGAGGGCTGGCTAAAAGGATAGAAAGGTTGAAGAAAAGGGAAGGTTGTGTAATGTTGAACAGAATGACACCTATACATACCTCCTTGTTGTTGATGGGGCTCGATGGAGATCATTAGCATTATCTTTTACCAGATTACCCTTGCAGCAGATTACTCTCAGTTTATCCTGGTAAACAGATGCCAGGTAAATTGCACCCGAGGAAATTGCTGGTCCCAGATATCGTGGATTTGGGATATCCAAATGGGCCCTAGCTGGAGCACTGCAATGATAAACATCTTTAATAACCTACATTTATATATATTAAATATTATATTTATAAAGCCTAATATTAGTTTTAACAAAACAACTTACCCTAGGGCAGCACGCCCCTGAATCTCAATCACTTCCAAGGAATTAAAGTGCGTCACAAATAAGTATGGTTCTCTGTAAGCTAAATAAGAAAGACAAAACGTTTTTGTACAATCCCACTGAAGTAAATTTGAGGTACAGAATGTGTAAGCTATTGAATTATAGTTCCAGAATAAGATGGACACTGAACAAAAGGTGCTAGCTGGTATAACACCACCTACACACAGCAGGGGTTTAACCTTCCTAGCATTCTGCCCATGCCATTAGGGTGTGTTTTCAATTGACCTAAGGACCCACTAAAATATAGTGTTCACATAGCCAGGTGGACTTTCCGGGCACTGTCAAGTATGCAGTAATCCGTATTTTCAGATCCTCAGGGTGAGTGCACAGTATATATTTTTATCATGTGTGCACTATAGTTGTAACTTTTATAATATATGCTTATGCAGGGATAGATGGGTACATTAGCATATATCAGTGATGCACTGTACGGGGTCTAAGGCAGTATTGGGATGAGGTTGGGGGTGGTCGTTGTTTCCCCCCCTTTTTTCCTCCCTCCTTCCTGGCCTGACTCATATGGGCAATTATGTATGCTAGTTGGTATAAACCATATAAGGTATTTTTGACAATCAATAATTAATATGTCTCATAATATATTTTTGGATGTATTGACTTAATGTGCCCTAATATGTATAACAGCGTGGAAGAAAACCCCCCCTGATGAGGCCACTGGGACCGAAATGTGTCGGGGGAAATTAATCCACATATCTGACGCATGTGTTGCGTATATGTACCCACTTGAACACTGACACATTTATGTATTACTTTTTTGCTATTGTATGTTTTATACGCAATAGGGGTTGTTATGTATTTCCCAAACAGCCTTGTTGGAGATGTGGGGTTTGCCGATTACCTGTCATTGCCACTATCTGTCACTAAGATCCTTGGAGGCAAGCCACCTCAACGGAAAACCCTCCCATTTAGTGGGTAAGGGTTGTGTTTACATTTATTATTTATATGAGGATTGTGACACAGTTATTCCGCATCCACCCTAGGTGACATTTCACCCTTCTGTCTTACCTCCTTTTGTAAAGTATAGTGTTCACAAGTTTGCATTTAAACCAGCTACACAAGGTAACTTATAATTAAAAACATCTCACACACTTACCAAATGCAAGAGGCAGCCGACTCCATTTTAGATCATCTGTACGGCTTCGCCTTCCATAGGAATCAACGAAAACACCAAACTCTGCAGGAAGACAATAAAGATAATCATTGAAAAATGCTAGTAATAAAAGGTTAAAGCATGAAAGAAAATAAGTTACAAATTGTTTTACCATGGAAACAAAGGAGATATTCTTCCCTCTGACCAGTAGTGTTAACCTGCATTATAGCAATGGGAAAGCTATTGGATGAAGACGCGAACACAGCCGAGGCTAAAGAGTGGTCATTCTTATCCAGAAATTCTAGGGAAAAAACAGTAATGGGTTTAACATATAACAATCCACAATGTAAAGCTTTGAAACCCCAAGGTTCTTACGGCCCTTTTTCAGAACAATCGCTACGTTTTATGGGGGTCCCCGTTCAAAGTATCGCATGGTTATCGATCGTTCAGGAATCGTGCGCAAAATTGACCTGTGTATGGCCACATTTACAAGAGCCTTTCACTAAGGGAAAGGCAAAAACTTTTTTAACAAGTAGATTTGCTCATGAAAGGCACAACTAGTGAAATTGGGGGTATTAGGCAATACCACTGGTTTCCACAGTTTGCAACAGGGGTGAATCCTCACAATCATATTACCAGTCTTACACCCAAGGTCATCTTCTGGCAGAAATGGAAAAAAAATGTATTTGGAAAAGGACATGTGTGGCTCCAAAAGTCACCTTTGGCAAAACTGCTGTAGTTGATCCTACATATATGCAATCAACTCAATATCCTTGATGGATACAACTTGGGGGACAAAAATCTATATTGTCCATCAACTCATCCAGCAGCTTGATAAAACATCTTCCATAGAAGATAAGAGAAAAATAAAATTTCTTCCAAATACAAAATAGAAAAATTGGAAATGATATCCTAGCAGATATATTAAGCAATGTCTTGAGCATAGCTGCATAATAGCCATAATCAGAATATCATGTTGTCTATCACTGTGTAAGTCACCGTACCTCTATAAGAACAACCATATCTAGTAACTCACCCTCAAGTGTGTATTGCTTCATCTCAATTTCATAGAATTTATTGGTTCCAATAATGATGCTGTAGCCAGTAAAATAAATACAACTGCATGGTTCGGAGGTCTCAATTTCCTATAAAACATTAAATCAACATCTTACAGATTATTTGTGCATGAAGCATATTGCATAAATTACATACATTTTATAACTGAAGACACCTATTTTCATTAATCAGATTGTGTATATTATGTGGTCGTCAAGTCAACCCTTAAACTACAGAATTAGTCTTTATTTTCCACTAAAGCCCCCCATACACTTTAGATCACTCCATACAATTTCCATTAGATCTACCAACAACTATGTAGTGCCAGGTCCTCCCCGATAGAATACATAGTGATTGGAAGGTGTATATCACTGCTATGTAGTGCCGGGTCCTCCCTGATAGAATACATAGTGATTGGAAGATTTAGAAAGCTTCTCATATTACATGGTTTTGGTAGAACAAAAGTTGATTGCACATAAATTGTATGGTATGATTGTATGGTGTATGGGGGGGCTTAACATGTAAGCCTATGTTATGTGTGTAGAAGGGAACACACTACAGTGCAATCCTATACCGCAAGGACAGTCATTTAAGTGTGTTTCTTAACACTGAACATTGTGTAATAGGTATGGTATAAATAATGTATCTGGATCAGCTTGTCTCTGGAGGTTACAACTATATCCAAATGCTTTTTAGGACCTTCAACCATTTCTCTGAAGACAGCAAGAAACTATCTCACTTCCATCTGACCCAAATCTTGTGCTGGATAATTAAAAATCCATGAATAAAGATTAAATGAAAGTCATGAAATATTTGGGGCAGTAACACTTTTTCAATTGTTGCACTGATAAATTATTCTGCAAAGCAACAAATCTGAAGCATCACATGCCTAAAACATTGTAATCACACTCTACACAAAAACTTTTTTCCCCCAATTTTTTTTTCAAAAATTTACAAATGATCGTTCCTCGAGACAGGAAGCACTGTTCATACAGGATGAACCAGGAAGCTTTAGAACCAAGAAAACTTTGTACACACCATATTATTTTCAGACTGATGTAGGTTGAGGGATTCATACTAACAAAAGGGCATCCCCCTAAATACACTGGAGAGGTGACACCTGCTCAAATGATATTTATGCTATGAGAACAAAAAACAACCTTTTACCATAAAAGGCTGCCAGTGACCAATGAATAAATGATCAATAGAAGGTGCCAAATGTATTTATATATCTGGCAATAAATGTCTATTACATTGAGAGTAAATGTGGTTATATAAATTTATATAAAACAAATAGAAAAAAACACATACCTTTCTAATGCAGAACTTGTTAAGGCTTTCATTAAATCTCAGGATGACAACTTTATTTACCATGGCTGCACAAATGCACAGACCATTCTCAATCTAGAAAAAAACATATAAAAATATATTTTTAAATGAAAATGAGTGCATGAAGTAGTAACTTTAATGTGTATGTAACATTGTTCTTCCCTTTTCAAAGAACTAACTTCATAATTTTAGTAAATCTAAAGTACACTGTACTGAGAGATTAAAAGATGTGTGGAATGCTTTAGTCTAAGGACAACCCCTAGATGATGCCAATACAAAGATGGCACCAGACTCATGGAAAGGAAAGCAGATTAAGACACTGACAGGGGTTGTGGTCTTCCTTAACATGAAGAAATCTGATTCTGGCTCTACATTAAAGTTTACTGTCAAGCAGTTTCTACATACTACACCAATGTGCACGTGAACAGTCATTGAAAAACTCTACTTGTATGTTATGAAGGTACTTCTTATATTGTATTTTCATAATTACAATACAATACAGCCTTAAAAACATTTTACTAAGCCCCTTACATTTCTAAAACAATCATCACATACCTTGCCTGCTGCAAATAAGTGACATCCTTTAACAGCCTCAAATACTGTGAGCGATATCTCAGGTTGAGCTGGTAGATGTGCTTGGGCTAAGGACTGCTTCACCTTCTTCACATCGATCAGACACAAAGCACGTTCTTCTCCTTAATCACACATTTATAATAAATTGGAGATTAATGTTGTGTACTCAAGTTACTAATTTATTTTTACAAAACATTTCTAATCTTACCCTGCACAATTTCCTTTCTAAATATGTAGTATGGAATAATTTAAGTCATATGTGCAAAGGCATTTGTTAATGACAGAACCGTTTTTCTCCTAATACACATTGATGGGAATGCAAAAGCAGCTAAACAGAGATGGTAGGTAGTAAGCACCTTGTGATCTCATATTCAGGTCTGCTGGAACTGGCCATTGCCCTACGAAGGCACCTAAAACACTCCTGTGATTTACATCACCCTTTTAGACATGTTGCCTCCACCTTAAGATCACCAATGATTGATTACATTACCTGCAATCAGTAGAAGTTTATCCAACTCTTTAACAATATGAATCTGAAACACGGCTCCAACTCCAGGGATATGAGTGAGAGAATTCTTCAATACATTCAGGGCATACAAACCCTCTTCTGCGCCAACTAGGACAATCTGTAAAAAATACACAACACAACATTAGACAATATACACCTCCAAATGTCCTCAATGACTGTAACTAAATTCACGATACACTTTTAGCACATAATGTAGCTGCTGATAACAGTTTTCTGTTTGGGACAGGACCACCACAAGCAAAGATCTAAAGGTCCACATACACCTTTAGATCTCTCTGTCAGATTTCCTTTAGATCTCCTTTTGTTTTACCAAAACCATATAATATGAGGGACTTTCTAAACAATCAAGTATACCTGTGTTCATTTGCAGAGGACCTGCTACATAGTACATAGTTGTTGGTAGATCTGAAGGTGTATGGCCACCTTAAGTATTACTTTAATTGATTTTTTATAACAAGTGGTACATTGCTTCAACTGTACTCATTTGAAATGATTATTTTGAAGTAATGGACAAATACTTTTTTGTCAAAGTTTCTAAGTATTCAAATTTTTTATGTAATATATTGTATATTGTTTTCCATTAAGTAACTTAAAAACACTCTGAAAATATTCTACATGGAGCTATCCCTTGTAATGATATGTAGGACATTTTCTGTATATAGGACAGTCAGTGGCTTGCTCTCTGTAACACTATGTCTCTATGTTACTTTAACAGTCAGGAAGTTTTTCTATAACCCAGAAGATTCATATAATAAGGGCAAATATAAGGGTAGGTTTAGGTAAAACATAGAATAAAAATCAGATTAAGGGTATAAGAATAGTTTGGGCTAACTAGAGCAGTATTGTGAGCATTATAAAAATGACTTCATTTACCAAAGTTTAGTGAATCACATGAAGCTCTGCTGAATTCAATCATGCAGTAAGTAGAAAATCAACCCGTATGGCCTTAAATGGTAAATGGATTACAGGAAAAAGTAGCTGTTGTTAAAAATATCTAATATCTATTAAAATATTTTCAGTACATAAAAATACTTAGGAGTTCTTTTTTGCAACTCCTTACCTGCTCTGTGAGAGGTATAGTGCAGTTGATGTCTAGACGGTCTTCTCCTTCCAGCTTCAAAAGGGAATTTCCAAGAAGTTTCTAAAAAAACAAATATACATAATCATCATTGTTGTATAGGGATTAAAATATAGCACTTACAAGTCTACTGAATTGATTGATACTCAGGAAGAGGTTTAATCTAAGATGGTATAAAGCTGGCCTTTAGGAAAACCACAAACATGGGCCAAGTGGAGACAGAATGCTTCCTACTGCAGTTTATTTCATTCCTTCAATAAAGACTGCAGAAAGGCAATATCCTTTAAATTGTCAGATTTTTCAACATTCTTATAAAAACTGTTAGGCTTTTTCCATTGCGTTGGGACCCCTCTGCTAAGCGTACACGCTTAGCGGGGGGTCCCAACGTAACAGATAGACTTACCTGCTCGGCGGACGGGTCTGTCTTCATTGCGCCGACCCGATCCGCCGGTGTCAGGCTGAACGTAGTCGAGTACGTTCAGCCTTTACACCGGCGGATGTGTAAACAGACCATCCGCCGGCAGGCAATGTCTGTGGGATACGTCGGGACCCCTGCTAAGCGTATATGCTTAGCGTAGGGGTCCCGGCGTACAATGGAAACAAGCCCTTAGTCTCATAACTCTGACCTAGCATTCCTACTTCATTATACGTTTACTCAAACTTCAAAACAAACATATGTAACCGTAAGGAAGAGATAAAATATATGCTATTTAAACATTCACATTCTATCTATGAGCAGGAGTGGCACAACATGACAGTGACACACAAGGAGAGTGGCCAGTGTAACAAGAACAGAATGTGATCACAACAGACTTGTGTCAGAAGTGTACATAGGAATATTTACCTTTACTAACACCTCCAATACACTCATCCTGATGTCATGAAAAGAGCAACACACAGTTACACACTAATGCTGTACCAAGAATGAGGTTATGCAGTCATCATGTACATCAGTGAAACTGCTTTTGGTGTGTGTGTTTAAACATTGCGTACAAAATCAGATTATGTGGAAAGGGACCTTACCAAAGGCATTACCCAAAAAGGATTGTGACCTAAACCAGATAATACAGAGCACTAAAGCTGGCAATTGTTACAGTTAGATCTATTTAATGTCTGAGATAAATAAAAATGCTGGTTGGGGGGAAAAAAGTATGCAGAGGCAGTCTTAGTCATATGTACCCTAGCCAAGAAATTACAGATTGCAAATAGAAGGCCCTAGGGTGAAGAAAACCCCACCCTTGTCCCTGACAAGGGGACTACTAATTTGGCATTGCGAGTACCGAAAAGCAGTAAAGGATGAGTACTGTTATCGTTTTCCACTTTAGAGAATTTTTGAGATTCAAGGCTCCCCACTGACATACAGCC
>CM070032.1:72847166-72864560 GCA_036250615.1 Ptychadena robeensis | reverse complement strand
AGTCTTTATAATTGTAAGTAGCATAGCTTTTTTTACTATAATCAAATGATCACTTCTCTGATTTGAGATAAGGTACTGAGTGGTTATTGTTACCCATTAAATACAATAATACAAGATTTTCATAAGTATACACATTAACACTGTTACTGGGTACCCAACCAGGCATGATACATAATGTATAAACACTGTTACTGTGTACCTAACCAGGTATGATATACAACGCATTGAATGAAATATATTGCTCCTATATATAAATTATACATGCCTAAGTTAAAACTACTATGATAATGCATTTAACCAAGAATGACACATGATTCTTTAAAATATATGAATGTAGAAGCTGTTTTAGACTAAACCCATTACAAATACCACCTGTGACCTCTTTGATATGTATTTTTAAACAACCAGATATCAATATGTAAGTAATAACAGCAATAACATTATGTAAATTTGTAATCTAGATTCTTGTTCTGACCACCTCCCCGAGGAAGCCCCTTTGGGCAAAACGCGTTGGAGGAGAAACAAGATTTCCATCGATTACGAAGTCCTTTTTAACTGTTTGTTGTTTGCCTGTTTCACTGCTGTCTCTGTATAAGTTTGTCCACTTTGTGGAAAAAGTTTTAAATATCACAAGGGCCATTTTTGGGCCTAAACATAGTATTTTACGATTATATACTGTTATATTCTGGTCCTTGATAGGCACCTAATAAAGACCATTTTACTGCAACACTAAGATCCTTTACTGCTTTTCGGTACTCGCAATGCCAAATTAGTAGTCCCCTTGTCAGGGACAAGGGTGGGGTTTTCTTCACCCTAGGGCCTTCTATTTGCAATCTATTTAATATCTGATCCACTGTAAAAATTTGCTCCAATCCCCATTTTGCAAATTGGACAATGAAGAAACACCAAAACACTAATGAAGTCAATAAATTGCTTCATCCTTCTATCAGCATTAACATTGTAAAAGCTATGAAAAAAGAAAATTGGACTGTATTTCAAAACAGCTCAAGTAAGGCTCCGGTTTCACTGACTGCTGGGATCCACTGGTCTCTGCACAAGCCTCTGTTGCGTTTCCATAGACCTAGCTGGCTTCGTCGATTTCAATGTGACGGAGGCTCAGACCCACGGATCCAGGCTCTGACAGGCTGTGGAGACAATGGGCGGCTTGTGCACTCTGTTAAAATCTCTGCATTCAACTTCTAACATATAAAATGTAAAAACTGTCCACATTGGACCAGACTTTTAGCCTCTTGTCAAGCAGGCAATAGTCCAAAATTTAAGTTTGGTGTATCCTTGGTAATCCCATTGTTGGGCAAGGGCAAGCAATGAAAAGCTTTCAGTCCCTTTGCTCATGAGTTTGCACGCCCTCGCCCAACAATGGGATTATGAAGGATACATCAAACTTGAATGTTGGAATAGTGCCTGCTTGACAAGAGTCTTAAAATCTGGTAAATGTGGACAGGTTTTACATTTTTATATGTTATTATAAATGACCGTTTTATACTGAAACATCAGCCTGTATAGGGTGAATATACAAGCACCTTTAAAGTCCATGGGGGCTGGCCACACCTTACTTGAGCTGTTTTCAAATGCAGCCCAAGATTGTTTTTTAAAAAAAGATTTGTTTTTTTTTCATATATTTATTTGGGATGTGGTGCGATTTCTTGGAGTGTAGTGTACTGCCTGTACGGAGATAAAAAAAAAATCTGCTGTAATCAAACTATATTTCATAGTTATCTGCTTTGACTTCCCCTTCACATCACCAGTGTCATCAATGAGTACCAAAAGCGACATTGCCTGGATAACATGATATAACCTGCAGGTCAATGGTGCCCCCTGCCTTTGTCATAATTTATGACACACAAGAGGCAGAACCCGGAACAGGCAAGTAACTCTGAGTGAAGCTGGGTTTGTAAATACTGTTATGTTGTCAGTTTTTGCATCATGTTCCATCTCCAAAATTTACTCTTGCATGGAACTTGTTTAGGTTCAGTTATGCTAAGATTCTAAAGGGTTTACCAGGAAGTTAATCAACTGTACAGTTAGACTCCACCAGCCATTCTATCTGTTTAATATAAATCTAATAGGGAGGTTGCTACTGCAGGCCCTGAAAATCCTAGATGTCTAGCTGTATCTGACTATAGTGTATTTCTGCTGTAGTCCTGACAACTAGCAATCCTCAAGACTCATCTTTAAAGTTACACTATCATAGGATACTAATGGAGGCACGTTGATTCAGACAATGTTCCTTTAGAAATGTCAGTAAACCAAACATGGATTTTGCCATAGGTTTCAAACAATATTGCCTGTTACTATTGCAGTGTAAACACATTTTTTCCAAAACAGTTTATGCTTAGGTCCTACAACAAATTGGGTACTTGCAGTTACCGAAAGAGTATATGAGTCATATGACCAAAAAAGAAAAACTTAAAATGGCATGATGCACTTGTGGGTGGATTCATTTCTTTTAGTCTGTATGGTAAGAGGTAGGTAGTTGGATTTACTGACATTTTAAGGATTTATCACAATTTTACTATAATGTCTGACTCTGCAGAGAGCTCTGCAACAGCCTTAATATAGCTGGTTCCTATATACCCAAAGCATTCATGTCAATGGATTTTCAGTATACTACTGTACTGTCCTAATACATAGCATAAATGATGATGTTCTTTTTATATTTGTTTAAATTACAAAATAGATGGAATAAAAGGAAACAATATTTACTAACAGGCCAAACAGAATAAGGTTACCCAAAACATAATGCGAGAAATAGATCATTTAAAGTGTTATCTTCATTTTTCTTCTAAATGTGCCCTAAATAAAGAAAATCTGGTGACTCATCTTTATCTATTACTTGGTTAATTAATAAATCAATTTGTTTTTGACATTTGAGGGAGTGAAGGCTCTGCACAGGGTAATGCATTATAGTGTGTATGGGAAATCTAGGTACCATGCACAGTACACAACTCACGGTTGCCAAAACCACAATACAACATCTATAGTGTGAAAGAGTCATAAGGGCTTACTCTTCCTTATTTTCTGATTATATAAATATCTTGAAAGACCAAAGTGCATCCTTATCAGTTTATGTTTGCAAACTGCTAGAGCAGTGGTGGGCAAATGAGTTGCTATGGAGGGCCACAAAAGCGACCCTCGGCATCACTAACATGTTAAATCTTTACTGACTTGTATAAGCACTTTTAAATTAAGAAAATTTTAAATGAAGTAACGTCACCACGCTGTGATTGATCACGAGCCAATTGTACGGTAACCAATGTGCATCACATGGGCACATCGATTATCGTACGAGGGGGACCCCGTTTCCTGGTTGCCCAGGTCTCTCCTTTCCCCAGCCGGAGAAGCAGCCAGCTTCTCCAGCTGGGGAAAGCAGCCCACCTGCAGCCAGCCAGCCCCCCCCCCCCCCCCCCCCTCTCCTGGCAGAGCTGGGTCCATGTTGGCTACGCCCCCTTCACACACACACACACACACACACACACACAGAGCAGCTATCTGAACACACAGCCTGCGTGTGCAGCTCAGCTGTCAGCCTGTACATTACATTGGATGGGGATAGCGCTGTCCCTATTTAATGTAATGGATTTGGACCAATGTTTTCCTGTTGGAAACCTGTTTGGTTAAGTTCCTTCGAGCAGGATCCATTAATCCTACTCGAAGGAACCATGCATAGCAGTGAGGGAGCACAGCGCCCGATGTTCCTCTAATCTGTTACTTCATTGAGCCGCGTGTGGCTAGCTTCAGGGGCTGGGTCACTGATTGGCTTTCACGTCTTCTCGCTCTAAGAAGATCCCAGTCAAGGACAGGTGAGTTCCCTATGCGTTAAGTACGGTTTCAGGGGGTGCAAGTGGAGTACTGAGGGGGGCCGCTAAAGAACACAAGGTTGGGCACCTGGGTGCTAAAGCCAGTGGGTTTTGACTTTTCAGGAGTAGGCCATGTACTTTTATATAAGTATCTTTTTCTGAGAACAGTGAAACCCAACATTATGCTAGAAAAATACCTTTTTTATTTGTAGATGAAATGTTGGGTTTTAGAATTTTAACTAAACTGTTAAGAAAGCTAGCATTGAGGAACTTCTACCACTTACCGCATCAGCTTCTGCCTTTTCCCTGGACACTCTTCCACCAGCAACCACAGACTCTAAGGCAGTAACCCAGCGCTGTTTGTCAGGAAAACTGGGTGCTAACAAATACAGTGTTCGTCCAGGCCAGCAGGTAGTGTGCGGATGAGACTCCACCTTCATCACATATGGCACATCTATCAAAAGGAGTAGCAAAATAAGTATCAATAATAGCTATATATAATATATAGTGGTATATACTGGATATTATATATAATGGTGATATAATATTTTTTGTTAAGAAATAAATAACTATACAGATGCATTATACAGGGAGGACCGTAAAGAAAAAATCAATTTTCTACAGTGATAGATACCTGATTTTGCAGTATTTACAAGTTCAGTAGACCCAATAGCTCCATGAATGGTGACATCGCCATCAGGAAGACAAAGCTCAAACTCTTCAGATGGTCTCTGGCCACCTAGGTGTAATTAAATAATCATTACAATCCATGATATAACTTTACATATTAATCTAAGATCTAGATAAGTAGTCAGTGTTGCAAACTATATAACAAAATAAAACATCTTAAGGGCCGTTTCAAGCTAGCTGCGTTTGCACTGTGCTTCTTCAACTAAGCACAGCTTATGTTAACAAGGTACACATGTATCCATAAGAAACCACTTGTACCCATCATGCAGGCCCAATGTTACGTTTTGTGGTAGCGCATTGCTTCCCGTCTCCTATATATTTGTGTAGGAGACTCAATGCATGGTTTCTTTACCAGACACAGCTAGTGTGAAAGGGCCACTGTAAAAAATTGAAGGCATTCAGTCCTAAACACATAGAAAGAGTAGACTCCCAACAAAACAAAAAATACAGAAAAAACATACCTTCTTTCACTTCAGAATCATATACAAAAATCTTTGTTCCTTCTAGAATAACATATTTTCTGTCCCAGCCTTGCTGTCCACGTTTATTGTTTCTAAAAAGAAAAGCATATAAAACTATATTAAACAGGCACCTGCATAGCATTGATACCTGATTTCCCATCTACTGAAACAGATGGGAAAAAGCAATGCACTTATAGAACAGCAAAGCCCTAAATACTTATACACACACACACATACACAACAATGAAATATAGATATTTAAATATAGATTTTTAACATTAAAATTTGGTTTGAATCAAAATATGAATAAAACAAATAAAAGCTAAATTTACAGGCCTTACATGCAGCCCAGAAAGGCACTGGCCACTCCTGTGGGGCTTGGGAGGCATTCAAAAGCGCCTCCATGTTAATCCTAAGGCCATGTGTCCAAAGCAAATTAAAGATGCGTTCCGGCACATTTGATTTTCCGCATCTTTCCCCTTCTGTTTCAATAGGGCATGCTCCCGATGCGGCAATGCAGCTTCAAAACAGCATCACGAGCGTGCCACTCAGAATGGTAAGTGTCCTCTCTGCATCTTTTTCCCCACTATGGATGCGCAGCAGTGGACACATGCCCTAAGCCGCAAGCGGCTGAAAACAGCAAGCGAAATGCCTCTTGACACTTTGTCTGGGCAGCTGCTAATTTCTAGGCAGAACATGAAGCTTAAATATTGATCTGCAAGCATGCAGCACATTCAATACCTTGGGATCTTCATCCAGCCTTCCAATCGTACAGAACCGTTCACATCCTTCATCTGCATCCCTGGGGAGTTCATTTTCTCTCTGCAGAAGGCCTCATTGAAATGTGAAGCATATTCTGCTGGGAGGCCACATGTAGCTGGGAGGCAGGAGGAACACTTTGGGTGACACATGACCTGACATTCTTACAAAAAAACAAATAGAAATGCAGGTTAACAAATTTGCCCAATAATGAACTGGATGGGTCTGCACACGGAGACAGCTGTTTTTAGCTTGACATATGACACAACAATCTCAATTAGATATTGACTTACCTAAACATTTTGCACCTTGCCTTCCAAAGTGCACAGTGTCCAAACACACAGCACATTTGGCTGCTCGCATTGTAAGACCAACATTAAACCTATGAGGGATATTATGGTGCATTCGCTCCTTTAGTCGACGACTAAACTCTAAAAGCAAAGAGATATAGCAAAAAAGATAAAACCATTAAGAGTTCTGTATATATTTACAGTGGTACATTATCAGAAGATATATCTACATGACCAGTGAAAAAAATCATCATGATTAGATTTCTCGTACTGGGTTTACTTAATAAATCTGTTGAAAAGACAAGAAAACACCTACCTTTAACTGTACATGTCCACTCTAATCAGAAGAATTAAAAAGACCTCTGGGCATACTGTAAATTATACTAAGACCTTTTCTCTGAGATTCATGTAGTCTAAAGGCTTGAGAACAACCTACCCATCTTTCTTTTGTCAAGATTCTAATAACTTACAAATGACATTTACAGACATATGTGTGCAACCTAAGCAACCAGTGCCTAAGATACACACAATACGCTTTCTGCCCCAATATATAGAAACACTGTTGCATCCAGCATAATATCCCAATGTTGGAAAAATGTAACACATTGACTGGCTTAAATTGTAAAAGCGCAACATTTTGTGGACTTGATGCCGCCCGAAATACAACCAATTGTTCCTAGTAAACAGAGTGTGACTGTAGCCAACAAGAGAGATTCCTGTCAGTGTCTATACAGCATCTGCAACCAAGAAGTGATGTCATTCGTATTCAGTTAGTGACATCATCCTTGTATCCACATTGCAAGAAATATACACAAAAACTCCTGATCCTTTTACTTCCTTTATTGTGAGTGCATTTCTCCAGCTTTTCCTTTTACTGTTAACATAACTTAACCTTGTGTCCTTGTTCCTATCTGTCTTTTACAGAGGGGCGACACTCCTCCTAACACCTCTGAAGCTGCACACCACCACACAACTTTATCACCCACCAGTTCAAGTAATTATGGAGAAACTCCTTACTAACCCCATGAGAATCACCTGGTTCCATACACCAACCTATGGTCTTTCTGTCTACTGGCATCATTCCAAGTGTCTGATTACTGCTGACAGTTGCGCATAATTATTATTTACTTCTGTTCAGTTCATACAGAGACACATGTTTGAGTCTTTAAAGAATGCAGGCTATGTTAAAAGCAAACTGCCTACTATTCCTGTTAAATAAAAAATAATGCAAATACATTTTTTCTAGTATGCTCAATGTTGCCAAAACAAGTGCAAAAGTTGAAATAATCTAGACATTGTCCTAAAGATGGGCATTACCGTCAGCTAAGGGATAGAACATTCTAGTACATAGCTGAAGGCACTTAAGCGACTTTTCTTACCTTCAGGCGCTGAAGATTCTTTCCTTCTGCCGGATGGAGGAGCTAGCAAACTAGCAGCATTTGGTTGATGCTCTGGAGATCTAACTAGAGCAGACATTATAATCTGCTGCCTTGCTGTGCCAGGTGTAGATGGAACAGGATGCTCAACCACCTTGAGATGTGCAGCTGTAGAAGACAAAAACTATTTACAAAATCTCCTACGTAACTACAAATACACCTATGTAGCTACTATCTAGGATTACTACTCACACAGAAAATATAGCAGAAAAGCAATACAGTTTTCCTCCCTGGTAATTACGTTTTATCAGATTTCCCACCCGCTTTAACCCCCCACCACCACCATCAATCAAGGACCTGGGGCATATATCATTGTATTACATTACAGGTGAATGGAGAGGGTACCCATTGGTGACTTCAGGTAGGTGGATACAGGTAAAGCCAAGCCAAACTCAGGATTACCCACTAGGGTTATCCTAAGGTAACTTACCATGGCCCATTCACATCCTTCAAAGGGCTGTACTTACTGAGATCCAGATTTGTATTGCAGTCCATCTCCACTTCTTCTATTTAGGTTAAAATGGTTAACTTTTTAAGTTTTGGATAGAGTGACTTGTGCAATACAAATATTGACCGTCAGTCTAACATGGATTCATGGTACTAACACACAGTGTGATTGTTTGCAAAACTGATTGATTTCTTTTTCAATGGAGATCCCAACAAAATGCTCCGAGCATTATGTAATAATTTATTTCATTCTTATATATCTATATAAGTTTGAGGGTATTTATAAAGCATTTTTCTCATTTAGCGGTCATTGTCTGATATGCTTTAACCCTTTGGGAATGTGCAGGAGTCAATACGACCAATATTCACCCTTTTTTATAAGTAATCATTTGTTTAACTATTACATATAAATGTATTTGTAATTTTTTTGCTCTTTGAAATGGGATTGATTGGTTTGAAATTGATCCCACTGTTTTGTAGTACGCTTGATTGATGTTAGACTAAAGGCCCCCATACACTGCACGGATTCCCTGGCTGATCGATTCAGCACCGATGGATTCCGGCGATTCCGCCGGCATCCACAGGTGTGAACGATCAGCCAATTAGGGAATCCGATCGTGGCAGCCCACCTTGCACGGCCGGATCCGTGTCCGATGGATCGGCTCCCTGACCGCAACGCCCCCTGATCAGAGCAGAATCGGACCCGAAAAGACCAACAGGTTGGTTCTTCCTCGGATCCGATTCTGTGCCCCCGATCCGTCGGACGGGCAAGGTGGGCTGCAGAGGATTCCGGCACGATGGATCCGCGTGCACGCGCCCGGAATCCATCGCGCCGGAATCCGGCACGAATCCGTGCTGTGTATGGCAGCCTTTACAGATCATTTTGAGACCCCAAAATATGTCTTATGGTCCAGAAAATACAGTACTTGTGCAAAAAGTAAAATTTTGTCCAGAAGATGACTAATAAACAAATGTACCTTCTTCTCTGGCTGATCGGAGTTCTATTCTTGTTTTTTGGAGAGCTTCCTCGAGTTCTGCAGTACGTGCCTTTTCTTTTTCCAGAGCTACTTTTAGTTCATTGTACTGCAATGGAATCTGTGATGTTTGATTAGGGTCATCTCTGCGCCTACTAAACAAACCCTGCAATACAAATGGATAACAATTTAAGACATAATTGTGAAAATGCGACAATATCTTGTATAGCAACACATAAAAAATCAACAAAAAAACAGCAATTTCAGTAGTAACCTCATAATCCATTGACATAATATATTGGTCATTAATTTTTCCAGCAGCACAATCTGGTCTCCATGAAAAAGTACTTTAAAGTTAATGTATAGTTTTACTTTCTATATCTATGCCACAACAAAAAAAAATAATTACCTTTTTTTTCTTAGAAGGCTGATCCATTTTAGCTTGTAAGAAATCAATGAGCTTGGTCTGTTGAGAAATTGTCCCTTCCATCTTAACCTTTTCATGAGTATAAATAACCTAAAACAAAAACAAATACAGTAAATGTGTGTATAGGTTTATTTGGTCCAGCAGCTTTGACTAAGACTTAGGCTTCACTGAGTTGAAAGCAGGAATATTAGCACAGTTCAGAAGCCTGCCACTGACAGCAATGGGCTATTACACAGCTGTCTACACAGACCGTCACCTGTCCGCACCTGCGCCCTCTGACAGTCAATGGATCCGTAGTGCCTTGGCACTTTAGTCATATGTCAGCCAACTGATATAACATGGCAGCAAACTGAGCAAACAGACGTCGGCACATCTAAGCGCAAAAGCTTTTCAAAAAGTATTTAGTCAGCCACCAATTGTGTAAGTTCTCCCACTTAAAAAGATGAGAGAGACCTGTAATCATCGGTACACCTCAACTATGATACAGAATGGGGGGAAGAATAAAGGAAATTACATTGTAGGATTTTTAACTAATTTATTTGCACATTATGGTGGAAAAGTATTTGGTCAGTATATTCCCTTTGTTGGCAATGACAGAGGTCAAACATTTTCTGTAAGTCTTCACAAGGTTTTCACATACTGTTGCTGGTATTTTGGCCCATTCCTCCATACAGATCACCTCTAGAGCAGTGTTGTTTGGGGCTGATGCTCGGCAACACGGACTTTCAAATCCTTCCAAAGGTTTTCTATGGGGTTGAGATCTGGAGACTGGCTAGGCCATTCCAGGACCTTGAAATGCTTCTTACGAAGCCTCTCCTTCGTTGCCCAGGTGGTGTGTTTGGGATCACTACTGAAAGACCCTTCAATGCCCTTGCTGATGGAAGGAGGTTTTCACTCAAAACCTCACTATACATGGCCCCATTCATTCTTTCCTTTGCACGGATCAGTCATCCTGGTCCCTTTGCTGAAAAACAGTCCCAAAGCATAATGTTTCCACCCCCATGCTTAACAGTAGGTATGGTGTTCTTTGGATGCAACTCAGCATTATTTCTGCTCCAAACATGACGAGTTGAGTTTTTACCAAAAAGTTTTACTTTGGTTACATCTGACCATATGGCATTCTCCTAATCCTCTTCTGGATCATCAAAATGCTGTCTAGCAAACTTCAGATGGGCCTACACATGTACTGGCTTTGCATACCTGGCAGCGTATTGTGTTACTGATGGTAGGCTTTGTTACTTCGGTTCCAGCTTTCTGCAGGCCATTCACTAGGTCCCCCCATGTGGTTTTGGGATTTTTGCTTACCGTTCTAGTGATCATTTTGACCCCACAAGGTGAGATCTTGCATGGTGCACCAGATGGAGGGATATTATAAGTGGTCTTGAATGTCTTCTATTTTCTAAATATTGCTTCCCCAGTCAATTTCTTCACACCAAGCTGCATGCCTATTGCAGATTCAGTCTTCAAAGCTTGGTGCAGGTCTACAATTTTGTTTCTGGTGTCCTTCCACAGCTCTTTGGTCTTGACCATAGTGGAGTTTGGAGTGTGACTGTTTGAGGTTGTGGACAGGTGTCTTTTATACTAATAACAAGTTCAAACAGGCACCATTAATACAGGTAATGAGTGGAGGACAGAGGAGCCTCTTACAGAAGAAGTTATAGGTCTGTGAGAGCCAGAAATTTTGCTTGTTTGTTGGTGACCCAATACCTATTTTACAGAGAAATTTACCAATTAATTAATTTGAAATCCTACAATGTGATTTCCTGGATTCTTCCCCCCCCCCCCCCCCCCCCCCCCCCATTCTGTCTCTCATATTTGAGGTATACCTATGAAAAAATGACAGGCCTCTCTCATCTTTTTAAGTGGGAGAACTTAAAATTAGTGGCTGAATAAATACTTTTTTGCCCCCACTTTATATCATCCGTATCACACTGTCATTACAAAAGAGTCACACAGTGGCAAACAAACATATCATTCCATTCCAACATACGCTAAATTGGTCACACGCTTGAAATACAAGAATACAAAATGCAGGGGACGCTAACAGCACTAACCACTACAAGAGTGAACAATTAATTAATGGATTTGTGACTATTTTGTTGATTTTCATCTCATCGTTACAAGAAGGAAATGTGCCTTCTACAAAGAAACCTAGAATTGCAGACCTCTGTCTATTGTTGTGTGGACAGTTAGACAGACACCTTACCTGTATATTTTCTAGCTGATATTCTAAGTCACTTCTCTCTGTTTTCAGCAAGTCGGCACGATCCAGGGCTTCCTGAAGTCCTTGAGTCAAGCGGAAGATGTGATTCTTCTGAAGATCCATTTGCTGTTGTAGCTTGGCTTGCTAATCACCATAAAACAAAACAATTAATTAAATTCACATTCTTACAAAACCATTGAAATTAATCTTTGCTTCAAATTTATAATGTAGCATAATATAAGAATATACTGTACACACCTAAGGGAGGCAGTACCTATGCTCCAAATAACAGACACTGGCACTATGGCTAAACTCACAAGTTCTAGTGACTTAGATCCCATGATATCTCACCATACACCAGTAATTTCCAAACTTTTCCTGCAGGACCCTCTTATCTAGTTAGGAACATTATTGAGCCCCCTTTCCCACTGGCTCCATGTTTGCACATTTCGGTGCAGCATACAGCACAAGTGTTTTCCATACACTTGTATGGGAGATGCAAGTGCAGCGTTTATATTACCAAACGGTTTTATTACCGGTAATGGATGCAGTAGCTTTACCGCTATCATATCCATTACCTATAAAAAAATCATTTGAAATACAACCCTTTATCATATTGTATCATATATACACACACCAATCATACAGAAACATTAATCATTCACATACACACATTACATGCACTCTACTTACTTTCTACAACAAGTTCCCCCCATGGTTGTCTCCTTCCCCCCCCCCCCCCCCCCCCCCCCCCTTAGGCTTCTGATTGACTGGCAGTGGTAGCGGAGGGTGAAGGCAATTTGTGCAATCAGCAGAGGGAGTGCTGCTCTCCTCTCTTTGGCTGCCAGCGTGATTCTCTCACAGAGGGTTTCACATGCCACCTCTGCTTGGAAACCACTGGCATACACGAACATATGATATTGAAAAATATGCTGCAATTTATAGCAGCAATGTTCCCATCTTCAGGTTTTACCAATATCATAGAAATAACAAAATGCCTTGCACACCAGTGGTTGTATGCAAAATTGTAATTTACTCATAATTTGTTCATTTTATTCAAACATACCTCTTCCAGAAGCCTCTGCTTAAGTTCCCGCTCAGTCTCTAATTTCTGTTGCAAGCTTCGTGCATTCATTTCCAGCATGGTATGCTTCTTCTCCAAATCATTTAGCTATGGCACATAAAAGTTGGTCAACATAAATCAGCAAAACTTAATTAGTAGCCCAAAGAGCTTGGATTTACCAACAATTGCACACAACAAACTAGCTTCTATTGTTACACAAACAAAGAATGAAAAAAATAATATATATTTATTATACATGTTATATGTTTGCATCTTGCATGAGCTGAACTCAAAGACCTGAAAATTTTTCTACATACACACAAGACCCATTACTCTCAAATATTGTTCACAAATCTGTCTAAATGTGTGTTAGTAAGCACTTCTCCATTCCTGAGATAATCCATCCCACCTCACAGGTGTGGCATATCAAGGTGCTGATCAGACAGCATAAATATTGCACGGGTGTGCCTTAGACTGCCCACAATAAAAGACCATTCTTAAATGTGTAGTTTGATCACACAGCACAATGCAGCAGATGCTGCAACCTTTGAGGGAGCGCGCTATTGGCATGCTGACTGCAGGAATGTCTACCAGAGCTGTTGCCCATAAAATAAATGTTCATTGCTCTACCATAAGCCACCTCCATAGACGTTTTAGAGAATTTTGGCAGTACATCCAACCAGCCTCACAACCGCAGACCACGTGTAACCAAACCAGCCCATGACCTTCACATCCAGCATGTTCCCCTCCATAATCGTCTGAGACCAGCCAACCGGACCGCTGAAGCAACCATTGGTTTGCATTACCAAAGAATTTCTGCACAAACTGTCACCCATTGAGCATGTTTGGGATGCTCTGGATCGGCATATACGATGGTATGTTTCAGTTCCTGCCAATATTCAGCAACTTGCCACAGCTATTGAAGAGGAGTGGGCCAACATTCCACAAACAACAACCTGATCAACAATATATGAGAGTAATCGGTCTTTTGTGTATGTAGAAAATGTTTCAGAGCTCCATGCAAAATGGAAACAAATCCAATATGTGTGTATATATTTATATACATATACAGACAAATATACATATTTGCATTGGCATAATAAAAAAAACTTACCTTATCAGACAAACTTTCTGTCTTGAGTTTCTGATCTTTTAATGCTTGCTGTAGTGCCAAAATTTCTGCTTTATGTTCCTTGACTGCCAGCTCCACCATCTGGCGAGACTCAGTGCTACGCTGATCTGCTCGTACTCTAGATGAAAAACTATGATATATTATCCATATCATAGAATTTTGCATATGAACAATGAAATACAATAATAGCATAAAACATTAAAGTTGATCTATACTGGAAAAAATATTTACTAAACTTAACTTACCTCTAAACTCCACTATCCTATAAAAAAAATTATACTTATCTAAAGTTCCCTTGAGGAGTGGGGATTGACATCTCTAGTCCAGGAAATTATTTGTTTATTCCTGCCTGTCTTCTAGGTGCTAATTAACTCTTATACAGCAAGGGCTCATTTCCACTGTCATTTGCAAATATTGTTTTAATGTTGAAAGGTGATCTCTGAAAGCTTGTGAAAGGAGAGTGGGTCTCTCTTCCCAAGCAAGTCTGAACAGAAGTAGAGGTGTCACCAAAAAAATAAAAAAAAATCTTTACCTATTTATTACTCACTTCAAGTATAGAACATTAACTACTATTGCCACTTATTTAGAGGAGGTCACTGTCCTGATTCAAATTAGGTATTGCTATGACAAAGTATCAAGGTGACAGCTCTGTAGAACACGCCTTTGAAAACATATCAGAAATGATAGCTCCTTCTTATAAACCTTTTTCCTGACATGTCCAGGGTGGATAAAAATCAATGATTTATTTTATTTAAATCAGATCTTTTCTATTAATTTGTTTTTACCATGTAAAGGTTATTCCATCATTAAATGAAGATTTGTTTTTAAATTATGTAGAATACAATGTCATGCTCTTCCAGAGGTTTTTGTAAGATTATTGGGCAGTTTCTTTGCCTACAAGATAGTATCACAGATACTTGGTTTACTTTATCAGTTTTCACAACTGCATTTGGCTCAACAGAGATCACATGCCTCTTCTTCACAGAAAAAATGTTAGAACATGAACACAGTTGAGAAAAAGACCTTAATCCTAAGAAGTTGAATAGAATAGAAACAATATTTTTCTGATTGCTTGGAGAGGAATAGATCTGCACAAGAAGAAAGTGAAACTAAGTATGAGGAGGTAGGGGCAATCTAAGTTGTTATTCAAAAAATCTTCATCTACTTGCATATTACAGTTATACCGGAAAAAAATTGTCTTTATGTAGAAAACTATGGCTCCGCCCACTGTCCCAAAACGAGGGCTTCCACCTAAAGTTTTGGGATTTGTGCTGGATTGGGCCGTGTAAATACCTTCTGTTTTAAGAAGGCTTGATTGTGCTATGCACTGCTCGAGTTGAGGGCTTTTTGATTCCTTTCATCCCTTCTCACCATAACCTTCACGGGTACTTCTCTTTGTAGAAAACTATGATTTAAATCAAGCCTTATTGACTAGGGATTTAAATTGTGATTTAAATTGTGATTTAAATCAGTTTGATTTAAAACAAAATCCACACTGTCCTCAAATCAGTTCATGTATTCTTATCCTGTTGTCTATCTGTGCCTTCAAATGTCACTTCTCTGCTGTACCCTGGAAAAATGAGGTGTTTCACACTCCACCAGCACATAAACAGTCAGGCTGCATGCATGTTCATACAAAAAAGGAACTAAACTGAATAAAGATACCATTGCTGACCAGGTTACAAAAAGACAAGTCTTGTTGGTGTTGTAATTCTCAACTACTAATCCATCTCGACTTCATGTAAAATAAGTGTGCAGCTCACGTGCACAGGAAATACCACAAAGGACTCTTTCACACACAAAACGTGATGCAGTGCAATTTGATGTCCCTTGCTATGCAATTTTCTTTACATTACATTTGCATTCCCTTTTTATCAAATGCAAATACAAACACATGCATACAGCAGTGAACTTTTACTTCACTTAAAAGTTCTTTAAAGAAACTATATTAACTCCCCAGGAGGTAATCCAGAGTGTCTCTTAGGGTAGATTTTAATTAACAAAAGCAATAACCCCAAGCAACACTCAGGATTGCTAACCGGTTCCAGACATCCGCCTCGGATGTTGTCCGCCCGTTGTCTTTTTCCTGGATCACCACAAGTTTCTTCCTATGGTAAACTCGTGTACTTGTGGATCACAAACTGCCTGCAAACAGTGTGAAAGAGCCTAAAATGTCATGGCGTTAGCCACACAATATTAGACAAAAACATCATCTTTACATCACAAAAACTACTTAGTATAAGTATGACTTTATAAGCTGTAGCAATTTCTATTGGGTTACTTACTATAGAACATGCAGTTTTTAACTCTAGACATTTTATTTTCTTATTACAGGGCTCTCCTGTACATTAACGCTGTCCTAGTCTGGCTGGTGAATTACAGCCATAACACTGTAAAATATGTAACATCTAGAAATCTAAAATATAAGCACTTGTTTATAAACCATACAGACATATGTATCAATACGTACATATATTTGCGTCGCCTCTGCTAGGAATGAATTGGAGAAAATGTTTTTTTATACAGAATCAATAATATTATTAAAGAATTACACAAATTATTACAGAATTAAAAAAAAATTCTCCATTGGTCCAATTATTATAAAATATATTCAGGGTATAAAAAAGTAACCAATGATAACCTCATACAGTATACTCTACAAAGCAAAAACATGTTGGCATAGATAATTTTGTTATGCATATGCTCCGAAATTTGTTCTAGTCCCAAAAGTTTTGTTTACCAATTGCAAGAGTTGAAAACAGAAGACACCTAGAGCTGCACAATAAAAGAATCAGCATGAAGCTTGCATAATTTAAATAATTTAAAAAGTTTAAAGACCAGAGCAAAACAAATATTATCTAAAACCAACATGCTCTTTGGGTGGTGTTTGGCGGTCCCCGTTGGTTCTCCACTTGTGGCCCCCAAAACCTAACTGTTAATGCATAGGGCCACCTGTTCGACAATCCTCTGTCGACGAGTCGTGGTCTTGGATCTTCTTAGAGCGGTAAGAGGAGGAGAGGCGAGGCTTATTGGTGTACGTGAAAGCCAATCAGCGACCCAAACGCCTGAGCACCTATGCTTCCACTATAATATTTGATTTTATCTATGACGCACATAACCTTTGATGATATACATGGGGCATTCCATCACCAATAGTAGTGGTCACAGGCTGACCCGGCTTTCCTAATCAACTTTGTCGATCCTACATCAGTAAAATTGTCAATATTTATCGGGAAAACCAGGTTTACATATGACCACTGCACCCAGGGGTGGGGGGTGGATGCTGTCGGGTTTTGACTGCCTACGGGTCCACCCCCTGCTGGCATCTGTCGGTGGGGGGTGGAGGCTGGATCAGTGTTATGTGCAGCCCTTTAATGATACCAAGGGCCGCATTGTTGGCCCTTAATATCAACTCAGTTGCCCACAACTGATCTAAAACACAGCAGGGTATATTCTTAAACTAGCCATACAGGTATCAACTTTAACTTGACTGCTTTTCAATTTGATTCCCTTGTGCAATTTAAATATCGACTGCTGACCCAGTAGAGATTAATCAATTGTACTACCACACAGTGTAATTAACCCTCTGGGCGGTTTGAGCTTTTCGCGCCATTTTTAAATGGCACGAAAAGCCGTTTTACCCGCAATCACGGCGGAGTACACTGTACTCCGCTGTGCTTGCCGGCTCTCTGCC
>CM070032.1:72832844-72847008 GCA_036250615.1 Ptychadena robeensis | reverse complement strand
AAAAACTATTTCTTAAATTCCATTCCAATTCTAAAGATAAAAACCCATAAAATATTTTTTATGGAAATTTCCTAACCTGACCAAACTTTTTATGCACAGATCATCCATTTTATTTCCATCACTTTGGAAGTAAGAGGATGTGCTGGTCATGCCCAGCACATGCAAATGCTATATGTAGCATACCGATCATGTTCACCAAGATCATATCTGAAATTTACATACGTATAGTAGAGGTGGTTGAAGTTTTTCAACTAGCTGAATTTGTTGAGTTGATTTCAAAGCCCCTGAATATGGGATCATCATTAAAATTACTGGAGATGCAGTGAATAGTTGTGGTACATTTGAAAAATAAAAAAATATTATATGCTATATGAACTACATATGCTATTGCTCTAAGTTCAAAGTAAAGTTAGAATTTTGAACTTACCGTATACACCCGAATATAAGCCAACCTGAGTATGAGCTGCTGAGGTACCTATTTTTATCTACAAAAACTGGAAATCCTATTGACTCAAGTATAAGCCAGTAGTGGCATAAGCAAATCAAGTAAATTCTTATGATTCAAACATGAAAAAAAAATCCATTATTATTAGGACCAATACATGGAATGGAAATGTATTTTCATTTTTGAATCATAAGTAGTGGTGTTCTATTTGAATAAATAAATTCTAATAAATTCCTTCTCCAGTAACAATTAATGAACGGAGGAGGGTCTGTGTCTTCCAGTCAGCTGTGTGTAGAAGGGAGTCGGGAGAGTGAGGAGGGTATGTGTCTCCCAGTCAGCTGTGTGTAGAAGGGAGTCAGGAGAGTGAGAAGGGTCTGTGTTTCCCAGTCAGCTGTGTGTAGAAGGGATTCAGGAGAGTGAGAAGGGTCTGTGTTTCCCAGTCAGCTGTGTGTAGAAGGGAGCCCGGAGAGGGAGGAGGGGGTGAAAAGCTGTGCCTGCTGTGTGGAGTATGGTGGTGGAGGAGGGGGATGCCTCTGTTTTTTAGAAGATGTGATTGCTCTGTAAAGCCAAGAACCTGGAGGTTCTATGTGTCTTCCATGAGGTGTATCTCAGATTTATGTTCAGAGACTGTGTGTATATTTACTGTACACTACAGACAGAGACATTGTTCCTATAAAAGTATACAATTATGTAAACCTTGCTTGTTTTTCAAAACACTTGCACACCAAGTTACATGAAATCTCATGTTTTACTGTACTTTATAGAGAACATGCATGCATCATTTCAAATCCTCACCTGCCCTGCTTCTCATTATCCAGCAATCTTTGCACTTCTCTGAGTCGGCACTCAAACTGAGTTTTTTCATCCTCCAAAGAACTTCTCCAGCTCTCCCACTGGCGTTCTTTTTCTAGCAGCTCATCATTCAGTGCTTCTAGATCCATTACCTGTTCTTCCAACATGGTGCATGTGGTTTTTAGTGCTTCCATTGTCTGCAATTAGAAGACCAATTGCACAAATTAGAAATTGGTAGCCCTCCTTTGTGTGTCTATCAACAAATATAGTAGGTATACTATAGGTAGTTCCTTGACATCATAAACGCAACATGTTATAAGCATTTTCATAAATGATTAAATAATTCTGAGTTGAATATCAAAGCCTCATAGCAAAAAATACCTCTGACTCTATCAACACCTATTACCAATCTTCGTCTCCTGCTCTACATAGATGCCAAAAATGAGCAAAGAAAGTGTAACCTCCAAAGCATTCGTTGAGTTGGAGCTTGCACTAGGATTATGTTTCTCTGCTAACAACATGATATCTGTACACCAATCCTAAATAAACTTTGGCACACAGAAAGGTTTACAAGGAACAGGACAGTAGAGAAAATGAAATGTGAACATGTTTTGATAGGGTTAAGTTACAAAATGCTGTGCATGCAAATTAAACAAACACTTCATTCACACATCCTATCCGTTGTAACCATTGACAGTATTTCATACAGTTTAAGAAAGGAATATTTGTGTAGTTTCACATAGTTTAAGGTATATTAAAAGTCAATCCTTTCATAACGTGGGAAATCAGTGGTTCCTCAAAGAATACACTGCCATACCTGCTTCTGACTAGTGAGCTGCATCTCTCTCTCTGTAATTTCCCGTCTCAGATGATCCACTTCACTTCGTAGTTGCACAATTTCTTCTGCGGCTCCTGAAACATCACTCAGCTGTTTGGTCAGGAAAAAGTTTTGATCGTTTAGCTCTGCATTTTCCTCACTCATACGGTTGAGCTGATCTTCTAGGTCTGTAAGAACCTAAAAAACAAATGAAGAAGGTCTATTACTAAGCAGGCGCAAGCAGCTGTGCACAGGGCAAATGTTTCAACTTATTTTTATTGTCCCTGTTTGTTAATAAAAGAACGTTAAAAGATTTAAATCCCAGACAGCCTTCTTACATGGAATTATGAGGAATTAAGAGTGTGTCCCTTGCCATTGCCTACAAGCTGATCAAATCGAAGATCGATTGAGCAAACGTTGATGTGTGTATGGCCAACTTTAGTTTGAAAATACAGAGATCCTTCCATCCAAAAACGTTATTTTCTATGGTTGATGTCAGACTAGTATCCTGACACAATACATTTGTTAGCATAGCAGTTGAAGATAAACAAAGAAGAAAAAAAAATTCTAAGCACTAAGATTAGGAACTGGGTGTACTGTACACACGAGCGAGAAATCATCACTCTTTTGGTGATGATTTCTATGTGTTCCAATGAGTATAGCAAGTGAAAAAGCAAAAAAGCTGTGCAATGCATTTCAATTGTACACATTTCCTAAGTATATAAGTGTTCATGGCAACCTGCTTACTACCTACTGTATTGAATGACTGTGTGACAGTGCCATCAACATGCCTTATTACAGCATGTGGAGACATCAGATCACTTATATTTATTTTTGGATGGTTATGCCAGTGAAATTAACTTAATTTATGCAGAGATTCTGCCCACACATCTGGAACCTGTCAGCCTTGCAATTAAAGTGGTAAAGGATTGAAAGTATTTGTTTGATACTTTATTTCAAGCTTATATTTTCAGCAATGACAGGAGAGCTCTCTTTCCCCTGTCATCACCCACAGAGACACATGCACACATACCCACACAGCCCATGTCTTTCAGTAAATATATAGAAGGGGGGAGGGGGTAGTGGGGACCGAGGAGCATAGGATCAGTGTCGTAGCCCTTGGTTCCTAACACACAACCGCCTCACAAGTTTTTCCCTAGACAGTAGGGACCTGGGGACTTTAAAGGCCAAAACGAGGTCTAGATAGGTATGGGTTTATACATCATTAAATATGCAGTTTTTATTACTAACAAGCCAAATGTGGACTATTTAAAAATATTTTAATGGGGAAAAAATTGTAAATCAAATTGTATCCAAAGGTGTAAAATAAGCTATGGGGATACAGATCCCAGCTTTGTTAACATCCACATTCCTTTTTACTTGACCCCACCATGCTCTGATGTTTGCCCATTGTGCTGGGTTTAAATTTAAGGGATTATTAAATTAGGGTTTTAGTGATACTTTGTTTAAGTAATACTCAGCTTAAAAATTATCGATTTAAAAGAGCAAGTTAAGAGTTTGTTCAGGTGTACCTAAACCCAAAATGTTATAATTTGCAGAAGTCTTTAGATGCAAAGGCCACATAAATTGAACTTTTTCAGATGACCATTTTTAGCAAGTACAGAAAACATCTGTGTTCTATCTGTGTTTAAACTACCATGAATTCACCATGTAATGGAGATGGAGTTCTGCCTGAATTACAACCATTGCTACTTACAGTGGAAAAAAGTGTGCAAATGTGCAACTACAAGCATGGTTGCAGATTCCCATTACCCCCGCGGCTCAGCACTGAACTTTGCCACGGCAGGTAAGCTGTCAGTGTATATGTGGACTGAAGCACACTCTGCAGACGGCAGCTTCTGCCAGCTCACATACAGAAACAGGGATAATCCCCTGGTGTGTGGGTTTTTCCCTGTTTAGAGACGGACTGTGAGTGGACAGAAGCAGGTGCATGGGGATTAAGCTTGATTAAAGATAACTGCTGGAAACGAAAGCCGACAAGAAGATTTCCAACCTCAAAAACAGGGTGACATTCTGGGATGGCTCACAAATTTTTTGGTTGACAGTCTCCATCCATACTGAATGTGCTAGTATGAGCTCTGTCAAAGATTGCAGGTTGGTAATCGTGAGTGCCAGTTGCAGATTATTGCAGGACAACGCCCTACAAGTTACACAGTCTTGTTTGAGCATCTTTTTTAGTATATTTTCCTGCATTCCAAACCTTCCATCCAAAATGTATCTTGGTAAGACTACTGTATATGCCACCAATTTTCTCGGAACCAGCTTTCATTCACACAAATCAAAGTAAGCAGACCAACAATTCTAGGTAACAACACATAATTCTCTTCATGGTGGTCTATTTCATTTTCTTCTAAACCACAATTGTTTTGGCAGTCCCTTAGAACTTAAAAAAAAAACAAGCTTAGAAGGGAATTTTGTTTCAGCAACCATCACAAAAAGAGAAAAAATAATGTAAAAAGAGCAAGGATGCTTAAATCATATAATTACTCACTGTACAACTGTCTCTCAACGTATCAAACTTGCGCTGAATCTCATCACGATGTGACTAAAAACAAACATGATACAATATTAACAAGGTAAAGCTAATCCTTGATGGAAAATTGTAGTACTGTTTTCTAGATAGGCAGTTACCCTCAAGGCTTGGATCTCCTCCTCAGCCTCTGCCGTGGTATCTTCAAGCTCGGTTTTTGCTAGGTGTAGCTGATTTTCCAGAGAAGAACGTGCAGACTGTATAGAGGCAATCTGGGATTCCCTTTCCTGTAATGCCAGCTGCAGCTCAGTCAGCTGCCTCTTAAGCTCCAGCTTCTGTTTCTCATGCTCCAGACCTATCTGGAATGAAGACAAAGGTAAGATTAGTTAAACTCATCTAATATACATGCTTTATTTTAGTATTGTAGCTGGATAATAACATTTTTTGTGTACTGCTAGAGTTGAGCATGAATCATATAAAAAAAGGAATTTGTTTTGTCTCAGGAAGCTGAAGATGGAGTAGTCTTGGTTGGACTCCATGAATAAGTAGTTAAACCAGTAAGGCTAGGCCTCCACATGTGCTAAAGTCCCTGTGTTGAATGCAGGGATTTTACTGCAGTGCACAAGCCACCCATTGATGGCAATGGGGCTTTGACAGGGCTGTCTCCACAGCAATGCAACGTAGGCTTGCAAAGACATCAGCGGACCTCAGGGGATAATGAATATGGACACATGATATTGGAAAATGCAGACACTTAATAATATTCATGAGCTTATTAAGTAAAGAGAAATGCAAAAAATTATTGACAGCTTACAATATATATGTAGCAAATATTCTGATACAAAGACTGATTACACAAAATTGAAAATGCAGTAAAATACTTAATGTAGTGGCACACTTGGTGACTTATTATCATAGATTAAAATAGTGAACTTCTTTATAAAGAGAATACCTGTTTGAATAATGGAAAATTGACAGGAACTGACATCATTGACATAGGTGGGAGGGGACGTAACTCTTGCTACTAACTTCCCACCCTGCACATCATCTGTACAAGCGGGGTGGTAACTTAGGAGGGAGGGAGGTGTTACTCGCTCTCCTAAATCACCTCGATTTCAAAATCCCAGGAAAAATCCGTGATTTATTGAAATCGGGATTTAGCTGGAAAAGTTGCATAAAAAAGTGACTTTCCCGGCCAAAACAGAATGGTTGACAGGTATGATAAAGAGGCCCATCACCAGGACTTTAGTCCAGTGGTCCCCAACCTGGCAACCAAAGCTCTGTGCTCCCCTCTGCTCGCTCTCTCTGTAACCAAGTCCATATCAGGTTGAAAGAAGTTGATGAAAGTGGTAATCTCCTGCTTATGAAATGTAACCAAGCGGCAGCACCATCTTGTGGGTATTTTACTATTTGGTACTAGGCAGGGGGGCCCTATAAAAAAAAAGGTTGATAGCCACTGCATTAGACTATGTTTACATTGGCAAGTACAGGGTGGATGCACTAAGCAGTGACAGAAGTTACGTGACCACTGCCGAGTACCCCTATGGGAGAATAGGTTGTTGTCAAGCAGCCATTGGTGAGAGGCGACATGCCCAGTCCCACTGATGACTTTGATTCCAGGAGGTTTGGAGGTGGTTCCTAACTGCTTCTGTACATGTAGTTCACTCAGTGGTAATAAAAGCATATTTCAGGGAAATGTACCTCTCGCAGTCGTGTCTCAAGCTCCAGAAGTCGTGCCTTGTCTGTATGTTCCTGGTTGTTAATCCTCTCTAGCTGTTCTTCCAGTCTCTGATTCTGAGCCTCAATTTTCCCAGCCTGGGTCTCCAGATAGAACTTTTGCTGCCTCAGTTCTGAAATCATCTCTTCCTGGGCTTTCCTGAACACAGGATATTAACAAAGATGTTTATAAAAGTGGATCTTATTGTTTGCATACTGAGAGACCATTTAGTATATTTCAGTTGTTTCTTGTTCCATAAAGAAGTTAAAAGAAGACACATTGATAACCACTATTTCCTAAAACATAGAAACTCTAAATTTACCAGTATTGTGAAACAGACAAGACAAGTCTATGAAAATCTATATGTGCTAATCAGAAAAGCTGGTATAAAAATTATATGCACAGAAAATAAATTTTTACTGTAGTACTGTACATACATTATGATTTGTGTTTGCTACTCACATGTTTCTTTGTGTAAAAAGGCTGCTATTTGCTGCTAATTTGTTGGCTTCTGATAGTTCTGCTAATCTTTGTTCCAATGACTTGATCTTTGACTCCAAGGCACTGATCATCTGCAAGATTTCAAGTATTATAGATTATTTTCTATTCCATTTAGCCAAGTATTTTCCTGGTTACACATTTTCTATTCTATTTAACGTTAAGTGGTTTTGATCCTGTCTTATACCAAGTGGCACACAAAACCTTTTCCACATTACTTACTGCCTTCTGTTCACTGAGTATTGTATTCTTTTCACAAATTTCCTCTTCATTTTTTACACGAAGATGCTCAAGAGATTCGTTGTTTGTAACATCCTTCTTTATTTGTGCTTCAAGATTCTAGCGGGGGAAAAGTATGTAGGATCTTAAAAACATCTGACTTCAGAAACCAACCACAAATAATAAACTCTATAACAACAGGTAAAATCTACAAAAAATATGAAAATTCAACATATATTTACTCTGACTTTGTCTTCATAGACCTGTTCATTCTGCTTAATATGAATATCCAAATGCTGGGCTCTCATTTGGGCTTCTCTGTACTTTTCTTCCAGTTCCTAAAGACAATAAGGTTTATTAAGTGAGCAAAACAGGGTGTTGACAGAAAACCAAAAATCAACATCATAAGTCTGTTTTTGTAAGCTGAACACATTTGCTTATGGCAATTTATTTTTACTGTTTGGAGTTGCAGTAAATCATAAGTTGTCACACTTTTAGGTATGCAATTGTTGGAGTTTCAGTGGTGGCATTTTTATTAACCATAACTTGTAAAAATAAATTTACAAGCAGCAACCAATAGAGGAAGCCAATTATCTTTATTGTCTAAGGGCTTTTTCAAACTAAACATGCTTGGTTGGTTAGTGCTACACAGAAACATTTTGGTGCACACATTTTGGACCAACTACCATAAGTATTTGTATTAAAACCCTAATGCAGCTTGTCTGATTGTCCATAATGGTAATAATCTGGTAATGCAATAGAAACTAAATTATTCAGGGACAAACAGACAAGGTATACTCTGACCCATTCAGAGGGCAGTGGGTTGCGATGGAAATCAAGAAAGCACATACAGGGAATCTGTAGGCAAGAGGAGTTAATTTTCTGGTCAGAACTGTATGATGAATAATACTAAAAGTTCAATGAAAAAGAAGTCATAGGTTTTTACTTTTTGTGACTAAAATAAAATCTATACATTTTTTTATAATTTGGCCACTGATGGATAAAAATTTTGGGGGATTTCACATCAGTATCAGTGCAGCGTTGTGAAGCTGGCAATGAACACACTAAGTGGAGCGCAATACCAATCCACGTTTTATGATAGTGTGTTACAAACACAAACATGCACAACCAAAATTAATGCAACATGTCTTATTACACAACATATATGGCATGGTAGTGTAAAATCTTACCAAAGTATAGTATAGTGTAAAATGTCCCTAAAAGCTAATGTTATTTCATGTTGTTATTCTGACGTCTTGTCCTGCTTGGTCTGGAGAAACTATCCTAAAGGTTTTCACCAGTAATGGACATACAGGGAGTGCAGAATTATTAGGCAAATGAGTATTTTGACCACATCATCCTCCTTTTGCATGTTGTCTTACTCCAAGCTGTATAGGCTCGAAAGCCTACTACCAATTAAGCATATTAGGTGATGTGCATCTCTGTAATGAGAAGGGGTGTGGTCTAATGACATCAACACCCTATATTAGGTGTGCATAATTATTAGGCAACTTACTTTCCTTTGGCAAAATGGGTCAAAAGAAGGACTTGACAGGCTTAGAAAAGTCAAAAATAGTGAGATATCTTGCAGAGGGATGCAGCACTCTTAAAATTGCAAAGCTTCTGAAGCGTGATCATCGAACAATCAAGCGTTTCATTCTAAATAGTCAACAGGGTCGCTAGAAGCTTGTGGAAAAACCAAGGCGCAAAATAACTGCCCATGAACTGAGAAAAGCCAAGCGTGCAGCTGCCAATTCCACCAGTTGGCCAATTTCAGAGCTGCAACATCACTGGAGTGCCCAAAAGCACAAGGTGTGCAATACTCGAGACAGAAAGGGCTGAAAGATGACCACCACTGAACAAGACACACAAGCTGAAAACGTCAAGACTGGGCCAAGAATATTCAAGACTGATTTTTCTAAGGTTTTATGGACTGATGAATGAGAGTCTTGATGGGGCCAGATGATGGGCACGTGGCTGGATTGGTAAAGGGCAGAGAGCTCCAGTCCGACTCAACGCAAGCAAGGTGGAGGTGGAGTACTGGTTTGGGCTGGTATCATCAGAGATGAGCTTGTGGGGCCTTTCGGGTAGAATGGAGTCAAGCTCAACTCCCAGTCCTACTGCCAGTTTCTGGAAGACACCTTCTTCAAGCACTGGTACAGGAGAAGTCTGCATCCTTCAGAAAACATGATTTTCATGCAGAGGACAATGCTCCATCACACGCGTCCAAGTACTCCACAGGCGTGGCTGGCAAGAAGGTATAAAAGAAGAAAAACTAATGACATGGCCTCCTTGTTCACCTGATCTGAACCCCATTGAGAACCTGTGGTCCATCATCAATGTGTGATTTACAAGAGGGAAAACGTACACCTCTCTGAACAGTGTCTGGGCGGCTGTGGTTGGGCTGCTGGCACGCATGTTGATGGTGAACAGATCACAACACTGACAGAATCCTGTGATGGCAGGCTTGTTGAGTGTGCCTTGCAAAGGAAGGTGGCTATATTGGTCACTGAGTTGTTCTGTTTTGTTTTTGGGTGAATGTCGATCAGTTATATTTGTGCATGGTTGAGTATGTTATTCTTGGTTTCACACACTTGGTAAAAATAAATAATTGAAATGGGTCTAAAGTTATTTTTTGTTAAGTTGCCTAATAATTATGCCGATAATAGTCACCGTGCAGCACCAGATAGCCCCCTAAAATAGTCTACCACTAAAACAAACTAAAAACTACGTCTCAAAAAATATTCAGCTTTGATATTAATGAGTTTTTTGTGGGTTCCATTGAGAACAGGTTGTTGTTCAATAATTAAAATTATTCCTCAAAAATACCACTTGCCTAATAATTCTGCACTCCCTGTAGTTAACAGACATGGTAGCATTACTGCTAGCACGTCTGTTATCAGATAAATTGTAAAAATTAGTGTTTTACAGAGTATATAGAACATTACACAAGTCAGCTCACAATCTAATGTCCCATTCACATACACACTAGGGTTATTTTAGGAGAAGGACAATCAACATACCAATTTATTATGGTTTTGTATAGTGGGTGGAAATCAGACCACCCCTGAGAAAGCCCACACAAACATGGGGAAGAAAATATGTTATATACAGGGGACTTAACCTCCCTGGCGTTATGCCCGAACACAGTACAATCACAGTTCTTACAAGAGACCTCCATGTTAATGGAGGCAGCGGCGCTTTTCCCACCTCACATCGCCAATGTCTAATTGTGGGCAGAGAATCCCAGCGGAGTAAGGTGTGTGATCACCCGGACGATGGCTTTTCTCATGGCATGAAAAGCCTGTAACGCCAGGAAGGTTAATGTCAAAGAACTATGTAAAAGATGTATGCAAAAACTTTTAAGATCGAATGGAACTCAACATCTATTTAAGAATTCTCCCTGTGTCGAAAATGTTATAAAACTTACCATTATTTTTTCAGCCATCTGTTGGATTTGCTGAGATTTAGTTTGAATGTCTTCCTTTAACTTATTTTCTCTGCGCTCCACATTCTCCAGTTTCCTGACTTGGTTTTCCAAAGAAAGACGTCTCTCCTACATAAAATACAATTACCGGTTATCTGAACTGGCATATTTAATCTCACAGAAAAGCAAAGCAAGAAGACATCTAAAATTCTAAGGGTCCTCATACACGATCGAGCGTGGCGTGGTGATGTCATAGCGATGTCACCATGCTGTGCTCAACCGTTTGAACGGTAAATCAATGTGCACCACTTCGATACTTTGGATGGTGACCCATCTAAAGTAATGACAATCTTTGATCGAACATTTGTGTCACAAAAACAGACAGTCATAAAAACATGTGGAAACCATGGCCCTACCTCAGCTTCAGACAGTTTCTTCTTAATACCATCATTTGAATCTTCTCTGTTCCTAAGCTTCTCCAACTCTTTCTCTGCTCTCTCCTTTGCTTGGCGAATGTTTTGAAGCAATTCTGTAGCTTCTGAACTGGCTTTTACTGCCTGAAATTAGATAAAATCAGTTAAAGAAAAGCTGAAATACATTTATAGCAGACATACACACCTTGAGCTTTTGTCTCTCAGTAAAAACTATTAGCTGGAAAAATAGATTACGATGGGATTTGTATGTATGACCCTCAAAGCCTAAATCCTAAACATTATCAAACAGTTAAAACTGAATTATTTCTCCTTTATGAACATAAGCTGTTCATTGTAAGCATCCATGTTAGATTCACTTTGTTCAGTCTGCTAAAGATTTTTTTTATTTTGCATTTAGTACTGCTTTTTTGGTTAAAGAATTTACATCCACACACGGCCAAATCCAACTTGGTTTGTGTCCACTACACAGACCCAACACATGGCTGCTGGTTGCCCACAATTTGAGGGTGGATTCCCCGCTTTTTAAGGCACATTACTGTTGCATGGTAGCATGCCCTATTCATTTGTATAGGAAAACCATTTCCACTGATGTGTCCACTGATGAGATCAGAAGCTGGATCTACCATGCCGCACACAAAAGGACACCTTTCATCCTACTCCTGCTATAACAGACAAAACACAGAGGTTCACATTTGCACACTGTATACAAACTGTATTTCTACTGCAATCCTAAATAGACCTCAACTTTAATCAACTTTTAATAAGTAAGAATCTTCAACTTCAAACAATTATTTTATTGTTTACACATGCCCAAGATGTGTATGGCATAACTACAGGTTGTCTTAAAGAGGCCATTTTAGACTCTTAGTGAAGAATTTCTTACTATACTAACAGCTATGTGCTAGAAAAATACTACAAACAGTTAGATGCTGGTCTAGCTGAAGTCTGATTTCAACCACAAATAGTGAAAAATAGCCAATATTAGCAGCTCATTGAAAATGTATTTCTGCTTATTTCCACTTTCTCTACACCCAGTTTCTAAATTAGACGTCATAAAACCTAACTCTAAGATTTCTTCAAATAATACCTACCTGTTGAGAGGGTACAAAGCAGTACAAATCTCTGTACCTCTGTAAGAGGTATGGACAAGATGTGGGTTCTTTCCTACAAACTTGTATTTTTAATCATCAGATACCTTTAGTCTAAAAGTCACTAAATACTCAAATTTGCACACAAATCTAATATAATAAATACATTGAAAACACAATATTTAAAAAAGGGTGGATACGATAATTACCATACCTTTGTAAGTTTTTCTTGCAGCTCCTGAATCTTGTTTTGCTGGTCAGCATTGATCTAGAAAGTAGAAGACAAATAATGTTATTTTAGAGAGAAACCAATGAACTAACTTGCACATTGATGGCAGAAAACATACAGAGCCAGAAGAAAGTTAATAAAAATGTCAGTGTTTACTTTGCAGGTTTCCTGGGAGCACTACATCCTACAAAGCAGAACAAGCTTCTTGGCATTCAATTAAGGGTGTCCTTAAACAGTGTGTAGGAGGAGAGTAGAAATGACGAGAAGGGGAAAGATGTGCCTAGAAATTAGCTAGAATGGTACAAGTATATTGTGTTTATTTTCCTTATTTGTATTCAATTTCTATTAAACAAGTCTGAATTTGTAACAAAAAGCAGAATAAAAATGTTCAAACCTTCTCAAGCTTTGAATGCAGTTCCCCTACTTCAGCTTTACCATGATCTTTTGCCTGTATAAAGACAAATTTAACTGTGTCAATTAGCAGAGAGAAAAAACATTAAAATTATTATTTAATGACAAAACTAGATTATATGCAAAGGCACAAGAAAAGTGTATTGAAGTGAATGAAATGCCTTAACACTACATCTTACTGCATCACAAATATTTTTTGATCTCTAACTGAACTTGACCTGGCCAAAAAGAAGGTTATTGCCAACTGAATTGGGATGCTTGTCTTCACACAAACATAAAAAACTTAGACATTAAAATGTTGATCCACCATATTGCAGCTACATCAAACACTTGATGTCAAACACACACTCCAACACTTCTGGGAAGGTTATCCATAAGCTATTTCTAGAGCCACAGCTTTAAAAAGGAATTGATGTTGCATGAGAAGGCCTGGCTTGCAGTCCATACACTAACGCACCTCAAAAGTGTTCTTTTCAAATAATTTAGTCCAATCCTTGAAAAATAAAACATACAGCGTATTCGATCTATAAGATGCACTAAAGAGGTAGAGGCAGACAAGCTGTTAGAAGAAAGATCCCTCTAATTGGTGGCTGGTAGCATGCAGGCGATTCTTTCCTCTGCTTCTTCGCCTCTGCATTGCCGCCTCTTCCTGTAGAGGTCAAAGCTGGCCACCAGTGGCTGACCCACACAGCTCAGCTTTATGTTCCAAAAAAGCACACAACTCTGTATACAGCTGTATATACGGATGCATACTATATTGAAGTGCATCTTATAACCATAAAAAAATACGATAGTCCCCACTACACCAAACTGCATGCCTTGCACAATGGAGTCAGGCGAGTACTATTCTCCTAGCATCTGCCATAACCACATTCGTCCATTAAATTGCTAGACAGAGAAGAGTGATTATTTACTCTAGAAAACATCAATTTAATCATTTGGAGTTGTGTCCCAATACTTTTGGCAACATAGAGCAAATCCTAAACAAGTTTGTACATAGCCCCCATTTGCTTACCAAGTTCATGCCACTCAGTAGCTAAAGCCATAACTTTAGTTGGAATTAGATGGTCTGGAACGTAACAGCTGGTATATAACGTATTTGTCAGACTATAAGACTCACTTTTTTCCCATTTAAATCAACTAGAAAATGTCCTTGCGTCAATATGTAAAACAAAAAAAAGATTTAAGTTTCAAATACCCTGACAGCAATTGCTCTGTATTCCAGGAAGATGGAATTTGAGTCACACCCCAGCCAAACCAAATGGCCACAAAAGAAAAATATGATAAAATAACCAGCAGTATTTCTGTAATAAGAAGAAATTATATATAATTCACCTTCTGCAACTTTTGATGACATTCTGTTGCTTTACGTTTAAACTCATCTGCAGCTACTCTAGACTCTCTTAGCTCTGCTTCATACAGATCGCTATGCCTGCGAGCAGCTGCCAGATCTTCTTCTAACTGGTGCATCATCAGCTTCATTTCTTCCAACTGAGCTTGAAATTCCTGAAAAGAAAGTGGATGATGCAAAACATCATTTATTTTGACCACATCATCCTCTTTATGCATGTTGTCTTACTCCAAGCTGTATAGGCT
>CM070032.1:72815572-72832744 GCA_036250615.1 Ptychadena robeensis | reverse complement strand
CTTGTTCACCTGATCTGAACCCCATTGAGAACCTGTGGTCCATCATCAAATGTGTGAAACTTCTACCACATGAGAGTGTTACAACTTTGTCAAATTTTAACTGAGACCTAGATTAGAAACAATGGCCTTCTGGCTCTGTATTTTGATGATAAATAGAAATGGGAGAGATGAAAGCTGCTCAAAATCTCTAATCCTAAAGCAAAACCTCACATCTAAAGTCTCACCATTTAACTCACCCTAAAGTATATGTAAAGTGTAACAAAATCACACAAATTATGTTTACTAGAGGACTGTGTATCAAAACTTTACTGCATTCCACCAAGGACCGTATGGACCTTCAAATGTGCCAAAATAGATGATTGTAATCTCTATTTGAAGCAAAGGGGACAAGGGATCCTGTCAGTCCACATTAAAGTATCTAAACAAGGATTCTTAGCAGAATAATCTTTATAGCAAGCTACGGATCGAATTATTAGATTTTTAAATTATATTTCTATTATGTTTAAAATGATATTAACAACTCCATAACAAGGACACTCATGGCAGGAATTGGATTGATGAAAGCAACAGGAGAGATGCAGAAAATCAGAGCCCTAACAGCTTTGTGCGCTTTTTTCCGTGTCTTGGAGACCAATGGAGGTGTCTCTGGCTTTTAAGACCCAGCAGCCCGCAGCTTCAAAACAGCACCGTGGGTGTGCAGCTAAGACTACTCAGAGTGGACATTGTCCCATTCAGCAAAATGGGAAGTGTCCTCTCTGTGTCCGCAGCAGGGAAAAAAACGTAGGGACACAAGCCCTTGGTGTTTGGTTTCACACATACATTAAAACAACCCTCCTCCATCAACCGACTGTTGCTGATCTGCAGCATACAAGTAGATTTCATGAATAATAACAGGTCCAAGACAATAAATTAGGATATGTACATGATTAGTGATTTTATTAGGCAGGTAAACATCGTTTTGTTTAAGAAACTTAAATAAGTTTATGTCAGACATCTTGAAGCTTTATAGCAGCGAGATCCCTCCCTGGGAGATCGCTAAACTAATGAATGCAAACCATAGACCATACCTGCTCCTTAATATCCTGCAGCTTTCTGCTCTGTTCACGGATGTCATGTAGGAGCTGCAGAGCTTTGTCATCCTCCTGGGAAACCTCCATTCGGGCCTGCTCCAGGCTTCGCTTTAAACTCTGCAACATAGAACATTTTAAATGCATAATACATTTGATTTGACTTATTAGCAAGGAACAGAAGCCATGTTAGAAATTATCAAATGCATTTACAAAATTTGTACTCCTTCAACTACCCTGTTTCCCCTATAATAAGCCATCCCCATCAAATAAGACAACCCCCAATTTTAGCCCAAAACTTTAAAATAAGCCACCCCCACAAATAAGACACCCACGATACCTGCCTCTGCCCAAATCTCCCATTCAGGTGGTACAATGGGTAACTGTGTGACTCCGTTAGGGCTTGTGCAGGAAGGACAAGCAAGCTGCTGATGCCTGCCGTACCGGTAGAACCCAAAAAAAAGTCACTGAAGGGGACAATGATTGGCACAGAGTGATCAGAAGGGGACAATGATTGGCACAGAGTGATCAGAAGGGGACAATGATTGGCACAGAGTGATCAAAGGGGACAATGATTGGCACAGAGTGATCAAAGGGGACAATAAAAGGCACAGAGTGATCAGAATAAGACATCCCCCTGAAAATGAGACCTAGGGCATTTATCATCGGCGAAACAGGGTATTACAACACTAACTAGAACGAGAGAAAGGCTATGTTTCCACTGCGTTAAGGGATGTACCAATACCCCTGGGTAATCGCATGCCTTGAGAGGGATGTCAGCGCATCCCATACACATGCATGACTTCCCGTACTGCATGGAAACAGGTGGGCGGGAAGTCATGCATATATATGGGATGCGCGGACATCCCTGTCAAGGCATGCTATTAACGCAGGGGGATGTCGGATGGAAACAAAGCCAAAAGCAGCATTCTATGTGTATACAATTTGTCCACCTAGTAACAAAAAATACATACATTGTAGGTAACTAGCTTAACAGTAAACTATAAATATATATATATGTTTATATATATATATATATGTATACATCTGTTGGTAAAAAAAATAAAAACATTACCAAAACATTTAATGAACACTGCAAAATTAACTGTGATGACCCAAATGACAATGATAGAGGAGATGCACAGAAAGACAGCCATATGCATGCTGCTACGGCTTTTTGTATGAACTTCTTTACGCTTTATATTAAAAAATAAAGTCAACATGGCAGATAATTGAAAATCACATGACTCATTCCTAAAGCTGTGTAATTTCTGTAGGTTCTACAGATAATGCAGTTTGGCAGTAGATAGTTTGAAATTATATCAATGCGAGGATAGCACATCTAAAAATAAATCATAATGATTCAGAAATTGTTCTCATCAAATTTATTTTTACTTTATTTTACTTTCTTTCTAAATTGTTCCTATGGGATGCTATACTTTCTAAATTGCCCTTTGCCCTGCTGAAATTAGGCAACACCAGGCAGAAAATGTTATAGCAGAGATTATTAGCCAGTATAAATCTGCTGTGTCAGTTATTAAAAGCGACTTGTAGCTAATGATTTAATTGCTTGAGTCCATGATAATCTGCTCCTGTTAGGCCCTAGTCTAGGAGATCAGCCCCTGCTTCCTTTATTTCCTTTAGTACTTAACTTTGTTGCACTAGGTTGTGCGCCTTGTGTTCTTGTTCCTAGTCTAGGTAAGTACTGCTGGGATCAAGTTTTTAAAGCAAAAACTGAAGGTTTCTGCTGTGCTTCCTCTTATGTTCAGTTATGCGCTGCAAACCTCATAACAAGCGTGACCATGGAGGTGATGCAGCACAGAGGAAAGCAGAAACATCACCCGCACAGAGACCTGCGAACACCCACAAAGACAGCGGGCGATGCTGTTGGTGGTCACCAGTCACAGTCAGTGAAATGTTAAAATTTTCATTCTCGTCTTAAAGCTAGACTTATTAGCTTGACTTATGACTTACCAATAATCTTAGGTCTCAGACTGATTGTTAGTGTATATCAACAATACTTTTCCACTGTTATTAAAGAAAGCTTAAATGGTTCTAATTGACCTTAAGGCCCACTCTAAACTCTCTCACATAGTGTATGTGGCCATTTGTAATGTTGGTTATGGTCTGATGCTCACGCTGCATTCTGTGATGTATGTTGCCAGGTCTTGTTCCAGAAGAGACCTCTGGGTTTCAGAAGCCTTTAATTCAACTTCTTTCTGGCTAAGAACAGCCTCCACTTCAGATACCCGACGATGTAGTCGAGTCATTTCTTGCTCCATCTGTAACATACACAAAATGAAAATAGGATTTAACCAGCTCACTTGGAGCTTAAACAAAAAATTGGTACCCAACACCTAAAACATCATATTGCCACAATTAGTGAACAGAACGTGTCACAGCAAGCTCACTTCTTCTAATGGTGGGCTCATCCACAGGAATGCTGTTCACATATACACACAGTCCGAAGAAAATCCCCAAAGCACACAGGTTTTCAATAAGTTAGCCATTTTCACCTGCTTGTGTCCCTTCAGTATTATCCCAAATCCAGCTCTGATGAGAAGACGGTTTGCCTCATCATCACATAAATCAAGAATAAACCATATGAGTCCTTCATAAAGTCTCCAGTATGTGGGGGTTATCAGATTCCAGCCAGTTGCTTTGCCAAAGATCATAAGTTACATGCAATGTGTAAAGTTTATGAATTTAGAAGTATAAAACCTTAATGTTTATATTTTTTGGAGAAACACTGAAAGACCTCAAAGAAAACAGAATTATTGTTTCCGCCGATGGAGAAAGATATCCTCCTCACCCAAACATGAGGCTTCTTAAATACGATTAAAGGTGGGAGATCCAGAGAAGTCACTTGAGAATTTAGAGAATAAAGAGGACTTTCAAGCTGAGGGCATCTGTATGCTGGCACAGTGTTGCTGAAAAACTGCTCAATGACCCAAAAGATTAATGCAATTTCTTGATCCCCAGGAACGCACTGGAAGGAAATTTCTGCAGCAAACAGGAAGGCCAAGCGCTGGTTTTAGTACCTTGTGGCATTTGTCCTGTGTGTCCTGAAGATCTTTGCTCTTGATAATTAACTTCTTCTCCATGGAGCTTGTCTTGGCTGGAGAGTCCAAGCCAGACAGAATGGACCTATAGTAGAGAATAGACAAATTATATTAATTTCCATCAAGGAAACCCAGTTGAAAAATACTAAATTTTCTTATATAAAAATATCTTTCCAGATATATTCTCAAATCCCCAGACAGTAAAAACTTTTGCAATGGAATCATCATTTATTACCATGAAAAAAGAACACCCATCCAGCTTACAATCCGATAACACCATGTAAATCCCTGTTAATTTCATTTACAATTGAATTCATTTCTATTCCTTACTGACAAACAACAGTCTATCAGACTACAGAAAATACAGCAGATACCCAGCATCGCCTGCATTATCCTCTATCAATTAGTCATAAGGACAACAGAGTGGGCCAGTTGCCTTGGAAAAACAATTTTACAAAACCAGAAGTATAAGCTGCAAGCTTTTGTGACTTCGGTACCTTCCTCTGGCATTATACAATTACTATTAATTAAAGGAAGGAACTTATGCCTCCAAAACTTTCATCTTTAACCTCCCTAGCGCACTGCCCATTAAAAACAGCGCGGTACGGGCAATCGAGGCAGTGTACAAAGTACACTGCCGGTCACTCGCTCCCTCCCTCCGCCCCTCTCCACACAGCTGGTGTCATTATTGACGCCAGCTGCATGGGCGGGAAAGCCGACGCTCCACCATTAACATGGAGGTCTATGGCGCCCCCCGACGCGATCGGGGCGGTGCCGAAACCCCGGAAATGCTGCAGCGATGAAGACAATCACTGCAGCTTTCCAGGGAGGCATCGGGTGGACCCGATGCCGGCTATCCCTGCGGTTGGGGCGAGCCTGAACAGCGGACAAGCTGGGCTCGTCTCAACCGCTAGGGAGGTTAATAACCAGTAAAGGCCCCCATACACCTTACAATCTTTCCATACAATTTCTGTACAATCAACTTTTCTTCTACCAAAACCATGTAATATGAGGATCTTTCTAAACCTTCCAATCACTATGGAATCTATCAGGGAGACCCCTATACTGCATAGTTGTTGGTAGATCTAATGGAGATTGTATGGATCGATCTTAAGGTGTATGGGGGGGCTTTAGCCTATAAAAGGTATCACTTATACCCCATGGCTAACAGAGTATATTAGGCTATGTTCCCACTTAGGTGATTAATTGCCTCACGCTTAAATTGTTCACGCAAACGGACGCGATTGGCCAGGCAATTTTCACCCGCGTTTTTTTTCAATGTCTATGGGCGACTGTCCATGATCAGAACGTGGGGAGCCGCAATTCTGATCGAGGATCCAATCGCTGCCATGTGCAATCATTGCCATCAGTAGAGTGGGGACAAAAACCCATTCAACTGAATGGATTTTCACATGCGATTAAAATCGCAAGCGTGAGGTGATGAATGTGGGAGCATAGGCTTTCTCTACTAAACTATAGCACACAAATGTAATATGTTGCAAGATGTGTTTCATAGATTATCTGCCTTTGTAGGGTCAAGCACATTTTCAGCAAGTACAGAAAAATACCTGTCAAATACTTTCTTCCAAATTTATCTAAAGAATCCCTAATGGTGTTCTCAACTTTCCTCTTTGGACTGCAAAGCCTTTTATGTATTAAGGATAAATTTGTTGTGCAGATCAGATGGGTGTCCCAGGGTGACAACACGACACCTTTACAGGGAAAGTGCTAGTAGGATGAAAAGGGTAAATTAAGGTTGTAAACCCCAGAAAAAATATAAACAGATATAAGTGTTTTTTTATTTGAAAGGCTCTTTCACGCTACATGCACTGTCAAACCGCAGCACCAGATTTATGATGCGCAGTTTGAGGTGCAGTGTGTTTTGCAGTTTGCGCTTTTGTATTTCCAATTTGAGTAATTCTAAAATGCATTGTACAACGCAGAAGATTAATATGAATGGTAACACATGTTAACAGAAGCAGAAATGTGTATGGTGTGAAAAAGCTTTAAGGCAAGTGTTTGTTTTTTTGTTTCTCAATACAATAAATATTTTCGTTTGCATAATTTGTTCTCTGGATGATCTGTTGGGAGCATATTCAGAGGCTTAAAGGTAGCCATACACAGGTCGATTTGTCAGCGATCAATTACCGATCGATTGTCAATCCGATCTTTCCAGGCGCTCAGGATTCGGTGATAGATCGGATTGGGAATCGATTTATGGTCGATTTGGACATGAGCCGATCTCCAAAATGGCCGATTCCACAAAAATCCATAGATCTGAAAGGCTGCTGCATAGGGCTGTGGGTCCACCAATGTACTTCGATTGCCAAACGATCGACCAAAAAAAACTAACATGTCGGCTCAATGTCCAATCCAATTTTTAGTTGATTCCGATTTTGTTTGGTCGATCGTTCAGGGTGGGCAGAACGCGATTGATGGCCGATCAATCTCGCAGTGATCAATCGGTCAGAAATCAAGTGGAAAATCGACCTCTGTATGGCTACCTTTAGACTATAGAACATATTTTGGCTTTTGTTTGTCAGTACAGAGTCCAACAAAACATTTGGAATAAGTTGTGATTCCCGGAGAAGCATTTGATTAATTTATATGTAACATCACATCAAAAATATAAATATACTTCTTCTATTTTTCAGATCTGGCATTGATACTTGGAAACATTGTCGAATGGAAATTAAAGGTAGAGCTACTGGACCATGAAATCTCATGTGGCAACAGGTAGGTTAATAAAATGTAAAACGTATGTCAACAAAACCATTTTGCCTAATTTAAGAATAAACACGTTCATTTTACTGCAGCATGAGTTGAATGGATAACTAACAAAATAATTAAGGGTCTGTAAGCTCTGACAATTAGCCTCTCTTATTTTAGTATTGCCTTTAGTCTGCTAAATATATACATTTTACCAAATCTGTTTTAAAAGTGCCAAAACTACTTGTTGATTTGGACAGAAATGCTATGCCTGTGAAAAAGGTTGAAGACTCTAGGTAGTAGTTCAGCATTCGTTGAAATCATGCAATGACCAATATTTTTCTGTACTTGCAGTGTTTCCAAATATAAAAAAGTGCTTGTATACCAGAAAGGTATGAAATATTTAGATTTTATTTCTGTAAACATGTTAACAGTTATGCCAAGAAAATATGCATTGCCAGAAATATAGCGACTGACACTGCTTACCTTCCTGTTGAAATGATAATTGCATGGCTGTTGTTGGCTAAGCTAATGACTTGGAATATCTATGTAACACCCACAAAGCGAAGGATATCAGAACATCCGATTAGCATATTTTTTTGTATTTAGATAGCCAGGCAATTAGCATTTTTGTGTCGCAAAATGTTTCTCTACATTTTTCTCAGTACACATTTCCTTTACAACTGTAAGCATTTCACAAAGCCACAAAGTTGAACTTGTCAGAACACAGAATATCAAGTGTAGCTTAAATGATCTGACAATGTCAATCTTTCTTTACTACTTGGAGAGTCACTGGCCTGGAACAAGCAGATGAGCATGAGGATAAAATAACATAACATAACAAGTTGTAGTTTCTTAGATCTGGGCATCAGATGTGCACAGTGGCCTTTCCAGAGTGGTGACTTACAAAGAAGTAAAAGAAGAATATTGATGACAGCCTTGAGGTGTCATCAATGACTGCCTCTAAGCGGTTTCCTTTTGAGTGTTCCACGAGCAAGCAGAAAAAGGTTTGCAGGTCAGTAATGGTGGCGAGAAATGGTTAACACTCAATTACTTCAATTACATTTTCTGTTCTATAAAACTGAGAATCAGATCATTTGGCATTGAGGGTAATATTGGTGTGGTTTAGGTTTCCTAGTTCTCTCTCATACCAGACCTGTGCCTTAGAGCTTAGGCAAATTTGCATGCAAACCTATGATCTATATATGCCAACATGACTGTTCTCTAAGTAAATGGATTTTGAAGATGCCCTTCATCCTGCAATTTAGGAGTATAACTGTTACTCTGCCTGCCCTCACCCAAATCAGTTGAATATAAATGCTTTAAATTGCTGTTTTAACTGTATAAATATTGACATGAATTTGAATCTGATTGGTTCCTATGAGCCACCTGTCCAGAAAAACAACCCTAGTGTAAAAAGTGAGGAATAATGATTGATGGCGAAGAGCAAAAAATAAAAAATATATGGTATCCATTCTTAACGTTATGTTCGTGTCTTTTTAATATTGAGTCAGAGAGGTTGAAAAAAGTCTTTGCCACGCACATCCTAGACTGGTCTCAAAATAGAAGGGCAATTTAGAATGAAGCTCACGAATGCATAAACAGTGATTGCATAACAGCAGCCAGGTTATTAAAGTGCTGCTACACTTGATGTAATGTAGATGTGTCACACTTGCAATGATGCAGGAACTATGCAGATAAATTTTCCTGTTCAGAATATCATCCATCAAAAAACTTTGATGTGTTGTCTTTTTTTAAAGGTATCATAACCTTAACATGAGCAGAGCTTATGTCATCAGCAACACAACTCAAGAGCATGCCTTTCAATCTGATCACAGCGTTATGACATGTTTACCGGTGTCAGGCACTGAAAAAGGGTTACACCCATCCATCCTACAATATGTAAAGTTTCCTAGGAGAACATCTGTGCCATCGTTAAAAAAAACGAAATACATTATATTTTCTTTTTGTAGTCTAAAACATTGAGTAGCAAAGAGTGAGGTATAGCATCCTTGTTTAGAAGGAAAGAGGTCACAACCCACAGACCATGGATGTGTACCATACACAAATATTTACACATACACACTCAATATTTTAAATTCTAATGCTTGGCACTTGGGTTTAATTTTAGATGAATGCTTGACAACCTCACCTCAGCACAACAAACAGGTTTCATTCCCTTGACTGTATAAAGCTTATAGATCAGATGTTTAAGTGAAACTTAGAATGCTGTCTCGTGTACAGCAGCAACATTACTGAGGGAAGGCTCAAGCTAGATGTATACGTATTCATGTCAGCAGGGGTAGTGTGATGCAGATCGCATACAAACACCACTGCAGGCCATATAAACCTGCATTCTCCAGGAAAGGACAGTCACTCGTTAATGTTACTTACTCAGATCTGGCGAATGCACCAAGAGCCTTTATGTACGAAAAGCCCACAAATGGCAGATCTTCGCCCGTGAAACCTGCAGCATTCAGGTGGCGCGAAGAGGGTACAGCCCGTAAATTCTTCTCTGGCTCATCAAAATTTGAGGTGTCATCGTCAGACTTTAAGGTAGGAACGAATGGAGGAGGAGCTGGTCAGAATGAGAGAAATGAGGATTACAACCCAGGAACCTGCTTCATTAGCTGCACCAGCACTGCAGCTTGTGCTCTCTCAGGAACTGGCAGACTGAGTCACTGCTATGAAATCTATTACAGCAACAAGATATTAACCCCTCCATTACCTCTACGCAGGAACATCCCCTCTCTAAGGTTACTCGTTTCCCTGGATTATTTCATCTGCCTAGGAAAAGTAACCATAAGCCATGGCTTTGCCCACAATGTACATTGCTCCTTTACCAGGATGTGTCCTGCTTCCTTATTAGAGCAAAGCTCGCTTGTGATGAAAAGATGGTGTCTGGGTACGAGATGTAAAATATCCAGATCATTAGCAGATATACACATACTGAGAGATTACCAAATCCTTTGGCTTTTATGGAGTGTCGGTGCGTCTAATTCAAGGGCCATGTAAACACACAATGTGTTGCCTGGAGAGGCCATTAAGCAGCTCCTGAGATAGCAGCCTGAGGAGGCATTGTGATATTGAAGACCCTCCCGGTTCTAATACGGTTACCATGGATTCAGAATAAATCTCCTCTGGGCCAATAGGATATGGGGAAAAGAAGGGAAATATCCCACTATACGCAGACTGTCATCTACATTTCACCACTGTGTTTCAAACCAAGCTGATGGGAAAAAGAAAAAACATATGTGCATTTATTGTGGTGCGGCTGACACAAATAATATAATGCTGGCATGGGGCATAAAAACAGCTTAAATGCTGCCATATTGTAAAAGAATAAATAGAGCAGAGCAGATATGTGCTGCCAGCTCGCAGACTGCTGGGGGTTTGCCTAGAGAAGAAGAAATCGCCTTGTTTGCTGTTTTTCTAGGGTCACTTAGGCCATGGAATGCAGCATCTCATTTCTGCACACTGAGCAGGAACAATGAGTCAGAGGAGCCCTGAGCAGGTCAATTTAAATTTCAATGAGACCACTGGTTGCAGAGCAGTCTTCATTACAGCCATCTACACGGTTCACACAGTATATGCACAAGGGCACGGATCTGAAGTAATCATTATTCTAGGCTCTTGAAGTACAAGAAGGGAAAAAACAACAGAAAGAAAACAGCAGTAAATGTATGTTGTAGCAACACATTAGGTGTAAACGGGCCTGCCTGCATATACCTATCTTCCAATGAGAATACAGGAATACATCCCTTATTTATTTATTTACACCTACGCACTGAAGCCGGCCTTGATATTTTCCAGCTGTCAAACTAAACATAAACATGTAACAATCATGTGTGTTCTGCATATATTCCCAAGCAAAATCATAAAAAAGAAATCTTATTGTTGAAGAAAATTAGTTTCCAACAAATAATTGTGTGATCAAAAGGTGACAAACATGAAAAACATTTAGCAACAAAAAACACATCCAAGAAGAAGAGAGCATAGACATTATCTGTTGTTAGGGCTTGTTTCAAGTAGAGCGATTGGGCGCGGATGGACATGTTTTAATTGCTTCGCTGCGTCCGATCACTTCCATTGAAACCCATTTGGCAATTTCCATTTAGTGATCGCGCACGGATGGGCCCGTTCGGACACTATTTAGGGGGCGGTTTTGAACGCCACCCTTACCACGACTGATAGCACCCCCTAGCAAAAAAACACGCCAGATCGCGTTTATTTAGCTCGCGATCAGGGGTGATCAGGAAAATTGCGTCCAAGATCAAGCCCAATAGCAGGGAAAAACGCGTACATCCATGGCTGATCGCTATAGTGGAAACAAGCCCTAACCGAGAATTTGTGGTCAACAGTGATCACCTATATCAAAATGACCCTTACTAGATGACAAAAATGACAGACGGGGTCGCCATGAAAAAAGTCACATTGTATAACCAATACAGAATTTAACAGTTTGTAGTTATAGAATGCAATAGAATGAATGGAAAACTATTGTATACATTATTGAAACTCCGACAAATTCTTTTATAAATCATTGTACTGTAAATGTATGCCATGTAATAAATAGGACCATTACCCAGAACAATGGGGAATTGCCCTACTTTGTGGTGCACTAGTAGTGCAAGATCCTCAGAGCTCTAAACGCTAGGGACACAGTCTCCACACTAGCCCCACGTTTGCATCATTACTGGAAACGCCATGCAGCACGCATTTTTGGTGCGTTTCTTATACACTGGTATGGATGACAGCAATGCAGGTTTTATTACTGATAATGGAAGTGATAGAGGTATTAACAACGAATCCATCCAACGAAGCAGCGCAGTTATGTACCAGAGTCTTTGGGTTTCTAGCAACTGCACTGTCCATAAGAATAAATGGTAATGTGTGTAAGCTGCATCTCACAAAATAGTCTAACAATTTTCATTTAAGGATACAGTGAGGAAGGTTTTGGCTAACTGTGAAGCTCCTTGCTGAGTTTTTTCTACTTAGGAAAGTAAGGGAAAAATCATATGGCTGGTTGGAACCTCCCCTTTGCCACTTCCTACTAACTATAGACTGCTAGTCTGGCCCACAGTTGACTACTTGCAGGAAACCGTTCTTCCTTTAAAAAAATTTTATCCTGGATGGCAGTAAAAACACAGTGAGCACTTTAAACGTTTGCCTTGCTAAAATAAAAGTTTTGGCTAATTGGTTGTTTACCACAAACAATAAAATAAATAATAAACAATACCACAAAAAATTTTAAATTATCAAGAAAAGGGAGGTTCAAGCACTGAAATAAAAAAAGCTATATATATTTAAGAATGAATGTGCCCAGACTAGGAATTAAAGGTGTAAATGTTTACAAGCATCTTCAAGGTCTTTTAAACAAACCATCATTCATATGATAATCTATAGGTATTGTAGCTCATTTCCCATTACTTTCCATTGTACACAAATTTTAGCATGTTCCGCTAGCCCACTAATGTATATAAACTTTAGATTCCTTTATAATTGTTAAGGATCTTCAAAATTTATTTCAGAGCACAAACAACAAGAAATGTCAGGAATATATTATTATTAATAACTAACATAACGTCCATAGTCACAGCACATGTGCACTTTAAATGATACATTTGACGAAGACGTGTTGTTCTCAGCAGATACAGTATAGAACAAGCACGCCTTCCAGTTTATGAGGTTCTGCCAGGCAGAATGTTCTATTTTTGCATAGTGATATGACATCCACTGTCATCACCAGAAGAAAAGAAGTAACCATTTGTGGAAAACTTAAGAATGCCTTTCCAAGAAAATATTTTAAAGTTATTCAAAGTGAATAAAGGAAAACAAAAACAAACCTATTCTATTTTTAAAAGACAGCTCAAGATGACAATAACAATTATTGTTCTTATCTTGGCAATAAAGCATTTATTTTCAAGAAGAGAGGAAGACTGTTAACTGCACTGTATAGCTACGAGTTCCCCCCACAGGTATGAGTACCCCTCATTCTGTGCGAGTATGAAGTTCTTGGCAAGCTCAATTATTTTTATTCGCAGACATGTGCACTGAAAGGAAGTCAGTAATCATTAATTGGACAGATCTTATATCTCTGCTAATGGCCACCAAAAGGAAAAATCTCTTTGTAGAGAAATAAAGAAGTCACACATGGATAGAAACTTTTCAATGTAGCCTTGCACTTAGTTACCAAAACAAAAATGTTGGAGGGGGGATCACAACACGGCACAGTGATATATGTGACTTGGTGAGTACAATCACTGAGTACAGCAGGAGGTCATTCAACTCTCCCAGAAGTGTAGGGTTTCTGAACAAAGCTGTTATTTTCCAGATTTATTTACAGTAAAAAAACGTATTGAAACATCCAATGTGTTTGTAGCTAAAAGGAAATTACATATACAGTTAGGTAGATATTTGGACAGAGACAACTTTTTTTCTAACTTTGGTTCTGTACATTACCACAATTAACCTGAAACAGCTCAGATGCAGTTGAACTGAAGACTAGCTTTTCAGTGGGTTGAACAAAAAGATTGCATAGAAATATGAGGAACAAAATTCTTTTTTTACACAATTACCATATTTGTCAGACTATAAGACAAACTTTTTCCCTGAAATCAATGGACAATTTCTGTATGAATATGTAAAAAAATGTTTTGCTTTTTTTTAAACTTCCCAACAACCTGGGAGCAATAGCTTTGCATCCCAAAAGGCTGAAACACATTACCATTCCTTCCGACCAAGCCAAAAGGCCACTGCCAGGAGGGAGATCTTATGGAGAGACACATTTTATAATCTAACACTAACAACGTACCCATTATGGTTATTTACATATTGGAGGAGAGATGAGACTATGTCACACTTGAAATTTACAACTCATGAAAATAACTTCCACTTAACTATCACTGTAGAGTCCTTTTTTAGGGGCTCAAAACTAATTAGAAAAAATAAAAAAATGCCTCGGACTGACATCCTGAAGTCTCAAACTACATTCCTTGCAGCTTTTTTTTGGTTGAGTCAATGATACCCCTTTAACACATCACTTCCTATTGAAACTAAAATTGTTAATGAATTAAATCGACGATTTCAGATAACTTCGATGAAATTTACAGTTAATAACTCAATAATTGTACTCTCCATGTGGTGACATTGATTAAATGATGATCTATTTTCGATTAATCCATCAAACTCAAAAATCAAATCTAACATCGATTGTACATAAATTCGAACCGTGTATGGCTACCTCAAAAGTCATGAATTTAGATTGGGTTTAGATTAAGTAAATTGTTTAAATAAACTTCTGAGTTGCTTTGGCTATAAGTTTTGGGACAATATGCTACTGTATTAGGAAATGTCTCCCAATCAACGTGACTGCATTTAGCCGGATGTCAGCAGACAGTATGTCTCTGAACATCTCCAAATTAATCCGGCTGCATCTATCCTGTGGCACATCATTAGTAAACATACGTGTCCCAGTGCCACTGGCAGCCATTCACGCCCTACCCATCACACTGCCTCTGCCATGTTTTACAGATGAGGGAGAATGCTTTGGATCTTCTTTGGATTATCCATACTTGCTATCATTCTGATGGAGGTTGATCTTAACCTCCCTGGCGTTACAGGCTTTTTCTGACATTTTTTGATTCCCTACCCTCCCCCGCCCCTCTACATGTGGGCTGGGAAAAGCAGTGATGCCTCCATTAACATGGAGGTCTATGGCTCCACCCCCCCTCCGCCCCTTCAGCGTCACCGATGACACTAAAGAATCTGGGCCGGAAGGAATCCATGAGCCTGCAGCGATGCAGAATTGCTGCAGTTTCACAGAGCACCAGGGGTTATGCCCGATCTCTGCACAGGCACAGTTTATTCCAAGAACAAACTGTGACCATACTAAATTCAGGCATAACACCAGGAAGGTTGATCTGAAAACAGAATATGTGCTGGTGTTTTTTTGGGTTATCCAATATAGCCTTTGCATTCTTGAGGTTTATGAGTAGCTTGCACCTTGCAGTACACCCTGTACTAAACCTAAATTTAACAGTGTTCTGTAAAACCTTTGAAAACGGAGAAAACAATGTTTGCCGTACTTAATTTAGGCAAATAAATACAGGATTTTCACATTTGTTTTTTATTGCCATTTTAAACATCAACCCAATGTATTTAAAAATGTGTTGTATATGGCACACACACATGTGGCAATGAGGATTTTGTGATTACTTCTATCTGCTTTAATAAACACCAATGTACCCTAAACTATGAAAAGAAGAATAAAACATCAGTGCAAATACTGCCGATAATTCAGAATTTTAATCCCAAGTAAACAAAACTGGAAGTTTTGGATCTCTGAGGCCTTAACAGACGTCTGCAAATAACAATAAATGAATTTCCTGAAAGGTTAAGTTCCCTCCAGGTGAGCTAGCAAACATTCAGGGTTGTGAAGTCTTTTCTGTTGGCTGCTTCAGGGTAAAATGTGTTAAGAATGACTTTCTGAGTCTGGTGGAACTTGGAGCTGACTTTGGGCTCTGTACACAGGATCACCCTATCATGCAAGATAGCCAAGAAAAAAGGATCTGTGCCATAATATCGGCTGGCTGAAGCAATTGTAATCAGGAACACTGTTTTGAAAGAAAGCAGATTAAATGGTATAACAGTCAGCGGTTTAAAAGGTGGACACCCAAGACCTTCAAGCATGAGGGTCAAGTGCCACTAGTGAGCCCTTGATTGGTATATTGCTTGCCAGGGCAACAAAGAAGTAGTGTATGACAGGGATGGATTATAGATTCAAAAACACAGAGGGCAGAAACTTCGACGCTGAGAGTGCCAGGGGCAAGACCCAAGTCTGCCCCTTTTTGGAGAAAGTATAGGAAAGAAGGAAGAAAATCTTTGGGCCAGAGGTCTCAAAACCTTGGTGTGGAGGTTACTGGTCACCTGCTTCCTGCTCTTCAGGAGAGTGTCCACAACCCTGACATATAATCCTTTATTTATTATGAGTGCCCATTCAGGATCCAGGCAGCCAGCAGAGTGGTAGAGGGATGTTAGGTTTCTCTGCCATTTGAAGCAGGGCTTGGAACCTTGTCCAATGTGGCCAGTAAGGGGCAACAAGTATTTATCTGCATCAGTCCCTCTGTATCTTTCTCAGGATGTTGCACAGAAGAGACAGGGGAGGTGGGACATAACTCAGGATAGTCATTAGCCGGATTACCCCTTGTTTGTTGACGTAAGCTACCACCACCATGTTGTCTGACATTATCCTTACATGATGGTTCTTGATCAGGTGAAAGAAGTGATAAAGGGCCTCCCTAACCACTGTCAGTTACTGGAAGCTTACAGACCTGTCAGCAATGTTGGCTGGCCCTTTTTCCTTTACCAGTTGCAAGTCCAGGTGGGCTTCCCATCCCTAGGTGCTTGCATCTGGGGTGATGACTAGATGAGGAAAAGGTTTCCATAGGCAACCCTGGGTCAGATGGGCTTTCATTGTCTACCACCTCAGCGCCTGTCTTGAGGTAGCACCCAGGCTCATTGTGTTGTCCAAAAACTTGGCTGCGGCTGACCAGGCTGACAGGAGAGACTCAAATGCTGAAGTGATGGCAAATCAGGTACTGTTGGTATAGCAGATGAATAGGGTTGTGTAGCTATGCATATTTGATGTCCAGGAAGGCCATGTAGCAATCAGGAGGAATTAGGGTGTGAGTAGAGTACATGGACTCCATTTTGAATGGACAATATTGTGCTCAGGCATTTTAGGTTGATATGCTGGCAAACGTGCGCCAAAGAAATATGTTGGAATAGAAGTCTTAGAAATCTCCTTCTGGATCTGCTTAACCCCCTGGGCGTTACGGGCTTGTCGCGCAATTTTTTATTTACCCACCAATCGCGGCGGAACACTTTACTCAGCCGTGATTGTCAATAAGACCCCGACGGTGTGGGGGGAGAAAAGTGACGTCTATGGCACCAGGCCGGAAAGCTATAGAGAAATGCTGCAGGCACACGGAGAGCTGGCAGTTGTGTCCAAACCGGGCACGGGTGCAGTTTGATTCACGATCAAACTGCGCCCGTACTGGCTTCGGCCATAACACCAAGGAGGATACAGGCGATTCATGGCATGGCGAGCCTGTATGAACTGGAGTTGGTACCCATTTTGGATAACATCCACTATAAAGGGCTGGATGACAGTTCCTCCATGCCCTATTGAATCCTGATAACCTGCCCCCTATCAGAACTTGATAATTATGGCGCTTCCCTGTTCCCATCCTGGAGATTGAGCAAAAGGACATCTTCTAATGCTGGCCATACACTCTGAGATAAAAATGAGGATCGATTAAAACCAACCAATA
>CM070032.1:72803496-72815472 GCA_036250615.1 Ptychadena robeensis | reverse complement strand
TATATTGGTTGGTTTTAATCGATCCTAATTTTTATCTCAGAGTGTATGGCCAGCATTACCCTAGGTGAAGGAAGGGGGGTGGGGTAATCCTGCTCTACCTGTTTCCGCTTCCCAACCCACATGGATGGGGGCGGGTGGGAATTTCAAGCAGTACACAGTGTATACAGGGCAAAATGCTAGGGAGGTGAGAGAAAAAAAGCCTTTTACAGAACACTAGTGCACCCACAACATCTAAAGACTAATAAGTTGTAATACATACAGTAAGCTGTAGTACATTTATTTTTAGTTTGGGGGTTTAGAAATACCTAAAAAAAAGAATATAAAAGCAACAAATCGGCTAAATGCATTGTAATTAAATTGTTAAACATTTTAGCAGGAAATAATTGTCTGGATGATCATTTTAAGAACATGACTCAGGTGTTGTAATACCAAGGCTTTTACATGCAACAATAAAAAAGATAGTTTTTACAGTTTAAATTAGCCATGAGCCATACAACATTGTATCCTTTATACTCACTGTTACGAATGTTGTCCCAGTTAATACTAGCAAAAAAGGGGTGACAGCATAAATCTTCAAATTTCAGTCTTTCCCTTTGTCCACAAAGCAAGCTTTGGATTAGGTCTAGAAAGTTTTTGCTGATTTTTGGTTCTTCTGGAAATTTTAGAAAACGCTGCAAGCCAAAAATAAAGAAAAAAATGATACATTCTGTGGAACATGATTGCTCTTCTAAAAAATATGCAAATATTTATATATATATATATATGGAGACCTGAAAATTCATTATGTTATTGAATGTTTTTGTTGAGGTTCCTTCTGTAAATGGGGATTTTCCATAAAACATTTCATAGGCAATGATGCCAACAGACCACCAATCACATTCAGGACCATAGGTGGTTTTTCCGTCACCGTTCATAACTGTGAGAACTTCAGGAGCCATGTAGTCTGGCGTACCAATAGGAAGGCGAGCATTCACCTGAAGTACAGGAAGAGAGATTCATGAATTTGCTGTCATTCCAATCATACACACTTAAAAAAAATTTGAATACTTACGATTTTATTTGAAGTCATTCTTGCTGCTGAGCCAAAATCTACAAGTTTGACATGACCAATCCGATCAATGAGAACATTCTCTGGTTTAATATCTCTGTAAAATATAATAATTGCTTTTAAATTAAAGCTTTGGCTAAAGCCAAACAAGATCTTGAGAGGATCATTCTTAGGCTCACCTGTGTACATAACCCAGCTGATGAACACTATGAGTGGCCAGAATTATTTCTGCGAGGTAAAACTGAGCCATACTTTCATCAAACTGCTCATCATAACGGTTTAATAAAGACAACAGATCTCCTCCTGGCTGGTACTGCATGACCTGTGGAGTATTTACAAATTTCAATAGTATCATTCTTTTTAAAGTAATGTTCAGTACTATTAAGAATAAAAAAGAAAAAGCCAAAAAAGAATAAACCTTACTGCCTCCAGCTTAAACTTGTAAATACTATTGTGTGCCATCAAATTCTAAGGCTTTGCACATTACAAATATGCGTTTGCGCTTTTGAACAGAGCATCAAACAAACGTGCAGCAGAGTGTTACACAAAAAACATGCACTAATGCTGCATTTTTTAAAACACAACACAAGCAGTGTGAGTGCTATGTGAAAACACAGTACTGTAAAAACGCAATGCAGCACATAGAGTCTGAAAGGGCCCTAAGAGAAAAACAAAAAAAAAGTTAAAACTAGCATATATAGCAGTGATGGCAAACCTATGCGTTTTTTTTAAACGCCCTGCTGTATATTATATATGTAAATTTTTCATTGATTTGTTCAAAAACACAGATGTAATGTGAAAAATGCATGTGCTTTTGTATATATGCAGAAACGCATGCCTATAAAAAATGCATATAGTGTGAATGGGCCCTTAAGCAATACATGGCAAACAAGCGTAGCCCAATGCGTGTATTGGTGTTTTTTGTTTTTAACTACCCTTAACTGTGCGATCCAAAGTACCATGCAGATCGCATTTTCTGCAGTAAATTTTGTATAGTTCAACTATAAGTTACAAATGTCCATCCATTGTTAACACTGCAATAATAGTCAGAAAAAGACGTCATTAGGTCCGTATTAGTAAGCTTTCCTGTACTCACCAGATAAAGGTACTCCTTATCTTGAAAGGCATAATGTAACGTAGGTATCCAAGGACTTGTGTGGTTGCTTAATATGCTTCGTTCTTCTTCAAAAAATGAAACCTAACAGATAAAAGTCAATGATTCTGAATGGATAAATATATGTATATATAATACAACATCTGGCTCTCATAAGGTCTTCAAATCTGACACTGGGGTTTCACCACTTCATTATTTAACAAATATAATGCAAAAATGGGGAAATAAAGAGTTAAAAATGATGTTTAACAGCTTGAAAACCAACTTCAACGGCAATTACTTGTTTTCTGTATGACTATGTTCCCCTGTTCGTGCTGTTGCTGTGGTTAGGTCCAACCACAGCATTTCAATCCAATAAGGTCTAGATTTTGTCTGGGCTTTAGCAACACCTTGAGGCTTTGTTTCCATTGATGCGTTCCCGTGCGGTTGCAACCGCGCGGCTGAACACATGCCACAGTTGTCGCACGTTTTTGCGGCGCAATTTTTTTTTTATGCAGATGCGGTTGGGGCGCGGATGCGTTTCAAAACGCTGCAGCTAGCGTTCAGAAAAGCGCCCTAAACCGCATCTGCACCCGAACGCGCACAACCTTACCAGTGGAAACTATATTGAAGTTTCCAATGGATGCGGTTGGTTTCTGTTCAATGGATTCGAATTATATAGTCGTTTTGGTGGATTGTTTACATGCAACTTTACAACCTTATTTGGCAGCACTCTTGAACACACTTTAAAATGGTGCATATTGCATATGAAATATATCACCTGTTCCTGTGCTAGAAGGGCTTTCTTTTTCATCAATTTCATAGCAAAGGTTTCTCCAGTTACTTTTTCTTTGACAACATGCACATCTGCAAAATGGCCTCGTCCAATAATATTCTTTACTTCAAAATCCTTCACACTGGGCTGCAGCTCATGTAACTCTGCAATAGTGTCCGAATCTAAAAGAAGGGGCATAATGAGAAACCTATGCAAAGTAATGCAGTCTTAAAACACAAATACAGAAATTAGTGAAATGCAGGTTTAAAATAAAATCCCCAGTCTAAACAAAAATTACATAATATCAAACAAAAAATCCATCAAAACATTTTGGAATTTAAACTGCAATTTTAATGCAACCTATGTTCCTGGTTCAAACCTGCTCTGCTATCTTGAGCTAAGAAGGGGGACATAACAGAATAAACGTTCAAACAGAAACAGCAGAATAACCACTCGTTGCAACAATTTATTTCTTGGAAGGGGAATACATTTCCATAAGGAATACATCTGTACTTTCCATAGAGGCAGTTAAAAAGGAAAATATCCATGGTTGTCTTACATTAAATGTAACCCCTAGAGGGTGTATCAAGATGCTTATTGATGGCCCGCTATGTGGATTACCGCCAACAATATACCATATACAATATACCAACCTCTTCGCTTCTTTCCTTACCATGAAGGTTAGAGGGACAGAAAAGAATGATTCAACAGAACATTTGATACATTTTGTTTGGGGGATATAGATTTGGCAGTATATTTATTTCTGTTAGAAAATATGTTATATTATTATGTAATATATAATATGAAGATGTAATTTAAGCATGGTGTCATTCATGTACATGTACTGTACTGTTTTTTAACATAATATTAATCATATGGGGGGGGGTTGCCACTATTCATTAAATACTAATTCAATTCCAAAATGATTGAAAAAGATCAGAATATATCATTTGGGGGGTTTTTTATACAAAGAAAGCCAGAATTACAGTCCAGGAATAAAATAAACCCATCTTGGTTTGAAGGACAGGTATCTTGTGGTGTGCTTCTGATCCCGGTCCAAAACCACCAATGTCTTTTTTCAAATTTTAGTAATTACAATGCCAAGATATGAATGTATTGATGTATTACCCTCGGTTTTCTTTATTACCTCTACTTATGAAAGAGTGATAAGAGAGTTTCAAGATGTTTAATCACCTTGTGTCATTTATAACGACATCACTTTATTTTATGGATAGGAAGGTTTCTATTAATATAAAGAAGTAATGTGTTGTGAATCGCATAAATGTAAATAATGCAATGTAAGCTATATATATATATATATATATATATATATATATATATATATATATATATATATATATATATATATATATATATATATATATATATATATATATATATATATATATATAGATAGTTAAAATTTTTATAGAATTCAATAATATTAGTGCAATTATGCACCTATTGTTGTTTTTTGATAACACCATGCATTACCACAGAACTTTGAGCTTTATAGTAATCTTCAGTACCACTTCAGCAGCATGGAAAGCTATGTAAGAAGATGTAACAAAACGTACATTTTTTGACAAAGTTTGCTACATGTTTGATCTTCATTAAGGCTGGGTTGTTGCATTCTTCGAAGAGTACAAATAAGGAATCTAGAAGTCCTTCTCTGCTGAGGGCTGACACTTGTTGATGAAATGGAAGGAGACATGATGACTTTCCCTAAAAATAAAAACAGCTAAATTAATATATAGAACACAATATTAATTTTTTGCAAACTTTGAAAATGCTTAGCTTTAATACTACATTTGATTTTACCGACCAAGCAGACTTAAAAGATGTTCCTGATCTCTTTTGTTTAAGGCAAATTACAATGACAAACAAGAATATTTAAAATAAGTTCAGCAATGGTAGCTCCATTTCTCTATATTAACAGGTTAACTCCCCCACCCCCTGAGGCAATAGCTGTGCCTGCATGCATATCACAAACCTAAGTATGAATAAAAGCTGCAATCTTGCATGTGGCATGTGACTTGCTTCTCTACCACTCTTTTTTTGGCACCATACCTACCCACCTTCACAAGAGCATAGGAAATCTGGGCATTGGGAGGGTGGGGCAGAATCATGGGGGATAGTTAGAGTTGGGTGGGGCAACTCTACCAGAAGCAGCAATTGTTTGCTTTGGGGGACATGGGGGGGGGGGGGCTACACATGACTTCTGCCTTAAACTTTTCAGTTAAAATATATACCTGACACTGTTAAATCTTGCTTTTGCATTATATTGCAAAGGATGTAGCAGATTGTATTGGATTTTCACTAAAGGTTGACATTGACTGTATTTTGAGTAATAATAACATAGACAAGAATTTAGGCTGAGCCAGAGAATAGGACACCTTGTAGCTTAAAACACTGTGTATGCAATTCTTCTAACAATAAAACATAAATACATTTAAATTGGCACTGAGATATTTTTATACCGTTGACCAGTGATTACTTCTGTTCCCTTGGTAATTTCTACAATAGCCTAGTTTAATTGTGTTCAAATCACTACATGCGGATCACACTAAAGACCTTTAAGTGGATACAGAAAGAAATGGTAACTGAAGAGTACACATTTTTGAGACCTTGTTTGCCACACTATCACTTGACAATGAACACAACCGCAGAGTGACCGCACAACACATAGTGTACAATAACAAAAGAATATTTGTTTGTCCCTGCCAGAGAAATTACAATGCAGCTTTTTGTAAAAGTAAACATTTTTTTTTATTTAAAATCAAATTTATATAAAAGTCTATTTAAACGCCAGAATAATGAAATTCATAACAATGTTTACAGTGCTTTTATGTTCTAATCATTTGCCATTCATTACTATAACAATACTGTATTTTTAGCCACTGAGACGCACCACAGTTTTGGAAAATAAATTGGAAAAAAAAGTTCCCATTCACATGGTCTTGGTTCCAGCAGAGCTGAAACTTTATCATGTGTCTATACACTAACAGTACCCATTTTCTGAACCCACTGACCAACTTATGAAGAAACACATTTTACAATCTGGCACTAACAACTTATCTCTGCATCTGTGGCAAAATCACCAAGTTCAGCGCAGTGGCATATACTTACTTTTAGTTTTGCTAAAGTTAAAGCCTTTCTTAGGGCTTGTTTCCATTGATGCGATTCAGGGCGTTTGCAGCTGCACGGCCGCCGCCGCCGCCGCCGTCAACCGCATCCATTGGAAACTTCAATATAGTTTCCACTGGTGCGGTTGTGCACGTTGCGCATCCGCGCCCCAACCGCATCCGCATCTGCATAAAAAAAAATTGCGTCGCAAAAACGCGCAACAACTGTGGCATGCGTTCAGCCGCACGGCTGCAATCGCACGGGAACGCATCAATGGAAACAAAGCCTTAGCCCTCAGGTATAAAACAATGCAATTCACTGAAATCACATAAAAACTTTAGATTTCATTGATATAATATTTGTTCTACATCTAAAACTCTTTTAAAATCATTCTTGATGCTGCCATCAAAGTCCTTGTGTAAATACTTTATGTTGGTTGTTTAGGGGTGTGAATGCTCTGTCCCCATCTCCTGTGTTATAATCATGTCAATTTGTCATTCAAAAACGAAATATTGAAAATTTACATATTTTAGGCGTTACAAAATCCGCAATGAGAAATGCCATCAATCCACTGGTGGAGAACATGAATGTAGATAGGAAGTGGATGTTGCTAGAGGATGTTGATTAATTTTTTCGAGTAGCTAACTTTGCGAGTTGATATTAATTAAGTTCCAAATGAAAAAATTCGAACAACTCTAGATGTGAATATCAGTAAAACAGGGTTGAAATCAGGGCTAAGTCAGGAGAATCATTGGGTAAAGTGTGCTGACACTTGCTAGACTATAATGAACTTAACACAATATTTTAAAATGTACGTATTCTAAAATATTATTATAATAAAGCACTCTACTGCTCATGAAATTATATTTACTTATCTGTAGTTCATTTCATCTTTCATCCATCTTATTAATACTCTGGATTATGCAATACAAAATGTTTTGGCTTACAAATGTGTTTTTGTAATTTGATCCTGATTATAAAATACTACCATTTTCTATATATACTAGAGATGCTCCGATCAGCATTTTTGGGGCCGATCACCGATTACCGATCACCAAGATCATGATCTGCCGATTGCCGATCACTGCCGATCACAAAATGGCAGGGGAATGCACTGTATATATGGGGGGCAGAGGTGCATTGTATATATGGGGGGCAGAGGTGCGCTGTATATATGGGGCGCAGAGGTGCGCTGCATATATGGGGGCAGAGGTGAGCTGTATATATGGGGGGCGAGGTGTGCTGTATATATGGGGGGGATGTGGGAGGCAGAGGTCCACTGTATATTCTTGGCCGCGTCCGGAAGTGCAGCGCGCCGCCGCCAAACTGTAACCGCAGTGGAGGGTGACTACCAGCCGGTTGATGGTGAGGTTTGGGGACGCAGGGAGTGAAGGATGGCCGAGGAAACAGGCAGGAAAACAGGGGTAAGTGGAGGAGCTCCAGAGCAGGCTTCCATGCAGCTCGGCGTCAGGTCACGCCCCCCGTGATCGGCTTTTTTGCGCCGATCGCCGATCATGCTATTTAAGCCAATATCGGCCGATCATGATCGGCGGCCGATCAATCGGAGCATCACTAATATATACCGTAAATGCTCAAGTATAAGCCAAATATCAACAGAGGTGCCCAACTTTACCTAAGAAATCTGCAAAAACTGAATGATTCTAAGCCTAGATTGGGCAATGCAGCATCTAACGCCCCCCATACACACTTAGATTTACACCGGGTGGAAACTGGGTGGAAATCTAAAGCTTAAAAGTGTAAATTGGGCCAAAAATCATCCGCCAAATCGTTATTATCAATTCACATTACCTGTCTGCAGCAGCTGCTGTCGTGTTTTTCTGCGGGTGAATCGGCAGAGCGAGAACAGTCGCTGCGGCAGACAGGGTGGATCGGCTGTCTCCTCTGCTCCCTTGCACCCCCTGCGCTAAGCGCATTTTTTGGGCGGTGACCGGATGGAGCCAAGAACACAGGGGAAGACATTAGTGCTAGCACACAAAGGTTGCCCAGCCAATTTTGACAGGATTTTTTGGCCAATTGACCCGAAAAAATCTGGTCTAAATCTAAACGTGTATGGGGGGCTTAAGGCATAGAAACACAGAGCAAAAGTGGGTCATGAAATTCTAACAAGCTGATCTGTAATTTAAATCCAAAGCACCTGAGCATGGCATCATCACCATAAATGATGGAAATGTGGAGAAGTTGTACCATATATTTCTCTTTGTTTAAATTGCATCAATTAAGGTTAAAGTTAAGCTGAAACTTTGACTTAAAAAGGTTTATACTTCACTTTAAACTTTATGTAAAACTACATGTGCAAGAGCAATACTTTTTGATACAGAGGCCCAATGTCAGATACTGTGGGACAGCCATGGCGGAGGAGCAACGTGCAGTGGCTGTGGGTTTTCGGCAGTTAGGAGAAGTAGTTGCATGGCTCCCCCATGGCTACCCACCCATATTAACTTAGCCTTAGTTTTAACATTTAGAAAGTCAAATAAGATAAAGAATCTTAATATACATATGAAAACTGACAAATCTACTGTAGCTAGCAATGTTCCACGGCAAAGAATTAAAGTTGTGTGAAAACTGCAAACTTCAGTGAGAATATTAGAATAAAGGAGTAGGCAGCAGAGGATAGTCCGGCTTCCTGGAAACTGTAACAGTTTTATAAGGGAAAGATGTCTTGCAGAGCAAAAAAAAAGGATTTAGTTAAAGTGTTTTAAGGAAAGTATGTTAAGACCCTGTACTTTTACCTCCTGGCCTAACCAACTATAAAACAAAGATTTTCATTTTAGGTTGGATACACACCTTACCTATGACATGGCCAATTTAAATTCAGTGGAAACATAATTAAAAAGTACCGAATATACAGAGAAACTTCAAAGAGCTCTATGTCATAATTTTGAAACACTAAAGCTAGCCATACACGGCACGGATTCCCTGGCTGATCGATTCAGCACCCGATGGATTCCGGCGATTCCGCCGGCATCCACAGGTGAGAACGATTAGCCAATTAGGGAATCCGATCGTGGCAGCCCACCTTGTACGGCCGGATCCGGGAGGGATCCGTGTCCGATGGCTCGCCTCCCGGACCACAACGCCCCCTGATCAGAGCAGAATCGGACCGAAAAGACCAACAGGTTGGTTCTTCCTCAGATCCGATTCTGTGCCCCTGATCCATCGGATGCGATCGGACGGGCAAGGTGGGCTGCAGGGGATTCCGGCACGATGGATCCGCGTGCACGCGGCCGGAATCCATCGCGCCAGAATCCGGCACGAATCCGTGCCGTGTATGGCAGCCTTAAGACCTTGACTCAGCTATATCTAACATTTTATCTGAATTATGAATCATCTACTGCTTTTACCTCAGTTCAACAACAAGAACAACACTCATCATACATATGAATATTCAGTTGTCCATAAGCCATGCAATTGCCATAATCTGAATATAAAATCTATTGAGTATTTTCAGAGAGTGTTGAAACTGTATGCACAGTAAATGACACATTATAAAGAAAAGAGAAATTTGGCACCTGAAAAAAACCGTTGAGTCGTGCAGCTCTACTAGCAATGGGCTCAGAATCAGTTGCCCCGCGTGGTCCAAACTTGAATTTCAACATGTCTGGAAACAAAAATTTAAAGAATACATTATAAAAATGTTAATGAGAACAATCACCTTACAGCAACAAAAAAAAGAATGACATTTTATTTGTTGTCAGTTTGGAAAACCGTTTGAATGCATGCACGTGAGCAATGTAATCTACCAAAAAAGTTAAATAATGCTCAGAAAGCGTTCTGATATAAGACCACCAGCCGGAACTGAAACCACAATCTATAATGGCCTCAAGATGGGCATATAGTCCGATTTTCACGTTCAAATGTTCCTTTCAATTGTTTTAAAATCGATAATTTTTTACCTGAAGTGACCCTGAAATGAAATTGCTCAAGCTGATCAATGTATGTGTAGATCTGTCAAATCAGATGGCTGGTGACATTGCTGAATTTCCAATGTGTAATCTTATTTTTTTTTTATTTTAGATGGAGTTAACAAAGACTTGATTTTACTTCTGTCATATATGTCTGGTCGTTTCTCGGGCTGCTGCAGGAGAGCCTGGTCGTTTCTCGGGCTGCTGCGGGAGAGCCTGGTCGTTTCTCGGGCTGCTGCAGGAGAGCCTGGTCGTTTATCAGGCTGCTGCGGACTGACAGTAGCCCAGAAAACGACAGTGTAAATGTAGCCTTAGGTAGATTTAAGCTGGCCATTCACAGTTCGATTTTCTTATGGATTAAAATAAATATTTAGATGAAGTCGAAAGCTGTTTAGATCGACCAAAAGGGGTATTTTGGTTGGTATTGGATAGGTTTTCTAGGTATTACGATAGATTAGTATTCAATGGTATTATGGAGCATTCATGTCCCGCGGGCTCTATTAGTGGGCTTTGCTTGGAAAGCCGGCAGCTGCATCTGATCCTTGTATCGATGGGGGTCCAACATCAATCGAGCTGTGTGGTGGTGCTAGCATTAGATGCCATACGCACACTCAATATCATAATTGCACAGATGAACATTACTAACAATTGTGCAATTATCTACGCATGTATGGCCAGCCTAAGGCTATGTTCCCACATAGCCGACACGACTTAATTGCGCGGCAATTCCGACTGATTGCCTCTATTTTGTTGAGTGGGCTTGTGTTCTGAAAGCGAGTCACTGCGTTCTGATCGTGGACCACGGGCGGCCGAACGCCCCCTGATTGCTGCCATAGACTTGAATGGGCGTGGTTAAAAATTGCTTGTCACTTCAACCGAGTCCATTCACTGTCTATGGCTGCGATCAGGCGAGGAGGGGCAAGATGTCCTGCCCCACCTCCTGTCTGAAATCAGTCAGCTGCAATTCTTATCATGGTAGCCAGCAGGAGATCTCCCGCAGCTTTGTGCCGCAATTAGAATCTGGGCTGATCGCTAGTGTGGGAACATAACTGCATTTTGTATTTATCCTACTGCTTATTTTTTTTTTGTCTAGGCCTAAAGTTTACCATACACCTTACAATCTAACCATACAATTTCTGTACAATCAACTTTTCTTCTACCAAAACCATGTAACATGAGGACCTTTCTAAACCTTCCAATCACTATGGGTTCTATCAGGGAGGACCCGGCACTACACAGTTGCTGGTAGATCTAAAGGAAATTGTATAGAGTGATCTAAACAGGCAGGCAGGAACCATAGATGGTCACAAAATTGGAAATGTAGGAGTTATGGTAAAATTTTTCACAAGTTTTTTTTTGTTTTTTTTATACAAATTTTAGCTTGACATTAATTTATGCAAAAACTAATGTTCCTTCTATCCTTCTCTGCAACCTTCAATCTTGGTAATAAATGTTCAGGAATTAAGTAAAAAATTTTTACCATCTCTAAAGCTGGGCATAGATGGTAAGATTCGTGGTCGATTTCTCAGCAGATCGACCAAGCGTGAGGACGTCATCACGCATGGCCGGTCGTTCCGAGAATCGGCCCGCGCCCTTTGTGTGCCGCCACATACTTTTGATAGGGGTTGGTCCCCATCCAAAGAATTGAGATCGGCCTAAAAAATATGAACATGTCCATTCTTTGGCCGATCAATTTCTGGGCTGATTTATGGTGGGCATGTTAGTTTGATCAATGACCGCATGCACACACAGCGGTCAATGTGAAAAATTGGTTGTAGATCTAAATGTCTATGTCCAGCTTAAACCATACCCCTGTAGCATCTTTCATGGGCCACTGGAATGGCAATTATAATATAAATTTAAAAGCAGAGCAACTTTGTGAGGTGACAGGGTCATATCCATCACTTTCGCTTCCATCTTAGCTATGAGGGTTTGTACTTTGCAATAACTTTGTATTTAGATGAGCCAAATATATAAAAATAAATATGTAAATCGGATTTAAGAAGGCTTT
>CM070032.1:72779625-72790960 GCA_036250615.1 Ptychadena robeensis | reverse complement strand
GGTGCACTTTTGGTACAGAAATCTGGACCTCAGCAGTGCGCTAGGGAGGTTAATAAAGGGTTAACAGACACAACCCTTTGCTTTAACTAGTGTCCCAACTGTTTCTGCAGATCAAATTGGCTAGATACAGAAGTAACAGGGATATATATATATAATTGTACCTCTCTATCTTGTACTGTTTATAAACACTGTCAGATGTGGTGTGAACAGGCCGAGTGCCAGGCACCACTTGGGTGTGAATTCATGGTCTCTGAGCTACACACCTACAACATGCAGCCAATGTAAGCAGTTCTATGCTATATCCCATATGTCAAGGACCCCATATAATTTCCTCTTAAAGTTATTAAATGTTTGCATAGAAGAGCATAATAAAATAAACTTCTCGCTGGAGAGTGAAAAGAAAAGCAGCAAATCGGCTCAACACATTAAGCTAATGTCTGCTTTTCACTGGAAGCAGCAGTATTCACTCCATATTGTACCTATATTTTAGGTAATTCCTTGTGGTGTGTGCTCTGTGATATCTTACAGAATTCTGTCTGCACAACAATGTATAGAATACGCTGTGAGTGTAGAGAGCAGGATGCTCCGGTCACATGACCTGCAAGAGTCAGAGTCCTTCTCTCCTTCAAATAATCTTTTCATCAATTTATTCAGCAAGTTTGGAGTTCAAGTGATACCGATTATTGAAATAAGTAAAGTTTCACTTGTAATAGCATCCTAAAGCAAACAGCGTGTAATGCACTTGGTAATAAAGCACATTGTTGTGATGGGATACATTGCCATACATTGACCTGTGAAGATCTCAGAGAAGGGGATGCTGGGACAGAGAGAGACTGGGACTGCTGGAAAGAGTGTATTGGTTTTCCTGCTGAAGGTCCTGGGCCTGCATTTATTTATTTGACTTTGGACTGTTTTAGTAAATAAAAACACTCACTGCTTGAACCGTTGAAGTGCTGGGTCCTACTTCATTCACCTGATTTCTGACGACATGTGCAGTACCTATTCTCTGAAGCCACTGACCAACCCCTGGAGAGACTCATAATCTGGCACTTACCTCAACAACTTACCCATGAACAGCTATTTAGATATGGGAGAAGAGAGGAGTTTGTATCACACTTTTCTATTGCAATGCAGATTACAAAACTCATAACATTACATAACATAAATACATAACTCATGCCATCTAAATATTATTTTATACATATTCGGACCATAAGACGCACAATCATTTTCCTAACATCCAATAGGAGGTTGTCAAAACTGTCATACTGGAGGTGAAGCAGTAATCCATATATAAAGACTTTCCCATTGATTTCATTGGGTAAAAAGTGTGTCTTATATTACGCTTATATTAACCCCCTAGCGTTTTTAATTGCATGCTTAATTGTGTGTTTCAAACATTATTATATTCAGGATGGCCATTAGACCCTTGTACAGACATATTTTGGGAAGTTACAGGCCTACAACATAAATGCATTTAAGTCTATGGTGCGCTTTTGGTGCGCTAGGGAGGTTAAGCTCTGCAATAGCATTACTTACTTGTGCCTTTTTAAAACATTGAAGATCAAAAGTGAATCTTTTAAAAGACTATATGTTAACATCAGAAATACCGGGACCCTAGACCCTTAATTCTGCTAGCAAAAAAAAACCACTCCCCTCCTTCCAGAGCAGGGGGGGGGGGTCATAAGAGGCTGTCTGCAGTCCTTGGAATTAATTGGGCAGCCCGGAATGTGGTTGCCGGGGCTCAAATGCCCACCGGGCCCCCTTAGCTGCTTGGGCCCGGGACAAGATTGCCCCCTTTTCCCCCCCCTGATGGCGGCCCTGGGAAAATCATTAGGTATTCTTGCAAGTGCAGATGTTGTTTTCTATGTTTGTATAAGAGAAGAGGACTAAACCTCCTCATTTGATATCATGTCTGATCTACTACTCAAGTTCTTTCATATTTATTAATCCTCCGCCCCAAGTACCCAATCATACTCAAAGGATATAAAAAAAGAAGCTTCTCTGGACCAATATATCTTGCACATGGATCTGGTTGAAAGTGAATTAATAAAAGTGTAGTAAATTAGCTTGCTCTTAGTGTTGGTCTCCAGGCAGTCTATGTATAGATCTAGCAATACGTTTCTGAAGCTGACTCAAGGCCATTGAGCTAATAGGATTGGAAAGAGTGATTTCCATCTGTCATGACATCAGGAGACACTGACATACTTTTGCAGACTCATCTAGATGACATTCTGTACAAATCTGTAGATTATGGTCAATGTTATCATGAGCAATTTCTAGTGTTATTCACATGTGCATGATTCAGAAAATCATACATACTGTTCTTACAAAACATAAAAAAAACACTCACAGACGTATGCAGGAGAGTATTTTCTGCCTGGCATTATTTTCTGGAGGAGCAGTTATTTAGAAAACAGATTCTTTGGCAGAAGCATTTGGCAGTTCTTAAAATATCATAGTGTTATCATTCACACTAAGAGCGGCTTGTTTATAGACCTTTTCTGTTTTTTCTTAGTGTTTTTTTACAGTGGTGTATTAACTGCTTACGGGCCACAGTGACTTTGTGAGTGCTTTTCTACCCATTGGTGATATTTTTACCCTTGGAAAAGCCCAGCTAAGCAACTGTTTTAGCATTTTTAAAACCTGACATCTATACTTGATATATGACACTAGTCATATATGTATACAGTGGACATGAAAAAAAGTATACACTCCAAGTCAAAATGTCAGGTTTTATTGATATCAAATATTAGACTACAAAAAATCATTTCAAAACTTTTCCCACCTTAAGTTAGCTAACTGGGAGCAGGTTGTTTACCACTTCTGATCACTTGTGGGAAAATACATATATATCCATAGTCACAACATGTGGGCAGTTGATAGGGGGATCAACAGGTGAACACCTGCACCAAAAATGCAACTGCTTGGTAGGTTTATAGTGACCTGTATATTTTACTAAAAAACAAAACCTGAAAGTGTAAGGGAAAAAATACAAAACAGATCAAAAAAGCTGGTTGCATAAGTTTGCACAGGATCTAACCAAATACTATGTTGAGGCTTTTGATTTAGTTGCTGGAGAGTATCCACTCTCTTAACCCCACAAATTTTCTATTTGGATTTAGGTCATGAGTGTGGCTTGGCTATTTCAAAACAAACCATATTTTTCAGAATATAAAACACACTTTTTCACCTCCATTATCAGGGGGAAATAGTGCCTGCGTCTTATGGTCCAGATGGGCGACCCCCACGGCCGAGCACTTTGGCTTCCCAACAGCTCTCCTGAGCTATCAGTTGAGAGATGCGGCCATAGCCAGATACCTCATCTGTACTGTACTGTTTCTACCACCAGAGCCCTGCTGATATAAGCAGTACAATAGAGAGACATACATGGAAGCTGCCATCTTGCTCTTAAAACTGGTGCGTCTTATGGTCCAGTGCGTCTTATAGTCCTAAAATATGGTACATTTTCTGTGATAAAGTAATTCTATTGTTAATTTGGCTGAATGTATGGGGTTATTGTCAAGTTTGAAGGTAAACATCTAATTCATGTTGACCTTTCTAGCAGACAAATTTGAAACTTGTAATAATTCCTTCACCTTGACTAAAGCTCCAGTTCTATCTTAAGTAAAAGAACCCCAAAGCATGATGCCATCATGCCTCAGCATGAAGATGATGTTCTTTTGATGATGCAAAGTTCTATTTATGTGACAAACATAGCTTTTGGAGGTGTAGACAATCACACATGTTTTTGGGAGACTACTTTTGCATATTTTAACTGGTACTGGATGTTTGTCTTTTGAAAAAAATGCTTCCATCTTCCAAACCTACGGTATAGCCCAGACAACACTTTGAATTAGCACAGATATGTGTCTGCACTGCACTTTTATCTGTGCACCTTGTCTAACTTTCTTGTCCATGGGCATCACAGAAATCAGAGAGAAAATACGCCAGGCTGACAAGCAGGTGGACTTTTTACCAATGGCACTTCTGCATTGCTAAGTGATCAGTCTAGACTGACAAGCCGAGTTTTTACAAAGAAAGCTGTATACATGACTTAATACATCTTTCTGTCAAGCACAGCATTTCATAATGGAATGAAAGGCAGAAATGGGTATGTCACATCCAGGTCATGTAGATGTAGAGCTTGTCCTAAATTTGGTAGATACCCAGGGTTTGAAAATGATGCTTTGTAATAAAAAAAAAACAATATGCTGACAACAGTTATGTAACTTAAGTAATACATTATTCATGGTTTCATATTTAGAAAACCTTTTTATATTTCTGATTTCGATCTTGTCAGACCCTATATATTCATTCCCCATGACCTTTCAAGTCTGACTTGGGATATGGTTAATCACATTTCCCTAATGCTTAAACTGTAGGTTTTTTCCTCCTGTCTTAGATTTTGATCTCATTTAATAAAGAATAACAGATTAGTTAGGAGATATTTAACCCTAAAGGAAAATATAACATTATATACATACATTTCCATTGGTATTGTTTGCATTCCATTGCCACAAGTTACTTCCTGAGTTGTAGTAAGTCACTTATAGATGGGGTTCTATGGAGTCCTGATTAAAGTTACCATTGCATGTGCTTCCCTAAATCACTGTTTCATGCATGGATATTCCTCATGAGTGTTTTCTCTGCTCTGTGTGTCTCTGCTCTGAGCCTTCCCTGCTCTATGCCCCTCCCTCCTCCTAAATGCTGATATACACATTCCTTTCATAAGTATGTACATTGCCAATTAGGAGGAGGGAGGGGCATAGAGCAGGGTGTTTTCACAGACACAGAGGAGAGACACTTGCTGCCACTGCAGCAGTACCTGTAATCAGTGTGTATATCAGCACTTAGGAGGAGCAAGGGGCAGAGAGCAGGGAGTGTTTCTCTGACCTGTGTGTTGCCACTGCTCTGACCAGAATAAGCCTGAAAATATTTTTCCCTGGAATCTCTTCAAAAAGCCATGGGTGTGTTTAAAAGTCCAGTGCGTCCAATCGTGCCAAATATACGTTAGTTCATCGTTTAACAAAGGAAAGATATTGGTGTGTTTCTTCTATTTTGAAAAAAAGTAATAAAGATGGACACAAAAGGATCTGAAGAATAATAGCTTTAGTAGCAGCTAGATGCACTATACAACTAAACAGAGGAATCACAGAAAAAAGAGTGATATAAGTTAATGGATACATGCTAAAGCTCCCAGGGTACAAGTGTCCCTGTATGATACCACACAATATTATAGAAAATGAATGTACCTTATCTGTGGGTTAAGCCGTTTGCTTGGTGTTCAGAATTTTAACATAACTTGGCAAGAGTAAGTAATGGAGAAATAGTGGAAACCACAATATGTAATAAAAATGTTTCTCTTTCACATTCTTATAACATACCTCATTACTTTGATAGTGCACGAAATTGCAATAGTTGTCAATAGATGTAGTTTATTAATGTTGCTTTAATAATGGGAAACAAACTGTATGTTGAATCAGAGAATTATAAAATGATCATAGATAGATAGATAGATAGATAGATAGATAGATAGATAGATAGATAGATAGATAGATAGATAGATAGATAGATAGATAGATAGATAGATAGATAGATAGATAGATAGATAGATAGATAGATAGATAGATAGATAGATAGATAGATAGATAGATAGATAGATAGATAGATAGATAGCATATGGAGGGATGATTATTTAGAAAATGCTGTAAGTGGTTACTTGTTGGATTTTACAATAAAGCCATTCAAAATCACACAAAAGAATGTCCTTATTAAAATTCCAGCAGCTGAAGAAAAGCCTAAAGGTATAATGGATTACAGAACTAAAGGTGAATAAAGGCAAATCTTTGGATTTTTCCATAAAGGCAAATCATTGAATTCTTCCTTATAATACTGTACTGCAATGTTATTGGAGAATTAAAGTAGACCATTTCTGTGTAATTGGATCTTACATTTCACATTTTGAATCTTTCTGCTGTTATTTTTTTATTCTTATTGGACAGAAGATAGCAATCAAAGACTCATCGGTAAAGTTGCCTGTAGCTGTCTCTTAAATTTCTCTTTGACCAGTAACAGTTTGACAGGTTGCAGTGCACACAGTCCCAGGGGTACGTCACAGGAAACATTTAGATAGTGAGTGGAAAGAAGAGGAGCTGGTTCCTGCCATGACTAGATAAAAAAAGACATTTTAAGCCATTTATTTAGCAGGGATCACAGAGACCTGGGAGTGCATTAGAGAATTTCACATGTACTGATGGTCTATTCCATGTGAACACAAATGTTAATGTTTGGTTTTTAATACAAAGTCTTAAGCAGGGTACAGACGTAGAGATATGAGTCAAATCGATGGCCGTATTATTCAAGCCGTCCGATGTACCCTGCAGCAGCGTGATGACGCCATCACGCTGCTGTCAGATATTGGAGAAGCAGGGGAGAGCAGAACTGCCTCTCCCCGGCTCCTCCTCAGCCAAGCTTCGAGTGGGATTGATTGAGGGGCAGATTATATGGGTCATGAGCGCGCACGGGCTTGAAACGGCCATCGATTTGACCCATATCTGTAATAAATAAATGTAATTGGATCCAAAATCCAAAAATTTTAAAATAAAATCGACGAGCATTGGTTGGACATGGTTGTCCCATTCAGTTGACCATTCAAGTATCTGGCAGGTTTTCTAGGTATTTGTTTACGATGGTACTATGGAGCATATACACAGGGCTAAGGAAAAGAAATCCGTGTTGAATCTATGACATTATGTGGTGGTAAAAATTATTTAAATGTAATACAAACAAATAGTGTTTTGCCAGTTTTAACAGATATTTGAAACCCATGTGGAAATTGTCACTTTCAAAAGTCTATGTATTAGTGACTGAACTCCTAGGCTTAGGGTATAGGCACCAGTATCATCAATGGTGCACATATTGTACATCAACCAATGATTTTGTTACCTACTGTTATTTGTGTATTTAAGCCTGTAGGAATATTAGGGTCAACTTCAGCTAGAACTCCAGTCTTGCATAGTTAATCACTCTCTCTTCTCTTGTACTTAATCTTACTTTGAAATAAGACACTCTCACTGTGTGCATTAGAAGCAATGACTTAAACTCTCTTCATTAGGGACATAAAGCATCATTTTGCACCTTTTATCCCCAGTTTCTGTGAAGGTTCTCATTCACCCCAGTCTTTGTCATTCTGGACTCACTACTTTAATTTATTGAATGTCATTACTTTCATAGAAAAGAGCATCACCTGCTGGTATAACTACAGCTTCTTGTTTACAGGCAGCTATGTACAGCATCCTGGCTGCCCATTCTACTAGCTGCATTGGACAGGCATACAATGATAATGGCACTGTGTCTAAAATAGAGTAGGTAATAAAATGTAAACATTATATATAGAGATTTGGCATGTTAATAAGCAAAATTAAAGCCATGCAAATTCTTTAAGTTTCATTCACTGTTAATAGTGACTATTGAAACACTAATGTTGGCAAAAAGTACCTTCTCCTAACGACAAATAAAAAGTTGACATACTTAAGTCCTCTCATGTGACCCTAAGCCCTAGACAATCTAGGTCACAATGTCTCTAATGTGGTGAACAGTTTTTCAGATTAAGGTTGAGAATAGTCTGTTGGCTGCTACACTTGTAATGCATGTGTTCATGATTTAATATTAACTAGTGTTTTGAAAGACAACTGGTCTATTTTCAGGTGGATTTAAAATTAATTACATGCAACAATTGTGTTCTGTATTTGACAGAAAAAAAAAGAATTAGCCTTAGGCTGGGTCTACACTTCATCACCCCAGCAACCATGGGGAGCATTATGGGCCTATCAGCCTGTGCATGCCCATAGTGCCCACCCACTATTTGGGCGCTGTTTAGGGCGCGCTATTGCTGTGCCGGCAAAACAGCATCCTATACATTTTTATTGGCAAACTGTGCCCGGAAACACATCAGGCGCGGTTTGTGCGTGTCACACACGGTGCTCATTGTTTCAGACCTGTCAAGCCTCCCGTTTTTATGTGGCTCTCCTGGCCAAATCCCGATTTCAAGAAATCCCGGATTTTTCCTTTTCTTATGTTTACATATATATGAGACTTACAGGTATATTATTCTATTAGTACTGGTTTATGCTTCTATCATTTTTGGTAGCACAGATGGACTGTTGTAGAACTGCAGTTGGCAAATATCAGGAGATTAGAGAAAGTGCTTCTCCCTATAAGGGCAGCACAGCAATAAAAACCTGACAAAAGTTTTATCCTCTGACCACTCTATCCGAAAAGAAAAAGGATTGCTTTTAATGATACATTAAACCTTGCCAAGCATCTGAACATGTTATACTTAGAATTCAGGCTTCAATGACCTGACTGAAAACTGTAGCAGTCTTAATAGGGCAATAAGCCAATGTGAAGTCTTGTAATCATTCAAGAACATGTACCTCCAGAGAAATATTTGCAGCTGAATGTGTTTGGCTTAGCAATGAAATTGTCCTCCCATTTATTTTAAATGATGACTTATGTAAGCATTGGAGCCTACACCTTTAGAAGCATTTTAAGTTCAAATTCCTGTTTTTTTCCAAATCTCCCAAAATGAAAAGTCCAGCAGAAAGTCCTGTGTGGTTTTTATAAATCCTGAAATCTTTATCCCAGTTGCTAGGCTACGCCATATTATTCTGTCACAGTCTAGTGATGTTACCATAGAGATGTGATTTTATTACCTTTCTCTCGAGTTTATACATAACGTGCCTATGACATCAGAAATATTACTCAGATATCACTCACTGGTGCAGACTGTTACACTAAATACATTGTAACAGTTTCACCACCAAAGGGGATTGAATTACTTTGATGATCAGTAGGGTGTGCCAACAAAACAAAATATGAGTTAATAAGCATTAAAACTAAGATCTTCCTTTACCTTTCTCTTTTCACACTTGAGACATAAAATTAATATTCCATTTCTGTGCATACATCATCTTCATAGATTGAGCATTAGAAATGTAGCAGGTATATTAAGCCCATCTACCATAATTTCATGTTTCAGAGATTATAGCGAGGCGTACATGGTTCGGTTTTTCCATTCGGTCAACTAAAAAAACAATTGTTTTAAAATTGATTCCTTTTTAGGTGAATCGATCAACCCAAAGTGATCCAGAGTGGGCAAAAATCGTTTGAGCAGCGATCAGACATGTTGGTAAATTTAATTAGATCATTCAAGTACCTAGTGGGTTTTCTTTGTATTTCAAATAGTATCTAATTGTATCCTATGAAGCATGCGCACAGAACTAGGGAAAGAAATGGATTGATTATGAGTCAATCAAATTATGTTTTGCAATCGATCCTTTTTAAAGCGATCAAGTAGAAAATTGAGCCATGTATGCCCAGCTTAACTCCTCTCTTCCTCATCTGTACTGTTTATGGCCTTCCCTCTTCAAACCATGTTTGATTTACTTTTTTATTCATCAAGGCCTGGTCATTCATTTCTTTTCCTACCTATCCATGCTTTTCACTGCCAATCAACCACCCTTTACTGTAAGCTGTTAGTAGTTTCAGGTTGTACACAGTACCCACATTGATCCTCTTCATAACCAATGCAGGTATATGCAGGACTAAGTAAATATTATTAATAAAAAAGGATTGTAACAGACTCATGCCACTCTACTAAACATTGAACTTTTCAGCAAGGTATAAAAGAAATTGCTGAAAGACAACTTCAAACCCACAACCTTAGTATGCTAGGTACAAAAAGCTAACACATATATGAAAATGGCTTCCACAAATTGCATTAACATTTATTAACAATTATTTTCTCGATGTATTATGTCCCTCCGTTTGCTTAAAAAAATTTAAAGAAATTGTCTGAGAGTTACAATTAATAAATCTGTAGATTGTTGTTCAATACTTTATAATTTATCCAAAATATAATGATTAATAAACTCTTTTTTTTGGGAAGGGGGGCAGGGTTCTTGGGTGAAAAAGATCTTTATTCCATATTATCCCACATGTGCTTTAAAGGAAATGTTAGCCATTGTACATTATTATAAAATAAACTGAATCAGGGAGACATTTAAGCCAATATCTCAGTGATGTGGCATATACCTTGCCCTACAATTTAACTAAAAGTTACTTAATTGAAAAGTCATTAATGGAAAGGAACAGACTGTGCAGGGGCAGAAAGACATGCCAGACACTACATCAGCCTATATCCTATTAATATACACAGTATCGTGTTTACTGGGGGTTAGATTAGACATTGATAAGTCTAATCTGTCTACAGAACATTTTATATGTCTTCTGTAGTTCGGCAGCCAGTCCTGTTGTTGAAAAAGAGAAGAAGTGAGGCAAGGACTAGAACTAAACACCAGTTTGGGAATTTTTTTAGATCATCACCCAAAAATGCATTAGCTGCAACCTACCACATTGACCAGGATTAATGTAGTTTCTTGTTGTAGAAGGTTACATTGGCCACTTGCCCACCGGAGGTCATGTGCAGTCTTCTTTTCACTCACCAAATGTTCTGCAGGTACACGAAGTGCTCTTTGTTAAGCTAACTTAATCCACATCTTCCCTCACTAGTCATACAGCAGAACTTGAGAGCATTTTTTAATTTTATTTTTATTTGGCAGGTACCGGTAATATTGCTTCCAATGCACAGACACTCATTGTTGCTGCCCACAACCATACCAATTTGCAGTATTTTATCAGAAACACAAAAACGTTTACTTACTAACTAATGTACCCACAACTCAGGTAGTCCAAAGGTATGCAACCTGATTCAGGGCTCAGGCAGAAAATAAGATTTTCAGGGGTAAGAGCCTTGTCAGACGCGGGTGCCCTCTTGAAAACACGTGGTTGGTGCTTATGATTTACTGTAGTGAATGGACATTTTTAGCTCTGTATTTGTGTATTTAGGCCGGATATCACCACGTATTATAAGACAGTGGTCAATATTCAGCCTTTTCCCTCCTAGGAAGTGGTACGTGACCCTCAGTTATATCTCAGCTACAATATGTAATAGGTATTACCAGGAATCACTCGAAACTATGCACATAGAACATAAAAGACACCATCACTTTACTTTACCGTTTACAATCACATACAATATAGTTACTCTATCATGGTCATGTAAGTACACACACAATGTAACTGGCCTATAGATTTACAATATAGACAAAAGGATACTGCCACATTGTACTCAGCGCACATCCTCTCAGCCCACTTCCAAGTTTCTGACTGACCTCTCTCTGCCCAGCACTTCCTCATCCCATTGTCCCCCTCATGTCTGGGAGGAAGGGGCAGGATCTTGGCTATAGGAAGTTAAGTAATGGCCGTGTGC
>CM070032.1:72736106-72779615 GCA_036250615.1 Ptychadena robeensis | reverse complement strand
AGTATCATTATATATACACAGGGCTGAAACTCCTGCCCTGTAACAAACAATTACATAACATGCTGGATTGATTGTACAGTATAATACCACACACAATACTGTATTGCATTAAGACATCCTATCTATGGAATGCTGGAAAGCATTACTAATATGAGTAATTAGCAAGCTGTTTGCTGATAATGCTCAGACTCACTAATACTCCAGTAAATCTGCGTATTACGCGTTTCTCATGCCACAGATCTAATCACTGAAAATGACATTATTCGCTTGTCTATCTCATGGACATCTATTTGTGTTGTCCATTTCATAACAAGTTAGACAGTTTTCTTATATATAGTCGACAATGATGCAACAGGTACTGAAAATGTCTGGAGTTTAGAAACTGTAAATATAATCTTAGTCTTTAAAATCTCTAATGCATTTTTTAAATTTCACCAATGAAAGTTAACCGTTCACAAGAATTAGAAGAAAAACATCATTGCATTGGTTTTCTCCTGCTTGTTGTCCTCTTAACTGACCTCTATGGTGTTAACTTATGCCAAAACGAATTGAGCTAAGTAGCTTTGAAGCTTTGGTCAGCAAGCACTCCGATTAATCCTGTTCCTTGAGACAATACACTTTAGAAGTCCAAGTAAGCATGAAGAATTAGTGCTATGCAAGTTTAATATTGCTGAATGTTACCACAAGAATTACCTTTGTGTGAGGTAAAAATACCCCAGTAGTTTTATCCACCAACTATGAACATATGTTTTCAAGTAAGTATCTTGACTGGGCTGGGCCCTCTTCTCCTCCTGTGTCATAGTTTGTACTTGCATGTTAGATGGGATTACCTTTTAACCCGTATTTAATGTACAGTGGGTGCTGCTTAATATGTCGGCAAGAAAGTTAATGATAATTATTGTAGTTTTATATAGTAAATCCCAGGTTACATTGGACCTATCAGTAGCTGTGTAAGTAACCATAAATAAATGAAAGTCACTGTATATATCAAGGTCCAAAGAGCTTTGCAGAGGTACAGTCACCCAGTAGCCATATTCAAGGAGGTATCTGGAAGAATAAGCATTCATTCTATACATTTTCTAGGAATAATTCCTAGGCTGCTATGAATAATTTAAGAAATTGTTGATTTATGGCCAACCTGAGGGTGCCTGAATAGTTCTGCCACCATTATAACTAAGCAGGGCCAATGACATGAAAAAAGTGGAGCCTCTCCTCTTGTCTACCTTGGCTAAACAACCTTTATTGTGTCCATTAGTGATTTTTATTAACTGTCAGTATTGGGGCATTGTTTACAGCCATAATACTAATGAGCCTAGTAGTTTGGGGAGAAACCCCCATATGGAACTGGCTCTGACTACAATCTCCCTGGGGAACTTCCAATAGATGTGAGTAGTGTACAGCCATTATAATCAATGACCACTGAACTGCTGCTCTCTATTGACTGTCACTGACCACCAGTTTAGGAGGGCCCTGTGTTTCCAATATTTACTAGTATAAAATAATGTTTTTTTTATTGAACATTGATGTAAGAGAATATTTTCCATCCACCAATGTAAGGAGTATAGCTGTGTTCTCTCACTGGCCATCCAAAAAGGGACTAACCATACATGTAAAAGCCGCCTTTTCCAGCTGGCCCTCAGTGTAAGTAAATATTTTCCTAATGGTTACTCATATGAATGTTTCTGCTCTCAATGCCCACCTCTATCAGTGAATTTCCTTTACTGATTGTCATTGTATGAGGATCTTCTATCACTGACCACTAATGTAAAGGGATCTTCTACTACCGAACTGGGGAAATATCTTTTCTAACCACCAACTAAAATTATTCACTGTCTGCATGTGTTACCAGTTAAAAATTTTTATACAAGATATTGGCTATTGCCAGAGCTTGCATGGAACAATCAGCCCCTCATTCATCCCCTCCACGTAAAAAAAAATATTCTTACTTGGCTGCTAGGCCTAAGCACTAGAGAAGATTGTGTAAAGCCCCTGGATGATGAAACGAAGGGAAAAATGTTCATAATGAGCAACTTGACTCTTTAAGATTCATAACATTATTCTCAATATAAAAGATATATATTTTGTGTAACCCAAAAGATGTATATGATGTTAAACCCTCATAATATGCCGATTTACCAAGTTTCAGTGGTTGCTTTTTACTTTCTCCATAGTTTATTTAAAATATTATTTTGAACAGAAATAGGAAATTTCTGATGAAAAATGGTGGCTCTGAAGGGTGCTGCACATGTGGAAAGTGATTTTAAGTGATTGTCATATATAGCTGTCCAGCTTCTTAGGCTCAGAACTGTGTTTTCCCATCAGAATTTGCTGCACATTTATATTGCATTGCTTTGGTAACCTCCAACATTCTGTTATGTTTTTTTAAAACAGGCTACAGAAATGGAAAAGCAATTGTCGCTGCAGGTCAGTGTACTGCAGGAGGAATTCCGTGAGAAGAGTATGTCTACAAGTCAACACATTTCACGGCTGGAAAATCTCCTTACAGAGGTCAGCTTCTACTTATGTAAACGATAGCCTAACCTTATTTTATGAGTCATTTCTCTTCAATGGAATCCATTTGGATAACACATAATGGTGACCATCTATTTAGTTTAAATAGAACAAAATTCTGTTACATCAAGGTCTCTCTTATCATAATGTTTAAGCATGCACAGCATACAATTTATAGCACAGTTAACTCCCACCAACAGACACCAATCCAGGGTCTAATTTCTGCCACCGTCATTTAAATTCTTCTTCTGCAGTTCAACAGCAGTGGCATCAAGGTGGATCCAAACAGAGTTAACATTTTCCATGCCAATTGACCCTGATCTCATGTCGGGACTGAGCAAGAAACAATGCATGTCTTTTTTGCCAAAAAAGTGCATCTTTATTATCATTTATTTATATAGCGCCAGCATATTACGCAGCGCTGTACAATACATTACAGTTGAGATGCAACACAATATAATGCACAGGTACAGGTTATGACACAGGAGGAGTAGAGGACCCTGCCAGGTGGTGCTTACAATCTAATAGTGTACATAGTTTAAATACACTTTATACTTCAAGAACCAAATTCTGACCTACTGGGTATACTCTGAAAATACCACGAGCATCCCAAGAAAGGCCAGTATGCCTCCCCACTGATGTAAAGGCAAAGGAAAGATGACTTTGCACATCACAACTTATAACACAGCAACTCATCAGACTCTTGCCCACTGGGGCATGTAGCTGCAAATTTAGTTACTGTTAAGTAGGACGTGGTAGTTTAGTCATATGGAATTCACATTTGAAAAAAATGTTTGTCATGTATGGGGGAAAAATGTATTATCCCCTACCACCCAGCTCCGGGATTGTGATTACATTATGTAGTCACTGGAACTATAAAGGGGAGCTTTATGGAATGACAAAAGTTCTGTGAGACAGTGTATCTAACAATAGCAAGTAAAGCCAAGTCTGATTAACTGTTTGGAGAAGAATTTCAGAAAAAAATGATTTATACATAAATATAAAAAAGTTGCTAAATAATACCTATATTTATGCTGCACCACACTTCATAGAACAACAAACTGTTGGATGTGCTGTAATATTCTGAATGACACCCCAAATGCCAAGGTGTATGTCATGCTACTGCACCAAAGAAAAAGGGCAGGCATGTGTTTTCATATGCTGAACTGTTGTACACACTATTCAAATTGAATGACTGCCTTACTGCAACACATACTGTAGTACCACTGTATGCACTAAAACCATGAATGGGACCTTAGTGTTCCTTAGGAATTACTACAGCACTAGATTCTTTTTTTTAGACTTTCCTCTGTGATTAAATTACAGTTAAAATGTATTATTTCTTGTTATATATTATCTTTTTATACATAGTTTGTTATTTACATATATCCATTCCGTGGTCTTGGTATATGAGAGGGTTCAGGAGAGGTGATTTCAACACTACAAGGGCTGATTAGGAACATGGACACTTTCATTGATCATCAAGGGGGAAACAAATGTGGCAGATTATAAAAAGTCACAAGTTTGCCCTATTCTTTAATCAGTAAAACGAAAATATGACAATATAACCAAATATACACTTCACTAATATAATTTTTTATATACTGTGTTATGGCATGTTATGGCATCAAAATGGAAAACTGGGTGGAACCAAAGCCCCATGAGTACCTTTAGTGCAATACAATTATCGGGTCTTCATCATTGCAGCATGGTTATGTTTTCTAGAATGGATTTTGGATCTGACAGATGGCTTATATTGACATTTTAATTGATTGCAGTCAGGGAGCTGCACAAACAATCACCACATGTATTGACAATTCCATGGTAATGCTGGGTACATTGTCATCTATAACCTTTACAGAAAGGCCATATATTTCACAGAGAAAAAACATTAAGAGCACATTTTAATTTACATGCCATGATTACTTCTAAGATCATTACTAGGAAAACATAATAGCCAAGAGATAATTCTATAGATAAGGCTGGATTTCTTCTTTTGGTCTTCTTTTGTGGAGACCACCTTTTCCACTTACATCACCCTGCAAAAGTATTTTTCCATTTTTGCTTTACCCGTGCTCACCTGGCTTAAAATAATCTCGCATGTATAGTAACTGCACATAGGATGGCTCTACTGGTATTGATGATGGCTAAAATATACAGCTAAAGCTAGCCACACATGGTACAATTTTAGCGTTCAATCGACGATTTTCGATGGAAAAAAGATCGATTGAACATTAATCGATGTACTGCCACATAGTGCAATCGATGATCGTTGAACGATTTTTGTTACAATCGTCGATTGAAAAGTGATCGGACAAGTTGTAAAATTTTGGTCGATTGGTCGATTTTTTTTTGGCTCGATTTTGTGGCTCGATTTTTTGGCTCGATTTTTTAGGCTACTTCCCTTTAACTTTCAATTGAAACTAAAATCGTAAGAGGAATTTAATCGACGATTTTGGATTACTTCGATTTAATTTCAGTCTAAATTGTTCAATTATCGTGCTTCCCATGTGGAGAACTTTGATTAAAAGACAATCGATGTTCGATTTTTTTAATCGAAGTACAAAATCTAATCGAACCTCGATTGAATGATAAATTGTACCATGTGTGGCTAGCTTTAAGTAAAAATGTTACATTGAAAGGCTACCTGTAATAATGTTCAGATCTTTATAAAGATATTATATGAACTATGGACACAATAATTTGCTTCTATCTTATCTTTTTTTTTTGTCCATGCATAATGTTATTATTAGGCTAACAGTTTCATCAATTTAGCATAGAAAGCTACAAAAAATAACAATATGCATAAAAATAAAATAAAAAATGTTACATATCTTCCACTAACCCAGGGGTGGGCAAACGAAGGCCCGGGGGCCGGATGTGGCCTGTTTAGCTTTCTTTTCCGGCCCTTTGTCACCTTGTTGAAAAGATGCCCCCCCCCCCCTCGGGTTTGTTCTCTGCAATGAGAGGTGTCCGAACGTTGTCTTTGGGGGCGATGCAGTGGCGCGATTATGTGATGACACTGTGGGAGCATCCTCAAGGCAAAAAAAGGGGGTCTCTGGGAATTATCTCAATGAATGAGCATTTTTATTTTGAGTGCAGGAAACCCTCATTTTACACATCGCCTATTACACATCACATCACAAGTACAGGCTTTTAATCTGGACCCTTTATCAAACTTAGGAAGCAAATGTGGCCTGCAAGAAAAATTTTGCCCACCCCTACACTAAACTTTAACTTACCTTGCCCTTCTAATATGACATTTTTTACATTACCTTGGTGGCTTTCTATTTCTTACACATTCCTGTGGAAACCTTACCAATGAGCCTGACCCTATCATTAGTTCTACTGTATGGGGCACCCCATATTACTAACAAGGCCATTGCTAATATGGCTCCCCTGTAACATTAGTTAATGTAATTTTTTTATATGCCAGAAAGAGAGTGATGACATGAAACCAGTGTTTCACAAACTCAATTCCCAACAACAGTGTATATTTGTGGACCTCCATATTGGTAAAGCCCAGCAAAGTTTACATGAAAATCATTGGTGGTGCTTGAGGACAAGTTTGCAAACAGTTGCTGAAGTTTTTTGGTGGCCTAATCAGAATGTATCTCTTTTTGTAAATAAGAGCTGGGTCACAATCTGACATATTGCATACCACTATACACACTTTCACATACACAGATAGAGCAGGCATCACTTTCTGGTAGGAAAGTTACTGAATGTCATTCTCCATTGACAGAGCAATGTTTTACTCATATGGGCAGGGAGGCACTAACACATAGAAATGAAGTGAAAATTTTTCACGTTGCTAGTGAGTTATCACCAGTGACAAGATCACAAATAAGACAGTGCCCCTTAGTAATATCTTCTTTTTGGTTTGATGTTACTGCTCCGTACTGTAAGAGCATTTACGGTCACCTACCTGCAAGCTGAACAAAGATAAAAATGTCACGTTGTGAAAATGAAATTGGAGGCTGGAATTGTTCAAAGACTATGCATTTTCATCTGGCAATGAAGTATAGAATTGTGACTGTACAAAGGTACTAATATATTACAGCAGTAATACAAACTTAGGGTGTAAATTCTCTTAGGGGGTCTAGTATAAAAAGTTTTAAACAAGAAGAAGTTCTATGACTTTGTAATGTAATTCCAGATTCACTGTGAGCATGGACCTGCGTTAGCTGTGGAATTGATCTAGACTGGACTTTTTGACAAAATCCCAGAAGTAATTGCAGGTTATGCCTTTAATGCCGAACTACAGCATTCTATTAAAGACAAAAAGAGGGGTCGCTAACATTAAAGGTTTTACCTTCATTTACATCTGTCCAATATTTTGACAAAACATGTTATTCTTGATCTAATTCTATATCTGAAATGAATAAATTTTAGACAGAATTTCTGCTTGCATTAATAAAGTGTTTTGATTAAACTATTGTGAATAAGCCTCCCTCTGTTCCTATTTAATGGTCCTTGTGGGTTACCAGTTTATCCCTGTATACGTCAGGTGGTTTGTACAGATGCAAGATAAAAGTCAGTAGGAGCGAATTATTCCCAACCAGCACTATCTCTGAATGATCTACAATTCTTTATATTTGGCACTGACCACTATACTGGTTAAAGTTGCTTTGATGTCACTTAAGCCGGCTATACGCGGCTTAATTTTTCGTTCCATTACTGAATGATTGATCGTTGTTTGCCTTCTTGGCGATCAATTGTTAAAAAATCAAATGCAGCCTTGAGCAATCGAACCTGCTCCAAAAAATATCAATTGAACAGGGATCAGACATGTTGGTATTTCATTGTTCGATCGCCAGTATTTTGGATGGGGACCGAGGGTTCCCATCCAAAGTATCAGCCAGGATTGATTCCTCCAGGTAGTGCGCATCGATTCCCCGAACGAACATTGTGCGTTGATTTTTGCATAGCCACGCTGCGGTTGATCGCACAACGATTGTAGGGGATTCAAGCCATGTATGGCTGGCTTTATTCTCCTTTACCAACCAAATGTGCTTGGTTTTGTGCATTAGCACTCATTGTCTAGAGACATCTCCACCCATACTGGAAGATTAATGATTACCCTGTTTCCCCGAAAAAAAGGGACACCCAAAGATACGGTACTGTAACTCTGGACAGGGGGGATCAGAGGGGGCAATTAAAAAGACACAGGAGGATCAGAAGGGGTTACCTAAATGGTAATCCCCCCTCCTCTTCTGTGCAATTTTGATTTCCCCCTCTGATTCTCGAAAATAATGGGGCATCTTTGGGAGCAAAAATTAATATACGACATCTTATTTTTGGGGAAACAGGGTAGTTACCACAAGAGATCACCTGTGGCACCCAAGAATCATTCTCATCTTCTGATGTAATTTTTCCAGTTATCTTTCACTGGTGAGGAATGGTTCACTTTTTATGACATTTATTTGGCATCTGTATGGGCCTTAAATGTATACCAAATGTGTAGTGGTGGAACAAATCTAAATAGAGCATAACCTAAATGTAAATAGATTATGTTCCTTGGTCTCCGTCACTCTCCTTCCTCTTCTTTCCATTCAATCCCCTTTTTTCCTTTCTCTTTTTTACCTTGTGCGGAGCAGCAGATCCTAGAAGTAAGTAGAGCTGCTATCCTGAAGTGCATGACTTGACCTGTTATGTGTAACTCTTATTGTCTGCATGCTGCTTCGCTGTATGTATCCTTAGTTCTGTATGGGTAAAATGTTTTAGATGTGACAGGAGACAAGGCAACATTAATGCTGCACCAAGGTGTATACTTAGTAATAAACAAGTAAAAACTATGTATTACATGCATGCCACGCCATGTTAAAAAAATATGGCCATTAGGGTTGGATTTTTCCCCCTGAAATTACATATAAAGCAAAAAAAGAGTCTTAGTCATGTTTCTAACTAAAATGTTCTAACAAAGCAATGTTCTCAAAAGTATTAAGGTCATCGTGGCAATACAGATTACAAGTCTGAATCACTACATCCTCAGTTCTATGTCAAAGAAATAAACACTGTTCTTATTAAAGGACCAGTCTAAAGGAAATGTTACTTTGATTTAAAACAGATGCCATATACATACCCTTTCCTAGCTGTATGAAATTAATTTTTGTCATGGTACTCCAAATCACTGTATTGCTTATTAGACCCTACTTCTGTTTAATGAGCTTTGTTTATAAAACCAAAAAGAGAGAGAGCAGTCTAGTAGAAACCATAACAGCTGACCAGATTTAAAGCGGACCTACCACCTCGTAGGTCACTCGGCAGTTTTGGCTGCAGCTCAGCAGATACTGGCGAAATACGCAATTGAAAATTAAAATACTTTTTCTGACAGCAGGAGGAGTGATGTTTTTTGTATAGCAGTTTTCCAGCATCTGAACTGCTGACAGGTGAGTTTTAAATCGAGCCAATGGATATCGATTTCTGCACACCTGCTACCATCAACCAAAATCAAACATAAAATCAATGGAAAAGTGATCGGACATGTTGGTAAATTTTAGTTGATCGTACAAGTATCTGACGGGTTTTCTATGTATTTCTTTTGATTAGTATGTAATCGTACTACAGAGCATGCACACCATAGTGCGATTATGAATCGATTGTGTTTAAATCGATCTCACTGTGTGGTGGCGCGATCGATGTTAGACTTGTAAATGATTGTAACATCTCACAAGACAATCAAATCTAAGAACGATCGCAAAGATATAGATCCATGTATGGCCAGATTTAGGCTGGCTTTACACTATACCTTATAGATATAGATTAAAAAAAACATTGAATGTAGCATTAATCTATTGAAAATTATGGCATTCTAGATCAATGTTTGATTGAGATATTAATAGAGCATAAATCAGAAGTAGATGTTGAGAGCTCCCTAAAATCTACCAGCCAACTGCAGTAGTTCCCCATTTCCAAAAACATCATCACCCAGATGTGTCTTAAAGTAGCCATACATGGGTCGATTTTTCCATTCCATGGACCTGGGTTTAGGTTGATCAATCAGGAATCGATTCCTGCCCACCTGGTACGATCGAACAAAGAATCGATATTGAGAGATGGAACAGAAGGCGATCAATCAATCGCTTCCTGTTTATACGGAAGGGCTCAGGTACTTATATACAAGCACTTCAGGTACGCCCACCCAGACATCATTTCCAATTGCAGAGATTGATGATAAATCTATTAACCAAGGTGGTGAGCACTGGTCAATTATTCAATCGCATGTTCCAGTTGCATCAAAGAATCGACTTATCTATGGCTACCTTTACTGTTGTATAGATAGTGAGGACTTATGGATGAGCAGTGGGAACAAGGTAAATGATTGATCATTATCAACTGGAATTAGGGCCCTTCCATCTGCATCATGGACACACCTCGGCAATACATTTAGTGTCAGAGAATCTTTAAACCTGCTCAGGAAATTCCAGTCAGAAGTAGTTATTTTTTCCCCTTGAAATTGTATTTCTAGTACAAAAAATGTATGTGAGCTGAGTTGTATATTTGTAAAAGGTCTATACACATGCACATGCTATTAATTAGCCATATGTAGAACATTTAAAATAAATGAAAAATTCCTGTGTGGTTCTGGTTGATATTTTATGTGTGGAGGGAGGATAATCCTAGACTAAAGCGTTTCATATGATACAGTGATCCTGCTCTAATCCAGGACCAGTAAAAAGACTACAAAACAGCTTAGGAAAAAGCGGAATTCCAGAAAAAAACTAAAGCATAACCTTGTAGTGCCATACAGCAAGGGTTAATGTATTTTAGTGGGTAAATTTATAGGACATTTCCTTTTTTATGATTGTATACATTTCCAATAAGCAGTGGTATATTGTATACGCACATTGTGTGTATACATTGAGTACTACCAGTTTAAAACAATTGGGACTTTATGCTCATGCTTCTTTCAAATTAAAACTTAAGTTAGCCTCTCTTTAGATGACCATCAGCCATGCTGGTCTATAACGATTGTCTACTAATTGTTAGGATGTTTTTTTGGTTTGCCATCACTTAATGTCACTTAGACAAGAAAAAAAGAGAATCTATCCTTAAATGACACAGACCTCAATAGGATACTATCTCTGTCCCATTATACTAATGTCTTCCAAATGAAAATGTCTTTTTCATTTCCTGTTCCTGTACGAATATCGGAAAATCTCTCCAGGAGATTGCAATAAAAGAAAATAAGTTTTAAACTAGTCACAGAGTTCACTGAAAGCATCAGAACTGCTGCTAACAAGCAGCAGTGCTCATGCCCACAAAAAGGGTGGGAGGTTAGCAGAGACAGTAATGCCCCCCTTCCTTAACTTAGGAGGGATGAAGCGTTGTTCCCCTCCTAACTTTCCACCCCACACATCATCATCATAAGCGGGGTTCAAAAAATAGGAGGGAGGGGACATTAAACTTGCCTGATCATTTGAAACACTGAAGTGACACTCTTTTCCAAATACAGGAACTGACACTTCAATGTCCCTGCCAAGGTCGCAAATCTTAAAAAGTTGAGAACCACTGTTCTAAACAATTGCTGCTGTCTCCAAATGGTCTAACTTGACTAGCATAACAAAGGCCTCCAGATAACAGAGCAAAGCCCTACAGAAGACCACATAAAGCACTTGCACTTATTGCAAGTTCTTGTTTGTAAAAATAAGTAAGAATGACCCCAACAGCTACCTATTTTATTTTCGGTGTTTAAATTTGGGTACAAAATCTAATTTACATTCCGAATTTAGAGCTCAGTTGCATTCTACAGCCAGCAAGCATAAGGTCAGGATGAAGAGTTAACCCACAGATGAGGTTTATGTTTCAATTTATCTCCTGGCATTCGTCCGCACTCCCACGCTGCTTGTTTCTAGTCTGTGGTTCCACAGAACATCACATTCTTTATACCGTACCTCCCCCTACATGTAGGCATCGAAGAAATTCCAGAAAGTTAGCCTTCATCATTTGGAACAAGGTAGAAGAAGCACAGGCAGCATTCTGTGTTGTGTATCTCTCTCTTGTTTACCACCAGACACCTTTCATCTTTGGTTTCCAGATAAAGATGCTTTCTGATCGTAAACGGGAGCTTGAGGAACAGCTGAGCACCATCATGGAAGAAAACGATCAGCTTCAGGGAATTGTAGAGGAGTTACATGACCGAGAGTTATCCCTCAATCAAGAGAGCTGTGCCAAGGAACAACAGGTACAAATGTCTGTCAATAAACACATTCTGTTAGAAGAACTAAGTTGATGACAAGTGCGGTTTTCCTAAAAATATCATACCCTAATACCTCTATAAAGAACTATACATGGCAGTTTAACATACACATATTTTATTAGTATTATTTATAGTTGTGGTGGAATGTGTTGTTTGGAGAAATGGTATGTATATGCAGAGAAAACTTTTAACATATTTACAGATTTGTATTTTTAATGCTCTTATACAGTTTGGTCACCTCTATACCCCCAGCCTGTGACTTAATAGTGAGGCAGTAGAGATGGTCGATTTTTTTTTTAATTCGACGATTTCGAGTTAATTGCAAAGCCCCTGAACATGGTATCATCACCAAACTTGCTGGAGATGTAGAGAAGTGTTGGGGGTATACTACAAAAAAAAGTATTTCTCTAACACAAATAGTTTTTGCACAAGTTAAGTTTAAAGTCAAGTAAAAATTTTAAAAATCAGAATTTTTACTTTGATTTTGAACTTAAATTATGCAAAAACTACATGCTAGAGCATGTAAAGCGAAACCTTTGTTTTCAAATGTTCCCACAGCCCTTCTCTACATCTCCAGCAAGTTTGGTGATGATACCATTTTCAGGGGCTTTGCAATCAGCTCCCAAATTCAGCTAGTTGACTAATTCGACCATCTCAATAAGGCAGCAGCTACAGTTTCATTTGAGCCATCTTTCCTCACAACTAAAAGATTTTTAAATGTGTTGATTTAAAAACAGATTCATGGGACCCTTGATAAGGTTGTGGCTCTTTATGCATTTGATTGATGGATGATCCATCTCTGTGCCAATTGACCCTGTAAAACTGTCCTTCCATTTCCCTGTCTCAATGCCGCTGTACAGATGATCACAAGGCACCGACATCAAACTAAATGTATTCATTTACATTCCTTATATAAAAATATTAAATGTTTTGTGATTAAACAGACCATACTTACCTTTTGTATTACATGTTGCTTACAGTCAAAGCACCTATTATATGGACAATCTGTAAAACAAAAAATAGAAAAGTAATTAATAAATCTTGATTGTCCGGTGTTGCTTCTTCTGTCTGATAATATGGTGCTACAGCACTGCATCCCCTTTCTGTCAGGCGCAGAGAGACTTGTGACGAGAGATGTCACTCTATTGCGGAGTTCAGATCTGTTTTCATCATTGAAAATAATGATGCAGTGCCATCTAGTGTCTCTTCATGAACTATTTAAATAAAATGTTCTGTAGTTGTTCATTCTGGACCTTTTTGTAAACGTTATACATAAAGATGGATTAACCTGATTCATGCCCAGTTGATGCACCTTGAGAAGCTCTATATTGTTTTTCAACCACTTCGAAATTGTTTATTTTAAAGCTCCTGAGCATGATATCATCAGCAAACCTGCTGGAGATGTAGAAAAAGGTCCAGGGTATACTACAAAAAAGAAAACATTGCTCTAACACAAAAAGTATAGATTAATTTTTTTTTTAAAACAACATGTTCTAGAGAGCAAAGAAAAGTTTTTTCAAATGTTCCCACAGGCCCTTTCTACATCTTCAGCAACTTTGGTGATTATACCATGTTCAGGGGCTTTGCATACAGCCCTAGTAGTAGTGGCCTGCTGCAATTTTGTATCAAACAATTTTGCAGTTCTGCTCTAAGGTTTCATAACAGCCTTTATTTTCATTCTTCAGAGATAGAAATATGTTTTCACTTTATTAAAATATTTGTGTTCTTCTTTTACAGTTGGGGGAGAGCCAAATGGAACTAGAAGAGCTAAGGCTTTCCTATCGGCAGCTTCAGAAGAAGATGGAAGAGCTTAGAGAGGAAAAGAGTCTCCAAAATCTAAACAGCACAAGTACCTCACTGCTGTCTGAAATTGAGCAAAGTATAGAGGCCGAAGAGCAGGAACAGGAGCGGGAGCAGGTATGTCCTACAATAGTTTCCATAGACATATAGCAATCCTTGAGCACATTAAAACTACAGAGAAAGCTCTGAGTGTCCCAGGCAAATCAGTTTTTGCATTACTATCCTTTAGACCTGCTGGCACTGAAGACAAAAGACAGGAGTATTCTATCTTGCTTTTAACTCAGCAGCTTCATCAAAAAGTTATGTAGGTCAAAAATGGAAGACCTCACCTAGTCTCTGCGGGACCAGCATGAAGAATTCTGCAAACAATGGTTTTACTAGGACTTCTCCTGGTTTTTGGATGATTACTGCACTTTTCTCTCTCATGATCTCCCTCATAATGTAGGTGAGGGTGTGAGGGATTTGCCTTCTTATTATCTCCCTACCTTTCTTCTACAATGTTTTCCACTTTTTGTTTTCTATCACCAAATTCATATTTTTGGTTGATATCCAAATGTTTGTTGGGTATTCTCACAAAAAATTTATTCTGAGAGGACCCATTTTGCACTGTGTCGGAAGATGTACTGCATCTCGAGGACCCCGAGTTATGTACCTTAACTTTTCTACTCAATGGTTGTTATACTTTGTTCTTTTTATTTATGTGTATTGTGTATGTTTACTTTAATGACAATTTTAATGTTAAAAATATTCAATTGGAAAAAAAAGATTATGTAGGTTTAGGGAGGGACAGAGAAGCTGGATCAGCACAAAGAGTAAGTAGGCACATCCATTAGAAGAGAGGCCTCTGATGTACATGAATTAGATATCTAATTATATTTTAGGAAATTCACAATGCAAGTAAATTAACCATAGTTTAGGTTAGGAAAAAACACCCTAGTTTAACCTAGAGTTAGTTTTATTTGGCAACAGGGTCTTTTTCTATAGATAGTCCATGCCTGTATTTCATCTTCATAGCATTGTAAATAAGTGCTTTTTTTCTTCTAGTTAAGGTTACAGCTCTGGGAAGCACACTGCCAGGTCCGAACCCTTTGCTGCCAGCTCAGAGGCAATGAAAGTGCAGATTCTGCTGTGTCCACAGACTCCTCCATGGATGAATCTTCTGAAACTTCATCTGCCAAAGATGTTCCAGCTGGGAGTCTCCGCACTGCCCTGAGTGAACTGAAAAGCCTTATACTTAGCATGTTGGACACTTGTGAAGCAGCGGTAACTTCAATGCTATTTTATTTCCGTTATCTATTGGTCTTACTTGCTTCTAGATCTCTGTTTCCTCCATACAGCTGTATCTACTTAAAGGGCCCATGCTGTGTATATATGGATGCATAGTACCACAGATATATTTAAATGTCTACAGTATATGCATCATACAGGATTATGATATACTATCATAGGAATTTGCAGGAAGTTTAAATTCAAATCTTTTGGTTGGCTTGAATTGGGAAAGGTGAGAACCTCCATCCCGGTTTTTATTTATGTCTATGTTTCAGTTGGATAGATTTCTACTAACTCCTGTCTTTGTCAATAAAATAGTAAGTGTAGAAACACTAAAGCACGGTGATTAGCCGGGGAACTGGAGGAGCTGTCAGATGTGAGATGCATGCCGGTGTCCAGCTCTCCCATCTGAACTGTGTAATTGCCTATGCGAGCAGAGCTCAGAGCCCAGCTGGCATAGGCAATAAAGAGAGAGATATAGATGAACTGGCATCTATATCTCTCTCTGTCCTGTCCATGGAAACTACAATCACTCTGCAAATCCCAAGGACACAGTAACAGCAACATCAGCAGAGGAGAGACTGAAAGGAGAGACACTGCAGCTGTTGACCCCCCTCCTCCTCCCGCTCAGTGTGGAGAATGATGCTGTGCTGAGAGTGTACTGCTGCTAGTGACACCTACTGGCTGAATTGAATATTGCATTCATTGAATTCATTGTATTAACCCAATTGATGTGAAAACTTATTAAATCTTTTTTTTCTGGTTTTCCTGCTCTAAAAACTGGGTGCATCTTATGGTCCTAAAAATATGGTATTTTTTGTAGAATTAAATAAATAATTGCCTTAGCAGTGTTAAATGTGTAACAATCTCATATTAGCTTACAGCAGTGTTTCCAGTACAATCCTACAGTTTTTAATAAAATGAATACCCAGAAGTAAAGTTAGCTTTGCTCCCCCTGCCTTTTGGCGTACAGGCAGACATGGAAGTGGGTCTTGTTACACTGTAATTTATTCCCAAACACCTGGGATCCTGTTCTGTCTACCACTGTCCCACAATACTAGTACTGAACTATGCCATTGCCATGTTCTGCTGCACACCACCCTTTCTTTTGCTACTGTCCCAATACATAAAACTGCATCCTACCCATGAACTGCATCTCACTACTGCATCTTTTACCACCACACATGTCACATGTCTGGTTTGATGGGGGTTGGACAAATAGGGAAAATGGTATCATATACTGCATGTCTGGACAAGTACATGTTAAACCAGAACTGAAGATATGTTTTTATATGGAGGTAGAGTGATCAAGTTTTCATGTTTCTTTACACAAGAGCGCCCGAAAATGTGAGGATGATGGTTTGGAAGAACAAATCAAACAGACGAGTGAAGACTCCAAACAACTGAGAGAGCTATTGCAGGGAGAGCAAGTCAGAATGAAGCAAACGTTCGAGGAGCTCCAGCAGCTTCATAAACAGGTACAAAACCACCAGAAGTTATTGTATGACACCAATGTAAACTGCTGTATATTATATTATCACTTGTTAGCAACATGAGATTTAAGAAAAGAGGATTAAAAACAAAATATCCAGTATATTTTTTTAAAAGAGAACCACACCATAAATTAAATAAGTTCTTTCACACTATGCTGTGCCCAGTTCACAAGGTGTGCATTACTGGCCATGCAGTAATAGTTCCAATACAAGTATATTGGAAACACTAGTGCGTGCAAAATTGTTAAACATAATACACAGCCCCACACAATGTAAATTGTGATAATGGTTCCCTATGGAAAACTATCTACCATGTGCAGTACATAACACTGCATTGCAACACAAAATATATAGTGCAAAGCATAAGCAATGCAGCATTTATAGTGTGAAAGATCCCTAAAAGTTTTCATTATGTGCGGGGCTCCGGGCTTTACGTGTAGATCGCCTTGAAAACAGGCGATCTACACGTAAAGCCCGGAGCCCCGCAGCGCTCACTTACCGGCGGCGGCGGCTCCGAGGCTTCTCTATGCAATCCCGGCTGCTCAGTGATCTGTCCAATACATGGCAGGCATTCAAATGCCTGCCATGTAGAGAGAAATTTAAAAGTAAAAAAAAGGGAATTGTACTGGGCACAGTGATTACTGTACCCAGTACAATTTTTACAGTAATAAACACAACACAATTTACATTTAAATTAATGTTTTATTATATACAAACAAAATTAAAATTATACTTGAAATAACTTTTTTTTTTATGTAAATTTTTTTTTTTACTAAAAATTTTTTTTTACATTAAAGTCTATGGTGCGCTTTTGGTACAGAAATCTGTACCTATGCAGTGCGCTAGGGAGGTTAAGCTGGCCATACACCTCTAGAGATCTCTCTGTCAGATATCCTTTAGATCTACCAACAACTATGTAGTACTGAACACAGGTAGACTTGATTGTTTAGAAATTTAAAGGTGTATGGGGACCCTTTGTATTACTGAGTGAAAATAAGACCTACCCAAAAATAAGGACTAGTGCATTTATGCTTCTGAAATGAACATAAGACATTGTCTTCTTTTTGGGGGAACATGGTATGTGTAGTTTCTTTTCTATATATTAGTCTCAGCTGCTTTGCAGCTAAGGATGCTAAATCCTGAACTAAATAGACAACAGAAGGGAAAAGCGTCATTAAGTACCATGCTGTATATTCATAATTAATAAGACAATAGACTTTTTAAACATCTTAAAACTTCATTGCCATTATAAGAATAACCAACAGCAGTTGACCCTGCTAATTGAAGCTGCTGAGTGTGGCCAAGCTTATGCGTTTCTAGGGCAGACAGGCTATGAGGAAGAGGGTCCACCCTAGAAATGCCCAGCTGCTTGGGTACACAAATCTTCTGTCTAGTGTTCATTTTCTAAAGCTAACATGCTTTTTTCTGTTTAGGTAACTCTGCTCAGTATTGAAATGAGTGCACTGAAAGAAGAGCGGGATCACCTCCTGGAATTGACCCAGAATACCGATACGCATGAACAGCTACTGAAGGCCATAAAGGACCGAGATGAGGCTATTGCTAAGTAATAATCTGCATATGCTAAGTACAAATGACCACACATGACTACCTTTCTTGATGCAGTGCTTAACACTAGTTTGTGTTAATACCGGGATATCATTTTATATTAATTATATATAAAGCCATAACCTTTTCTTTTTATAATCCATTGAGTGACACATGACCTTATGGCTGATTATATCTTTCCAACCCTATTCCTTTTTGTGGTGAAAAAGGGGTAACACGGCAGTTTTGTTCTGTGCTTCTTTATACTCAACAAGATGCAATGTACTGTTTATAATCTTGTAGAACTTAAAGCGGTTCTATACTCAAAATAAAAAACACACATACATTACATTGACATAATACTAACCTGTCAGCAGTATACATCTGTGTAAACTGCTACAGAATAAAAAAAAACGTACTTACCTTCCTCACCCCGGGGAAATCATATTTATTAAGGGCAGAGAGAAGCAGTTCCGCCCATACTTCATTCTGGCTATGGGGCTGTAATTCTATAAAACGGCCTCTAGATGGAGCTTCGATTACATCACGTTAGATTCTGCAGATGTAAAGCTGCATTCCAATTCACATAAGACTACAGACCTCCTCCCAGCTGTCTCTGCCATGATTGTTTTACAAGCTACCGCAGCGAGTACATCACCCAGTGGGAGGGAAGAGCCAAAAAATCGCCTCTTCTGCTGTAAGGAACATTTTTTTTACATTTTGAGCAGTGATTGCTGATTGCCTAAGTATCAGCAGTGCTGCTGCTGATAGTGTAAAGTGTCCAGTGAGGTGGTAGGTCTGCTTTAAGTTGTTGGTTGGTTCCTACGGCCCACCATCAGTGATTTGGGAGCCTCTGACAGAGAAGCCACCTCAGCTCCAGATGCCTGGTTTGGGTGTATTTCTTAAGTGTCTTTGTTTTATTGTTTTGTGTTGTCTGGCATGTGTTTTCATATGTATTTTGCAAACATTTTAACAAATGGTACGATACAGACGCAACATATACATGGGAAAAGATCAATGTTAGCAACATTTGGGGTCCATATCGGAAGTCAGTAAAGAATCCAAAAGGCCAGATGTAGGATGGGCCACCAGCAGGGCACAACATATATGTAATATTTAATATCTGCTTCATCCAATACAAATCTTTTAAAATACCTAGAAAACCTGTCAGATATTCGTACAATCAACATGTCCAACGGCTAGAACGATTTTATGTTGTATCTACCTATTAAACAATCTTTTTTTTTTTTTACGGCAAACTTAAGGATAAATGTATGTATGTGTGGCCATCTTAACTGAGATCCTGAGTCTGTTTTCTTAAACGATCACCAGGTGCATTCATGGCGATCAATCCATGACCAATCCATTGCTGCCCACCCTGAACGATCGACCAAAAATTGGATCGAACCTTGATCCAACATGTTGGGTTTTTTGTGGTCGATTGTTTGTCAATCTAAGTACCTTGGTGGAGAAAATCTATCACTTCCTTAGCTCCCTATGCTGCAGCCATTCTGGTCGATTGATTTTGAGGAACCTACTTTTTTGGCGATCTCCTCCTGTAAAGAGCTTCCTAGACAGACTCCAACCTCTGAGCCTCCTAGTACTTCTGTTCATTTCACAGGATCTTTCTTTTGGCAACACCACGGTCTTGCCCTATTCTTGGAATCCCCCATTCTGGTAACCAGGAGGTTTATGGGGTTGGTTACCTCATTGGTTACTCTGAACTGTGGGTTGACCACCTTATCTCAGGGGCCTAAGATCACCTGGATGTAAGATAAAACATTTACCACATGACGACACCAAGCATACAACTAAAACAATCAAATAATGGTTTTACTTGAATAAAATGAAAGTTTTGAAAGAGCCCACCAGAAGTAAAATATCTGAGATATATGTGAAGGGCCGTGAGGGCAGAATAAGGCCGTGTGTCCACTGCACATCTGCCAGCGGATTTCCTGCAACTTGTGGGAAGTTTTTTTCTGCTGATGCATACAAAAAATGCGGATAAACAGCACCCGAACAGCATTGGGTGGTGCTTTTCCACGTCTTAGAAAAACGTCTATTGATCGTCAATGGTGTCTCCGGGGCACCGCAATGAAGACGCTTCATTTTGTAGTTTCAAAACAGCACCACGGGCATGCTGCATAGATAGCGAAGAGTGGACACTGTCCTCTCTGGGTCTTTTTTCCCGCTGCGGACGCACATCCACCGTGGGGGAAAAGAAGCAGTGGACACAAGGCCTAAGATTTTGTAAGGAAGAGTACAAATATTTCCATGTCAGGATGTGCCATTCTTACTCCTACCTAGGAAAATACCAATGTGATCTATTTGTATTCCAATTCCCCCACATGTGGAACAGCCTGTTGTTACAAAACTTTATAGCTCAATTTGTATATTTTTCTCTTCAGAAAGAATGCTGTGGAAATGGAACTGGCGAAGTGTAGAATTGACTTGATGTCACTAAACACTCAACTGCTAGATGCTATTCAACAAAAGGTCAACTTGTCCCAGCAGCTGGAAGCGTGGCAGGTGAGAATACTCTTCTTTTCTCATTGTTCCTATACAGTGATACCCAAAGGGAGGTTTGAGCACAACAAGCACTATTATTGTTATAACAACCTTTGTAATGATTAGAGATCATCTTGAGTTTGTCATAAAGTAGTTAGGGATCAATAATATCTTATTTTTTAATGTGAACAATTTATGAATACTGTGCCACATCCCGTCCTGGTGCTGAGTGTTACAAAGGGGACTGTGCCCAACGGGGACACAGGCAGCAATTACAACTAGTGGGCGTAATATTCTTGTTGCTCTATTCAATTTTGTCCCAAACTGGGGGGCGTGGAGGTATTCCAGGGAAGGCGGGCCCTTATTCTTAACCTGTATTTGAATAGGGAGGGGGGGTCAATAATGTTCTTAAATAGAAAAGGGGGGCCTGGCAAGGAAAGTTTAGAAACCACTGCTCTATTCAAAACTAACACAAGGCTTTGGCTACAGTTGATTCTATACCCTACCTTAGTCTTTCTCTTTGCTAAAAAAAAATATGGTAGGTATAGCGAGTAGAACATCTAACATTAATTTCAAGTATCAAGTGCTACATAAGCTGTGTCCCTCTGTGGCCATAATGCTGCTATGCTTTTAACCCTAGATCTACCGTGAAAATTAGACACTGTCTTTTGCTCCCAAAGATGCCCTACATCTTATTTTCGGGGGATGCTATTTTTCCATGAAGAAGAATACGGCACTGGGGTATCAGGGTGGAGGGATCACTTAAAATGACACGGGGGATCAGAGGGGGCAATAAAATGGCACAGGAGATTCAGAGGGGGGATTGCCATTTTAGTAACCCCTTCTGATCCTCCTGGGTCATTTTGATTGCCCCCTCTGATCCCCCTGTCCAGAGTTACAGTACTTTATCTTAGGGGGTGCCTTATTTTCGGGGAAACAGGGTAAGGCACAAAACAGCCACATTCTTTTATAATACAAGACTATTATGTGATCTGATTATCCACCTTCTGCGTATTCTTCTGTGTTAGCATCAGTGACTGTTGGATATTATGCTGTACTAAAATAACCTACATGTTTTTCTTTTGCTTGACAAAAGAACATTTTGAAAAATTATTAGCATCAAGCATGGATATAACAGTAATAAATATCATGAAAATATAACCAATGTATTTTTAGTGATGACTGAAGCAGTCTAGTAGGAAGGAAGGAGCTTTGATCTTATGATGTCTAATATAAATTCATACTGTACTGTAGTGCTGGATCCAAACTACTATTTCTTCACCTATCTCTTGTCTCTGGGCTCTAGTTTGCTTCCTCAGGGCTTTTCACTATATGGCTCCTTTGGTTTCTGATCTAATGGCCTTTATCAGTTCCTGTACGGAAAACCTAATTCATATACCCTTCCTGCCTTAGAGGTGAGATCTCTGGTCACTGCATTGATGTACCTGGCTTCTCCATCACATCAGCCATCCACTTTCAGTGCACACTGGTTTCTATTCACTGGTCATTCATCTGTTGTGCTTTTTTTCTAATGTCATTCTCTTGTTCCATAGTAACTTCACATTCAGTTCCATCGTTATCCTACGCACTGTTGTTGTTTTTTGTTTTTTTTTGTCTTTATGCTTACAACTGAAGCTATTGCACTGCTATAGGAAATAAAATGGAATTATTGTTAAGAACGAGGCAGAGGTCAAGGTGAAAAAATGTTTTAAAGCTACTTCAGAGCTGAAAATGTGCAACCCCAGCTCTGGTTAAATACTGTATATACGCGAGTATAAGCCGACCCGAATATAAGCCGAAGTACCTAATTTAAGAAAAAAAAATAATGAAAAACTGAATGAGTATAAGCCTAGGGAGGGAAATGCAGCAGATAAGGCTCAGAAACACACAGTAAATGTACTTTTCTTTTGAGATGTTATTATTATTTAATTCAGCAGATTTGTAAGTTAATAATAAAGCCCCTGAACATGGTATCATCACCAAAATTACTGGAGATGTAGAGAAGGGATGTGGGAGCATTGTAAAGAAAAAGTATTGCTCTAGAACATGTAGTTTTTGCACAAAAAAAGTAAAAATGTTAAGTAAACTTCAACTTGAATTTGAACCTTATTGAAGCAAAAACTGTACATGTGCTAGACATACAATAAATAAAACAATACATTTCCAACTACAAAATGCTGCAATTTCATTTCTTGACCCGAGTATAAGCCAAATTAACATTTCAAGTGCTGAAAAATTCGGTTTTTATTTGAGTATATACAGTAAAATTCAAAATATAGCTATTAAGATTATTCAGGATACATTGATAGAAACTGGTTTCAAGCAGGCCAACTTCACTCCATTCCCATAGCCTTTCAGGGCTCATTCACACTAGACTAGCAGCACATTGAACACAAATAAAACATAAAAGTTGCTTCTACTTGCCTAGTCAGATGTGTACACATTGACACATACACAAAAGCAGCATGTGACTAGCGGAAGCTGAACTTCCAGTGACATGGAAGGCCCACTTTGGGGGAAAATGGACACGGACTGCATTATAGAGCTTGCCAAAACACATGCAACTAAGTTGCTTCTAGTGAATGTTAACATGCATTAGAAACAGAGCGTGAAACTTGATGTGAAAATAAACTATAAACAATCTGACTATAGTGACATTGAGGTGGGCTCCATACCTGTACATTGCACTTTGTGGAGCATCTCCTCCTTGACACAATTATAAGGTGCAGGAGCATAATTCCTAAAAGAGACTGTACAACAAACTTGCACATCTTGAACTAAAGCCAGATTAAAGGGATCAAGAAAAATTTTTGGGGAAATCTAATATTACATTTGTTGTCCTTGTACAGAATAAACCTTCAGCTCTAAATCATGTACACACGCATGCATATACACACACCTAGGTAATGGAAAGGCGAAAAGAAATGCATTCTTGTTGGACAAATCAAAAAGGAATGTTTTGGTTGATAAAACCAGGTTTAAGAGCTTGGCACGCCATAGCGCTAAAATGTCTGCATTGAATTTAGGGATTTTGGTGCAGCGCATAAGCCCCCCACGAGCTGTCTCTACAGCCCATCACAGGCTCAGTTGTGTTTATGTTGACATGAGGCCCGGCGTCGGCATAAACATGGCAAACATGGAGCCAAGCCTAAATCTTTATTCCACAGGGATTGGACAGGACGGACGACATACCAGATCCTCTGCACAAAGGTGAAAGCCAATGTCTCTGTAATGGAAAGAGGAGTTTTGCCAGATCGCCCGATAGTGCCCATAGGGTGCGATCAGCAGCATCCGCCTGCGATCCGCGATCAAAGCAGGGAGCCGCAATTCAGATTATCATTTTGTGGGGACAAGTCCGTGCAAGTGAATGGATGCCGCCACCCGCAATTGTTGAACGCTATAAATCCTGTTAGTGGGAACAAGCCCTTAGACACTGGACAGTCTGGTCAATCAAAATAAATTCTTTGGTCTACAAAGTTCAGTGGAATCTTGATAGAAGAATAACTTTTTTTTTTAAAGTCACAGATTATATTTTAATCAATTTACTTAATGCTTACAGTATATCACAAAGGTTTACAAAACTGATGTGGAAAAAAGGGATGTCTGGTGCTAAGAAGCCCCAAAAGCATTCATTATATAAAGGAGTATACGTTTATCATTAATCAAAACTCTCCGAAACGGAGCCTGGTGACATATAGGTATAGTTTAGACAACCCATACCATGCAGAAAACAGTGTATCTATTCTATAGGAGAGGCCTAGGGGAGTAATGGCGAACCTATGACACACGTGCCAGAGGTGGCACTCGGAGCCCTCTCTGTGGGCACGCGAGCGGTCAGCCAGCACAGAGAAAAGAACTGCAGCCTATTGACTCTCAATGCTGATAGTTTTCTTCCCCTCTTCTGATTGCGCACAGTGCCCCATTCCCTCTCCTATTCTATCTTATAAGAAAGTAGTGTGTGTTTACATGTTTTGTGTGTGTAATTCAGGTTATATTGCCATGGCACTTTAAGATAAATAATTGGGTTTTGAGTTTCAGTTTGGCACTTGGTCTCTTTAAAGGTTCGCCATCACTGGCTTAGGGCATACTACAAGCAGTCTGAGACAGTCATGCAAAGGATCTACTGCAACAGATTCTAGGGCGTTTGAAGTATTGACTCTTCTCTATGGGACCTTAGCATAAGGTGGCATATGGCCATCTCCTTAAAGAAAAGTTTGAGCAATAGGGAGACCAAAAGGTTGAATAAATTGTTGAAATCTTTTCACAGTTTTGCTTGGTGTCAAATCCTAATCCAACCCAGAATCTAAACCAAGCGACTGAACCAGACTGCAAATTAAAAAGCCTGGAAAGTAGGGTGAGATGAGGTGGTGTCATTTTATGATTGTGGTACCTTACCACTTAATTCTAAAATATCTGTATTGTGGTAGGTCTCATTGCTACATCTTCGTTATTAAATTACTGTATTTTGCAGACCATACGACACACTTTTTCACCCGCAAAATCGTGGGGAAATAATGCCTGCGTCTTATGGTCCAAATGCAAGATCCCCATGGCCGAGAGTGGTTGCGCCTTGACTTCCTGTCTGCTCTCGCAAGCTGTCAGATGAGAGATGCGGCTTCAGCCAGATCCCTCATCTGTACTGTACTGTTTCTACCACTGATAGAAGCAGTACAGTAGAGAGACATACATGGAAGCTGCCAGCAAGCAGCTTCCATGTATGTCTGCCTGTTACTGTGATCACCGTGCAGCTCACAGCTGGCAAGAAGAGAGACAAACAATGCAGAATCCCCCGCTCCCCCTCACCTTCTGCCCAAAGTGTGCTCTCTAGTGACACCATTTTTGTGGCTGAAATTGGGTACTGCAGGGGATTTTTTTCATAAATATGTCATGGTGTGCTAATCTAACATTAGGGAAGCATTCACACAGACATCTGGAAACGCAGCATCAGAAGCCTAGAACGGGCACATGTGAACACAGCCTAGACACAAATACCGGACTACAGGTTCAATAAGCGGTCTTACATTTAGCCTAGAAAAACTACAGAAACAAAGAGCAGCACATGTGTTTATGATAAAGACGCCTTGTAATGGTGGGGACTGAAAATCAGTGTAGCAATTGAGGATTTAATGTTAATATTGCACCTATCGATCTATTATTATCAATTATGGTCAAATGTTGCATGTTTTTTTCATGCTGGAGAATGATCACACTTTAATTTCTCATTTAGTGGTGTATAAACACATCTCTCAGTAAAACTCCATTGGGGAAGGTCTTTCTTTTTGTGTGGTTCATCTCTTGGTACATTCATTTGCATTCTCTCAAGTTTCTGAGTTGTGCAAGTCCCATTCAGTATACCATATTGGTAACTAACCACCAACCTATTTTGTTTTCCCAGGATGACATGCACAGAGTCATTGACCAGCAATTGATGGACAAACACCAGAAGGAATGGAGCCAGTCTGTGTATTCCTTCTCCAGGGGCCATATCAAACACTGTGGCAAGGTTAGCACTCTGAATCGCACAGAGCGGCCAGGAGAAGAACCCATTGGTTCTGAAGGGAGACGTCTTTTTTCATTTCTTAAGAAAACAAAATGTTAACTGCAAATGTTTCACAGTTGCGGTTTTAAGAATCATGATGGATTTTTGTTTGAGGAAAAAATTATTAATCTGAGAGGGTTAATAGTATATATATATATATAAAAAGTATCACCGTCGATAATCCATAAAGCCATTGCTAGGTGAGCAAATTCTTAGTAAAGTCTTACATCCAGACAAGCCGGCACCTTGGCATGTACCACTAAAAGTATTCTAGCTTGGCCATTGTGCTGAGCTGCATTCACATGTACTTTCCTTTTAGATGTGTTTTCTCTTTTGTAGAACAACACTGGATTTTTATCATATACAACACTTTGCACTTCTAGAGCCATCTGTTTGTATTCACTCCACAGCTTCCTTGATACATGAATTTAACAGGTAAAACTGTTGTAGACAGGTCCTGAGCTGCTCATTCCAAGGAATTGACTCCTTACCTCTGGTCTTCCAGACAGAGCACAGTACAGAGGAATTGCCCCTAGCCCTACCTGACAGCTCTATGTACATAGAAGAAGCAGAGTTTTTATATTGCATACAGTTTTCTTTTATAATGTAAAACTGATATAAAAATGATGTCATATTTTAGTACAAAATTATGCTTTTTATTGTAAATTCTTGAATAAAATATTTCTATGATTTTCCATGGTTTTTGTGCTTACCTTTGATGTCATGCACTGTAAGGGGATCAGCTGCATGGCCATAGACGCTGGCTTCTTTTATATCCTGGAGATACCAAGGCATGCTTCTAAACCAGGGGTGGGAAAACTAAGGCCTGGGTTTGGATCCAGCCCATTTAGCTTTCTTTTCACATTGTTAGAAAGATAGAAAACACCAAAAACGAAATCCCCTTGTGGGACTTTAAATTGGAACACCAACTCCCATGCAATATTATTGAATTTAAAGTCCCACGAGGGGATTTAGTTTTTGGTGTTTTCTATGTATCCTATAGTGATGGGAACAACGACCAAATAACTTACCATCCAATCGCCTCATTTAATTGTTGGAAAGATGCTCACCTCCACTTGTTCTCTACAATGAGTGTACATAAAGCCTAGAGGCGTCCAAACAGTGCCTTGGGGACAATGCAGTGTCGAGATCATGTGATGACACTGTGGAAATGATCTCTGCTCATTGCAATAAACATTTTTAAGTGCAGGAAATTTAAAAAGAACACCACATCCCTGTCACATGTTGCCTATTTCACATCACAGCCATCATAAGTGATTCGGGCGATGCATGGAATTAACACACCTATGGCCATTTCAGGCTCTTGATCTGGCCCCTTTATCACATTTAAGAAGCCAATGTGACCCACAAATTAAAACGTTTGCCCACCCCTGGTCTAAACCAATCATGTGGAGAGAAACTGTCAGTGATATAGGGAAGAAAGCAAAGAAGAAATACACAATCTCATTTACCATAGCAAAAGATCAGAGAATTGTGGTAATACATGGGCAGGCAGTTACCTACAGACAGCAGTCTTTTAATCAGCTATTCAAACATAGGGTTAATGCTAGTTTCACACATTTAGTTTCAATAGAATGCTTACAGAGACCAAGAATAAAAGGAACCTGCAAGTACAGACATGCAGCAGCCATTGCTGAGTTGGCACTAAGGACGCAGCTTCTAGTGGACATCCAGACTGAATGAAACCCATCTCTTCCCCCTCAGATGATTGAACACAGGTCATACATTTATTCCCTTGCAGGTTTTATAGAATGGTAAACCTTAAGCTGGCCATACACCTTTAGATCTCCCTGTCAGATATCCTTTAGATCTACCAACAACTATGTAGTATAGGATCCTCTGCAATTGAACACACGTAAACCTTCAGCTTCCTTCAGATGCTCTATAGCAGTGATTGGGAACCTATGGCACGCGGCACTTGGAGCCCATCTGTGGGCACACAAGCGGTCAGCCAGCACAGAGGAAAGAACTGCAGCCTATTGGCTCTCAATGCGGTCAGCTCTTTTCCCCTCTCTCCTGATTGCACACAGCGCCCCATACCCTCTCCTATTATATCTTATAAGAAAGTAGTTTTGTGTTTACATGTTTTGTGTGTGTATATGAGTTGTGTGTGTAATTCGGATTAAATTGCCATGCCGGCACTTTGAGATAAATAAGCAGGGTTTGGGTTTCAGTTTGGGCACTCTGTCTCTAAAAGACTCCCCATCACTGATATATAGCATAAGGTCTGGTGAGTATATATAGCGAAAAAAATCGTGGGGGGGGGGGGGGGGGGGGGGGGGTGTTTAGACCCTTACCACAAAGTACATTCCCTCTGCTTTGCCACATTGAGGTCGCTGCAAGATTTCAGTCCTTCGTGGTGCAGTGGGGTATCAATTATTTCTTGGTGATATGGTTACAGCTGCCCCGAGACCATTGACAAGTTCCTCCAGTGTAGTTCTGGGTTGCTTCATCACCATTCTCATGACCCTTGCAACTGTGCAAGGCGAGATCTTGCAGAGAGACTCAGACCAAGGAAGGTTGTTGATAACATCCTTGTACAGCGCTTTGGCCTTTGCCATGGTGGCTACTTTTGAATCTGATTCAGTGCTTCTGAGGAGAAGCGTCTCATACAGGAACTGAAACAAGCTGAGATTTGAAGCTCTCCATTACAGAGGTCTTTCCTAATCTCAACTCTTTATGATCATAAAGTAAAGACACCCAGCAGCCTGAAATCTTGCTGGTTGATTTAAATGAAATGATTATTTCACATATTACAATGTACATGTATCTGACTTCCATTCCACTTGTGAGGGGTTTCTATTGTTATTATATCTCTCACAGTAACAATAAACCTACCATTACATTTCTGGAGTTTGGATTGAAAGGGAATCGAATGATTCCCCTCCACCCAAGGTTTATTCACCTACAATATAGAAAATTGTAAAACAGACAGATCAAAACATTTAAATAATACAAAGATGGTCAAATGTGATTTATCCATAAGGGCTGGTTTCCACTTGTGCAGCTGCCAGCCACTTAGATTCGCCTCCGCTAAGAACCGCTTCGTTTTTAGGCGGCGGCCGCCCCCTGACCGCGGCCGGGGGCCAGCCCATTCAACTACATGGGCGCAGTAGTCAACCGCAGGTTTCCGCACAAGTAGAAACAAGCCCTAAGGTGGCCCTAAGTCCCTATACCCTACCTTCGTGTGGGGGAATAAACCTTGGGTGGAGGGGAATCATTTGATTCCCTTTCAATCCAAACTCCAGAAATATATATTTTGGGATGCTGTCCACCGCCTATCCTGACTAAGTGGTACGTATATATAAACCTACCATTACAGTTAAAGATTGGTCATCTCTTTGTCACAGGGCAAACATTCACTATCTTATTCTAACTATAACCAGTAAACAGACATACGGATGCACAAATCAGAAGCTAATAATTTTACTGTACAAAGCAATTATCTAAAAGCATGTCTGCGCAGAAGGAAAAGCTACAGATTTTTTGAGATTCCGCTTCTGGATTTTATCGTGGGGGCCAATTTCTCCTGCTGACATCTACATCACTATAGTGTAGTATACTCAGTGGTTCGCACATTTCTATTTACAGACATGATCAAGCTCCCCCCCAAAACACAGGTTAAGAATGAGGACAAGCACCCCCACTGGAATAACTTCACGCCGCCCACTGGTGTACTGTGATGACACACAGGCTGGCCAGTGTAACAGTGGAGGACCAAGCATCAAACAGTGTATTGGTTGAAGATGATTCTGCATTATCATAGCTCTTTTATAGGCAAGTTAGTACTCGCTACCTGCTATACAAAAAAGTTGGTGCTGCCACTAGCAACAGAAGCTGAAAAATAGATATGTTCTTACCTGTAAAAGATAAACCACATCTGAAGTCACAATTTGCTGTGTCCCTCAATAAACAAGGTCTCTTTCACTCTACTCCATTCTGTAGTACACAGAACATGGTTGTGTTCTGGACACCATCAATTGTTAATGTCACACAATTTATACTAAAACATCGCCTGAAATGTAACTTGCTTTTTCTTCCTTTCTTTAATTCTCACTGCAATGTAACTTCTAATTAACATACTGACACATCAAGACACAACGTCCTACTTTTAAATTCAGGACCCATAGTTCACATTTTTTTTTATTAATCGTGTTCCTATTTATGAACAAGATGGTACAAAAATTTGGCAGAGTTTTCTTTCCCACATAATTTGTGAAATCCATTTTTTTTTTTTTTAAGATAGAGATTGTAACAAACAACTGCGAACAGTTCTGGATCCGTCCAGCCTTTCATTAAAACAAAATTACTTTGTGGTCACAGGTTCTACTCTGGTCAATGTGTAGATGCTTGGTTTTCTTTAGCATGGTTTTAAATATTGACACAAAAAAATAAAAAATAAAAAAATAGCAGGGAAGCAATAATGACAGCGAGGCCTAGTGATTCTTACCCTAGTAGGAAGGAGACACCAGACGCAAGGTTAAAGATGCCAACTGTCCTAAATTTTTTAAAAAGGTGATCAGTTTATATTCGCTTGTTACGACAGTTTGGCGATCGGAAGGCGAAAGCCAAAGCAATAGGAGGGAGACGAGGCTGGTTAACGCAATATACAGTATGTACAGACTCTTGTTAATCAGTCCATGGGGTAGGCACTGCAACTGTCCTTTCCTAGCAGACGCTCCAGAAGAGCAGGGGTGACAAGGGGATGACAAGGATCCACAACACCTTGTTGGCACAGCAATAAAAAGGTGTCAGTGCCTCTCAATAGAAAACCTTGAGAAATTCTTAAATTAACAGCACAAAACTGAGAAAATGCCCCAACCCCTGAAAGCTGGGCACTGCCCATGGCACAGTTACTCTTCATTCCAGGAACGAATGTTCGGATTAAGAGCAGCCTCTGTTTGCTGTGCCTGCACCTAGCAGCATCGCTTTTTCCTTTTACTGTTTTTGGTTAATTTCACCACGTCATTCTGTTGCTGCTGTTGTTGCTTTGCCAGGTTTTCTTTCTTTGCTCGGAGAACTAGCTCAGTGATGCAATTGAACATCTGTAAAAGGCAACCAAAGCATACAGTAAACATCACAAGTAGATATACTTTTTGGGATACAAAAAGCTTATGACTGTATAAATGTACTGTGAAATTGGGGAGAAAAGTGCCCGCGCCTTACAGTCCAAAGGCACGACCAACCGTAGTCAAGTCTTGGCTCCCCACCAGCGTCTTCACTCTCCCGGCAAGAAGATTAGCCTGGGAGGTAAAGTAACTGTCGGATGGAGACCCGTCCACGGGGGTATCTCCAACCTGTACCACATTGTTTATATCAGTGGAGACTCGCTGATATAACCAATGAAGAGCAGAGAGAGATAGATTAAAGAGCTGCCAGCCGGCATCTCTCCTATCGCTCTACTTATATGTGTGTGAAAGCTACACTCACGCTGCAACTTTCACACAAATAGAGCCGGGCACTGTGTTATAGCAGCCCTAAAGATTGTTGTGGTTGTGTTCCAATTGCAGCCTCCTCCTTCCCCTTGTGTGAGAAAGAAGCCAAAATGTACTGTAAAATGCTAATAGTGACATCTTGTGACTGAAATTTGTTCTGCAGGGGATTGATTTGTACGCCACTAAAGATCTGCTTGTGTGCAAATAAAAAAAAAATACCACAAGTCACCCCTATGGAATCAGTGGAAATAAGTCAGCACATCTTGTCTGCATGAAAGATCCTTGCATAGTGGATCTTTAGGTTTAATTTTAAACAACAAGATCTTGCCCTAAAATGTCATATCTATATGTACAGCAATCTACGACCAAATGACCTCGTAAGAGAAATCCATGTGGTACATTTGTACCTTTCCTACTCAATTTGTGTATCTCTACCGGAAAAAAAAAACCACGTAAAGTGCTTAATCGTTTCATACAGATCTCCAACACACAACAAATCTATGAAACTACAGTACAAGTGTGTTGTAAGCAAAGCCAGCACACACCTCCTCGACATTTAGATTTTCTTTGGCGCTAGTCTCAAACAGTTGTATGTCCATCTGTGCAGCAAATTTATAGGCGTCTTCCGTCTCCACGACTTTGCGCTCAGGATCATCGTTCTTATTTCCCACTGCAGAGAAATGTAAAACGAGAATATAATACACAGTTGGAATAAACATGTTTTTTGTGATAACGTCATAGAGAATGCTTACCTAATATTCGACATACATCGTCACAGTTCTGATTTATTTCATGTAACCACCTCTTTACGTTGACAAAGGACTCCGCGCTGGTGACGTCATATACAACAATAACACCATGTGTCCCTCTATAATATCTGCAAGAAACATATAAACATTATAGAAATGCAAAATTAAGGGTAATGCTCCTTACATTAAATATTATAAGTACATCATGCACATATATATATGCTGAAAAATATACCAGAATGCAGCCTATGGATCTGTGATAGTATCAGAGGAGGAGGTATAAAAGATGTGCATAGTTTTAGGGTGCTCCATTCTTAAAATGTACTTGTTATTAGATTGTATAAACAGGTGTTTTACAGCTTATGTTACGAAAATATTAACAGCGAATCAAGAAGGTATTCACTATGCATCCCTTTTTCCACATTTTATTATGTTACAGCCTTATTCCAAAATTACTCATATTTTTGTTGTGCCAATGTTACCATTTTTATTGAAAATAAAACAATTGAGAACGCACATGTACATAAGTATTTACAGCTTTTGCCATGAAGTTCAAAAATTCATCCTGTTTCCCCTGATCACTCTTGAAATGTTTCTGCAGGTAACTGGCATGCACCTGGTGTAAATTCAGTTGATTGGACAAGATTTGGAAAGGCACACACCTGTCTATATAAGGTCCCACAGTTGACATTTCATGTCAGAGCACAGTGAGCCCAGTGGCCTCCATCATCTGTAAGTGGAAGACATTCAAAACCATTAGGCCATCTAAACTGAGCAATCGGAAGAGAGGAGCCTTAGCCAGGGAGCAGACCAAGAACCCAATGGTCACTCTGTCAGAGCTCCTTTGTGGAGAACCTTCCAGGATAAGCATCTCTGCAGCAATCCACCACCAGACCTGTATGGTAGAGTGGCTTAACATAAGCCACTCCTTAGTTAAAAAAAAGCACATGGCAACCTGTCTGGCATTTGCCAAAAGGCCCCTGAATGACTAAACCAGGCACTGGTGGTCACCAGCATCATGGTGCAGGGATGGTTTTCAGTGGCAGGAACTGTAAGTCTAGTCAGGATTGAAGGAATGTAAATAGTAATCCTGGATGAAAACCTGCTCCACAACGCTCTTGACATCAGACTGGGATGACAATTGATCTTTCAGAAGGACAATGTCACTAAGCACACAGTCAAGATATTGGTGGCTTCAGGACAACTCTGTGAAGGTCCTTGAGTAGCCCAGCCAGAGCCCAGAAATTCCAAAGAGGAACGGGGGAAACTGGCCAAGGATAGGTGTGTCAAGATTTTATCCTTATATTTAAAAAGACTTGAGGCTGTGATTTCTGCCAAAGGGTCATCAACAGTATTGAGCAAAGGCTGTGAATACTTATTTACATGACATTTCTCAGTTTATTTTTTTAAATAATTTTTATTTTTAATAAATTGGCCAAAAACTTTTTTTCATGTTCTCACTATAGGATGTTGTGTGTAGGAATTTTTTTTTATTTAATGCATTTTGGAATAAGGCTTTAACATTCACAGGTAAAGGGAAAAAATCTTAATCATAAACAATTCTAATGAAATTTAAAAATACTCATTGTAAAATGTAAACCAGAAATAAATCATGTGACTTCATCTCAATCAATAAAACACATGTATTAGACTGAATGAGGCCTCTATATAAAGGGCGTGAATTCCTCTACAGCCCTGGATTTCAAACTGTGACACAGCATCTGACACCACCACACAATAGCCGGACATACTGCTTCCTGAACATTCTTACGTTGATGTTATTGTCCGAAATCTCTCCTGACCGGCAGTATCCCAAATCTGCAGTTTCACTTTCTCCCCATTAAGTTCTACTGTTCGGATTTTAAAATCAACTCCAATAGTTGTGATGTAGCTGCCTACAGAGGGAAAAAAACAATTTTCAGTGTTTATTTGCAAAAATCGTATTGCTATTAGTCTTTGGGGGAATTTTTTGCTGCCTTTTATCTAGAATGCATAAATTACGTTTTCAGATTTCTTAACTTGTCATAGATCTGAATGTTCATCTTATAGGATGATGGCATAAAACAGCTCCATCTATATACTGTAATTAGATAAGACTCAAATACACACCTAATCACACTTAAGATATTTGCCATACCAACAAATAAAAACATATTCATGCCTAGATTGATAATGCATGAGAACATTTTAATGGTTTTATTTTAAGACCAAGTAAAATGTTAGAGGCCTGATAAATTTGAAGCAACTGATTATTTTACCCATCAATACATTTTTATTTGTTCCCAGCCTGTTCTGAGATGTGTGCATTATAGCTAAGCTTAGGAAATTATGTTTGCCAACAGTAGAGACCACCGTTGATGATCTACTATACAAGTGATGGCGAACCTATGGCATGGGTGCCAGAGGTGGCACTTGGAGCCCTCTCTGTGGGCACTCGAGCTGTTAGCCAGCACAGAAGAAAGAACTGCAGCCTATTGGCTCTTAATGCTGTCAGTGCCCCCTTTCTTCTGATTACACAGAGTGCCCCATACCCTCTCCTATTCTATCTTATAAGAAAGTAGAGTGTTTAATTACATGCTTTGTTTGTGTATATGAGCTGTGTATTTGTAATTTAGGTTAAATTGCCATGCTGGCACTTTGAGATAAATAAGTTGGGTTGGGATTTCAGTTTGGGCACTCGGTCTCTAAAAGGTTCCCCATCACTGCACTATACTATGGCAGTGCTGATGCAACAAAATTTACGGTAAGGACTTGGTACTGCAGGTAGCCCAGATAGGAAATATTTCCTGAAATGAAAAAAACCCCACAAATACAATACAAATAGGCAAACAGATGCGAGGTCCACCATGATTTTTAAGATAAATGTTTGCAAAATTAAAGCACTGGTAATATTCTTGTGTGTTATATAGTGGTGTCTATCCACTTTCACAATAGTCTATTAACTTTTTTTTCGCAAATTAATTTGAAGTTTGTAACATTTTTAGCCATACTGCTCACTGACTGATTTAACACAGTGCTCACAAAAATGTACAGTAAAACGCAACAATTACCTGAAAAAGTGTTGTCCGCAAACCTCAGTAGCAAACTACTCTTTCCAACACCTACAAAAAAAAAGAAACAAGATATATATATTTATCAGCCTTGAGTTGTATAGTAAGATTAGTGAGTCAGCAGTATAAATAAAAGGTGGAGGCCAAGCGCTGGTTTGGGCACTCCGAGGTGGCTGAGGGGTGACAGGGCAAAATAAAGGCACAGAAGAAAAAGCAGAATAAGGAGAGGAGGAGGAGTGTAAGGGGACAAGAGTCTGTTAAACAAACAGCAATGTTAGATAAGCAACGAACCATAATCAATATTAACCGATGTGACTTATTGATTGCTTTTACCACAGTTCACAGAAGAGGCCAAACTATGAAGCAATAAGTCCTAAAGCTGTGCACATGTCCAATATCTGGTGCAGGAAAACATCATGATCATTTCTAACACAGAGAGGTAGGCCCCCCGTCCTTCCCCATGGGTGATCTATACAGACTCCAATGGAATGATTCATGATATGAAGTTTCTCAGAGCCTTAACACAAGTAAAACAGTTATAATTCTGAATTGCAGTATACAGTTCAAGGGCAACACGGTGAAGAAACACCAGTTTAGATCTACTTGTCTGGTTCAGGGCAGCCGCCCTGGAACTGCCTAAACGTCGCTGTGTGCAGCGTTTGCAGACAGTGGTCCCCATGTTATCCTATGGCCAATCACTTAGAAAATGTATGGTGATGTCAAAATGCTTCTTTTCCAAAATAACCAGGTCATTTGTATTTACGTCCAGTGCAAAGAATCAAGGCGCACACACATTTGCCAGGCAGATTCCCTAATTTGCGCCCGAACAGGTCTTGGAGACACCTCCATTGAAGATCAATGTCTCCGGTGGCACCCTGCCGCGCTGCTTGGAAAACGCGGCAGTCCGCTGCTTTAAAACACTGTGGGCGTGCAGCTAAGAATACGCAGAGTGGCTATGAGTGTATTTAAAATACATTTTCTCCTTTACTTTACCATGCCTGCACAATGAAACTCATCAGTGCTTTTCATGCCGAGTGCTCATATGCATACATGGACTATATATGAAGACTGGAAAAATATGACCCCATTGTGTTGTAAGAGTGTTCATGTGTGACCAGCACCAACAAGAACTTCAGTAGACAGGCCTAGTAACAGCAGGAGGAAGTAACTGAACAGCTTGGGCTGGGGAAAGCCCACATTAGTCACAATTAGCTTGGGGGTGGTATTACAAACCAACAGATTCATGGATATTTAAAGCAACTTGGAAAAAAAAAAAGAATGATGTACATGGCTTGCGGTAAATAAATGAAAAGAGAAACAAGTTGACAGGAGACAACATGGACTCGTTTCAGACAGTTTCCACAAACCAAGGAGAATCTGTGCATTGACTGGCCTGTGGTCCATAGAAAATAGGAAAAACAGGACTGAGGTGAAGTACTGTGCAAAGACACTTTACTACTTGCCACATTGATATGAGCCAATAATCCAAGAACCAGATACTAGAAGGGATGGAGACAATTCATAACTCAAAAGCTCAAACTCAAAGCTTCTGGTTAAAGATGGTGCTCTGTGCCCTAATATGATGTGACAACAGCATATATTTCTCAATGCTTACTGGGTCATGGCCAATGTACAGCATCTAAACCAGTGTGGGCAAACTTTTTGACTCATGGGCCACAATGGGTTTTTAAATTTCACAGAGGGGTCAGACAATAAACCTGTAAGGGCCGCCCAATCCCAAGACCTCTATCATCAATTGATCAAAAAAAAAAAAAAAAAAAAAAAAGGAAGGAGATTAACTGATTACCAGGGAGGTTAAAAAAGGTTAAAAAATATATATTTAAAACATTTACTGTATTTTTCAGACACATCCAGTTTTAAGAGCAGGAAAAAATATTTGATATATAAAAGTGATTACATCAATTGGGTAAATGCAATTGATTAAATGAATGCAATATCAAATTCAGCCAGTAGATGTCACTAGCAGCAGTACACACAGCACATGACGTCACCTCTTCACTGATCAGAAGGAGGGGGGCTGCCCAGTCCTCTGCTCTCTCTCTGCCAATCTTGCAGTTCCTGTGTCCGTGACAGCTGCAGTGATTGCAGTTTCCACGGACATGGAGAGACGGATAGATGGGTGTTCATCCATCTCTCTCTCTCTTCATTGTTTATATCACCAGGGCTCTGTTGGCATAAGCAACTATACAGTTCAGCTGTGGGTGGATCTCACATCTGACTGCTCCCAGGCTAAACTCTTTACCGGGTGAGCTGGTGGGGAGCCAAAGCGGGGTCTCGCATCTGAACCACAAGACAGGTACTTTTCCCCCCGATTTGGGGGGTGAAAAGATGTGTCTTATGGTCCGAAAAATACGGTAGTTTTTCAAATCATTTGGGTTAATGCAATGGATTAAACTTATGCAATATCAAATTCAGCCAGTAGATGTCCCTACCAGCAGTACTATCACAGCACATCACATCATCCTCCTCACTGATCAGGAAGGGGGGGGCGCAGTTCTCTCCCTCTCTGGCTGTGCCTATCTGTGGAGGCTGCAGAGTGATTGCAGCTTCCACAGACACAGAGAGAAATAGATGGCAGTTAATCTCTCTCTCTCTCTTCATTGTTTAGATCACCAGGGCTCTGCTGGAATAAGCAAAAATAGTGTTCCAATGGGAGATCCAGCCGTGGCTGCATCTCTCATCTGACAGCACTCTGACTAATCTCCTTGCCGGGAAAACTGGGGATCGCGCATATGGACCATAAAACACAGGCACTTTTTCCCCCTGATTTTGGGGGTAAAAAAGTGTCTTATAGTACGAAAAATAGGGTATATAAAAGTGGATAGTAAATCTAAGCAAACTACAGCCTCTAGCAGGAGACCTTTATAATCCTACTCTAGGCATCATCTCCACTTGTTACAAATAATGAGAGGAGGGGAGCCAGAATGTATGGACACAAAGGTAACAAAGGGCCAGATAAAAATAAAGGATGTATAAGGCACTCGTACTAAACAGATTCCAAAAAAGCCTAACAATGCACTGTAGCTGTAGGTATTGTGGAGCAATTTATCTTTGAAGTTTGTAAGAGAAGTGCTAAAGAAATTCAAGCAGAGTGTCAGAATATGTTTTTATGCCTTCCTGGTCAAGCTTTATAGGCTTGGAGCCTACCAACCTCAGCAGAATGTTCTAGGTATTGTTACCTTATCTGGAACAAATGATTGCAATCCCAAAGAGAAGTGATGAAAAATGTAATAGTATACTGTTTCATTACACAACATCAATGTGTATTCTCTGTTCAAGTACATCACCTTTATTTGTAGCCTGTGTGCTAATGAAGTAATATATATATAAATTTAGGCCAGTGGTTCCCACAGGTTTAGAGGGCAATTTTTCACTAGCTGCATTTTTTTACAGTATCGTGTACTAGTGTTAGTGTGAAATTGCCCTAAACTTGATTTGAAATACAGCTTTATTTGGTTTTCATACCAAACATGCATCTTCTATACACACCAATCCTACAGAAATATTCATTATTCACATAGAGACACACACACTACACTCATACAGAGAAATGAATCATTCCCATACACAGGCACACACAAAGATACACTCACATTACATGAAGTCTGCTTTCTGTTTGCAGCTAGTTCAATCATGGTTGGCTTCAGGGCTGTGGAGTTGATAAATTCCCAGACTCCGACTCCTCAGTTTCAAATTCTTCCGACTCCTCGACTCCGACTCCTCTGTATGTAATATGCTAATGTATTGTATCCATCCATTGAAGGAATGGAAGGCAACATACATTAACCACAGAACTACTGGCCAGGAAACCAACACTGTACTGTAATGGCCAATTAAAGCAGAGAAAGGGAGTTGGGCAGAAGATGCTGCTGCTTTTTCCTTAAGCTAGGCACCACGCTGTCATTGATCGGGGATCAATTGAACGGAAATTAATGTGCACCACATGGGCACATCGATTCCTGTTCAATGGGGACCTGTTATCCCCAGCTTGCAGTGTGTGATTTACAAAACGCCACAAAAAAGCTGGGGAGAAGCAGCCTGTCTCACACAGTTTCCAAGTGAGGAGTGCTGGCTCCACCCACACTGACAGCCGACGGCTGGAGGAGGCAGGAGCCGCAGCTGTTTTAAAAAAATACTTTCCATGAGACTCATGTCCTCCATGCAATTATTGGAGTTTACAGGGTCTTTTCAACATGTTTGGAACCCCCCCCTTTCAATCAAGTTCCTTCGAGCCAGCTCTATTAATCCCGCCTGAAGGAAGGCAACACACGGGTAGGTTTGCAAAACAGATTTTTAGAGTACAATCAATCACCGTGAGCGCGCATTAATTGATTGTACTCAAATCTTGTTAAGATCTACCGTTGTGCGCCCAAAGCTTTATTGTTCTGGGGGGGGATCTTCTGTCTGATAGCATAGGGAGTGGAAGGCTCCAAGAAGAGGCAGGGCGAAGGGGCACTTCAAATATGATTCAGGATCAACAACGAATCATTCTCGGGCTCAGGACTCGCAATAGTCAATGTGTAACAGTTGAAAAGCGAACAACACTAACGCTACGTGCGACGCCAGACATGTGTCGGATTCCCTGAACGATCGATCACCTTGACCGCTCCTTGACCTCCCGTTTTGATCGATTCCGCGATGCCCCGGGGACATCATCGATCGGATGTTGGCGATCCAATCGATCGCCGGCAAATTACTAGTCCTGTGCCTACCACCGTAGGCCCATTAGTCCGCTGTCCTGGAGCCACTATTCTGTGTCACGATTGAATCGCTGCATGTCACCTGATATGGCACATTACCCGTTGTTGGACTACGCGGTCGGTTCGACGGCGTTGGACTGCTACCGCAGGCCCGACTCCCCTTGATGTAGGTTGTCTGCATCTCTTCATTAATCCTTCGATCAAAAGACCAACAGGTCTCGGCGAGTAGGTCCGCGCCGGCGGTTTTCTCTCTGTGGCCAGCGGGTGACCGAGGACAGACCGCTCGCGGAATTGTTGTGTGGGGGGGAGCGTTTCCCGATAGTTAAGTTGCTTCGATCAGAGGCGGGGCGAAATTCCGGCAACTGGAGGTCTCTGCACTTGGTTGATTTTCCTTTGGCGATCGAATCCCGCATGTTCACTGCTCCCTGTGATGTCTCGATTCGGCACCGCACTGATCCTGTACCCCTCTCCGGGATCGCTCCGCCTTTAGGGCGTAGCTCCCACGGCACCCCATCGTCGCTCAGGAATCGTATTTGTGAAGTTTTGTCTACCGTTTGTATTGTCTAACCCCTTAAGTATTTGTTGTACGCCTCCGCCTTAATGACAGCGGTTTCCAAATGCTTTAAACGGCTTCAGTCTTAAACTATTGGTGATCCATTCCCTCTATTCTGGCCCACACATTTATCTCTTCATTATCAGCGGGAGTTAGGCGCCGACACGCACCGAGCGGCAGCCACTTTTGCTTGGCCACCGATGGGCGTGTGGTATGCCGATCCGGGGGAGCCCACATTGGGGTTAGCACAGATCGCTGACCGCCCCACCTCTTCGTATCTCGTGGTACCAGGATACAGTCGTTGACATCGTCGCCTTCACACAGTAACTCGTGGGCCTGTAATGGACTGTGATTTGAGTTCTTTCTAATTATGAAAGAAGTATTGAGGGCATGATTACGCTTTGGTTCCCATTGTCCATTGTGAAGTCTATACGATTCCCGGCACACAAATAGCATAGAGGCGTGACGTCATCACTCTGCACTCATAAGAGTCATCGATCTTGTTTATCGGCCGCTGCATCATCTTTAATTCAATAGCAGTGAATTCATTATGTTCATTATGACTGATAGTGTTAATTTGCGACTGTATGAAGTCCATTTATTTTATTTTATAAACAAAAATTCTATTTTTTTGACAATTCCCATTTAAATTTAGTAGAGTCCTCGACAATCGCCCTGGTTGCTTTCCTGCTTCCCCCAATTCCTCAACCCCCTAGCGCGCTTAATCAGCTTCCGGCCCTCCGGGTGGTTGCTGTGTTGTTTTTGTGTGCTGGAGGAAGGAGAAAGAAGAGTACCCGAAGTGTTTTTCCTTTCGATTCTTCTCCATAGCACCAACCCCAGGGAGGCAGGCCACGGGGATCCCCACGCCTTTTGGGGAGGACCTGGATCCACGATTGGGCCCCCTCGCCTGTCCACCTTTACGTGTGGAAAACACTGTAATGAATTATCTCTGGATGAAATATAGCCTAAACAGTATATGTCAGAAAGCATGCGGAATGGAAACTCGCGACCAATTAGCTGCCTTAGGAGTCCGATCATCCCCATGGATAATAGACTGAAAAACCTAGGAAAGCAATCTATATGACGGTTAAAGACGCTACTCTGCGCCTTCGGGCCGGGATGACGCAGCATGGCGCGGATGTGTCTGGTGCCCCGTCCTGATCGATGAGGTATGCGTCAGGGCCCCACCCCGACCTGGGGAGCTTCCCTAGGCGATTAGTCCGCCGGCATCCACAGGTGAGAACGATCAGCCCATTAAGGGAATCCGATCGTGCATGCCCGACCTTGTACGGCCCTGATAGCCGTGTGCGTTGATCGCCTACCCTGACCTCCAACATCCCCCTTATCATAGCCTCATCTTTACCCGAAAAGACCAACAGGTTTGTTCTTCCTCGGATCGATTCTGTGCACCCCCGATCCATTGGATGCGGTCGGACGGGCAAGGATGGGCTCAGGGGATTCCGCACGATGGATCCGCGTCAACCCGCCCGTAATCCCTCGCGCGGATCCGGGCACGAATCCGTGCCGTGTATGGCAGCCTTTAAACATATTATCAAATGCCCGAGTAACATGATTGGAAATAGACCAATACAGTCCTATTGCAAATAATGTGGCGGATAAAATGCATGTTTAATGGATTAATTACACTAACAGACCACAATGTGGCAAGCCGTGTTGAAAATAAAGCAAAACAAAGTGGCGTTGAAGCTCCTGTGTGTATTGCTTTATTGATTATTAACAGCAACATTTAAAATCACCCCTCTGAACCACAGGCGTTTGACACTAATGGAGTTTAGGCCTTACTCATGAATTCAACAAATGAAAAAATTAATTTTGCCTTTAGGTTTCTACCTACAAAAAGGTGCAAACCCAAATCATGATCAGGAAACTACACAACACTCCACTTACAACTAAGCTGACACATTGAACCCACAAAGACACAACAAAACACCAATAATTAAGCAAGATATTCTTTCCAGTGGCACAGCTTTACCAACTGGCAAAGTATTATCCTACCAGTGTGCACCAAGGTATTTTTACTGGTAAGGAAAATAGAAGTTGGAAGGGTTCAGCCTGACTATATACCAAACATTCCATCTGTAATAAAAACTTGCTCCATCTACTATATTTTGCAAAAAAAAAAAAAAAAAAAATTACTTCAAATGTCGCAATTAACGGACATAATGACTTCTCTGCTATAAGAATAAATACGTGCAGCGCATAACATTACAGCGCCTACTGTGACCCTATCCTAACGACCCCCACACACGTACCGAGTGGGGTCGACAGACCAGCTCAGATGAGCTCTAGAGTGCAGCGTGATGACGTCATCACTCTGCTCTTTGTGTGCCGGCTATTAGCTTCAATGGCAATGCCGGTCTTCATTGAAACTAACGGCATCGAGATTATCGGACATGTCCGTTCTCTGGCCGGCCGAGCTGTGGGGCGACAGGGATCTGTCACCCCATGTGGGCTCCCCCGATCGGCATACACACACGCCCATCGGTCGGCAGCAAAATCGGCCGCCGCTCGATGCGTGTATGGCGGCCTTAACTCCCGCTGATAATGAAGTAAATGTTTGTTGCCGGACTAGAGGGTATGGATCGCCAATAGTTTAAGACTGAAGCCGTAAAGCATTTGGAAAACCACTGTAATTCAGCTGAGGCGACAAATACTTAAGGTAGCCATACACGGGTCGATTTCCCACACGATTCCTGGCCGATTGATCACCGGGCGCGTGCACGCGGATCGATCGCCAAGGAATCGTGTGCAGCCCATCTTGCCCGATCGACCCCGCCCGATCGGCATGGCCCCCAAATCGGATCGGCCAAGAGAACCAACCTGTTGGTCTTTTCTGATCGATTCAGCACACATCAAGGGGAGTTGCCATTTGTGAAGCGATGGATCGGGCACGTAATCGTCCAGGAATCGGTGGCCTAAGATGGTAGGCACAGACGTAATTGGGTGATCGATCGCCCAACTGATCAGCTAGCTTTAGATTGTTAGCTTCAACTTTACACATGACTATGGGACTTCAGAGAAATCATGAATCGTATTTGAAGTGCCCCTTCGCCCTGCCTCTTCTTGGAGCCTTCCACTGCCCTATGATCAGC
>CM070032.1:72713804-72732724 GCA_036250615.1 Ptychadena robeensis | reverse complement strand
GGGGGGGGTTGATTATGTGCCTGAATAGAAAAGGTGGGCCCTGCAGGGAAAGCTTGGGAACCACTGCTCTATAGTCTCATTTCACCACATCTGCTTTATTTTACAAAGTATCCTTACACTCCCACCCCATGGCCTCCTATACGGCTCAAAGTACCATTTCATGGTACTTTTCATGGTATGATCATCAAATCATCAGTACACACACCATATCACAGCATCCTATATTCCCCTAGCATCATTACACCTACCATCTCATTGCCTCCAATACGCTTCATAGCATCATTAAATCTGGCACCCCGTGGTCTCCTACATCACCACATTTTATCATTACACCTGGCCACCTTTATCACATCATAGTATTATTACACCTGGCACCAATGGTCCCCTATACATAGTATCATTACACCTGGCACCAATGGTCCCCTATACATAGCATCATTACACCTGGCACCAATGGTCTCCTATACAACCCCATAGCATCATTACATCTGGCACACCGTGGTCTCCTAGATCACCCCATTTTATCATTACACCTGGCCACCTTTATCACACCATAGTATCCTTACACCTGGCACAAATGGTCCCCTATACAACCCCATAATATCATCACACCTAGCACCCCCATGGTTACCTCTATCACCCCATGGTATCATTACACACAACAACTCATGGTCACCTAAATGACCCCATAGTATCATTACATCCACCACCCGATGGCCTCGTACATCACCCCATTGTCTCTTATACCCCACGATGTCATTACACAGCACTCCATTGTCTCATAGATCACCCCAGACTTATTACACCCATCATTCTCTCTTAGAGTAGAATTGCTTCAATGCAATGGGCGGACACACTAGCCGGAGAAAGGTCAGTACTCCCATCACGTCCCGGTCTCCGTGCGACCTGTGTGTATGTGTCCAATGAGCTGTAAGAGACTGACACATGACAACGTAGCCCGGGAACAGCAGCAGCGGAGAGCCCCCATTAGACACTCCCTCCCGGTACTGCCACTGACCAGAAGGGCCTCTCCCAGAATGGTCCCATGTCCCCCACCCCCGCCAGGCGCTCTCACCGCTATCTCCGATGATAAGCAGCTTAAAGAGGTGGTCGTAATCCCGGGCCATGGCAACGGCGGCCTGTGCAATGGGTGGGCCGTGTCCCGGGATCCGCGCGTTCCGTTTCGACCGAATCCGCTTCCCGGACAAACAGCCGGAAGTGACAGCGAGACCGCGCGGACAAGCGCATGCGCACTCCCCGCCCACAGGAGCCCCACCTGGGTGCGCGCGCTGGGCGGCTCCCGGCGGCCAGGGGCTGTGAGCGAGCGCAGTGTAGTCAGACACCATTTTGTGTGCTACCGCGGGCTGTGGAGGGTATACTGACCCGTTTAAATGTTCTTTGCATATGTTGGGTCTATCAGAAATGTCCTTCTTGTATGCTTTCTAGAAGTCACACGGCTCATATAAATTGGATATTTCCGAGGGCTCTGTGATGGAGCTAGACTCAGACTGCAGAGAATAGTGAGCTGTGTGAGGAGAGCAGGTGTGTCAGACGTCCTCCTCGTATATAAGTCGTATAGGGACAGAAATCTGCATTCATTAGAGACATGGCTGCAGTAGTGGTGCATTGGCAGTGGAGAATGTAAAACTAACGCACACATTACACCCACAACACCTAGGTGTCCATGATCTGTGAGGTACTGCATTGCCAACAGCCTAGCAGTACAGAGAATGCTCGTTCAAATAGTGAACGGCTTGGCAAAAGGTCCCTTCTGAGTATTCACCCAGAGCAAGTGTTATTACTGCTATGTGAAAGGATTTAGGAGCGACAGCCCCCTAGATGTCTCTATTGGGCAAAAGCTGCGGTTAGTAGTAAGGGTCCCCATACACCTTTAGATTTCTCTTAGATCTCCTTCTGTTTTACCAAAACTATGTAATATAAGGGAGTTTAACAATCAAGTCTACCTGTGTTCAATTGCAGAGGACCCAGCCCTACATAGTTGTTGGTAGATCTAATGGATATCTGACGGAGAGATCTAAAGGTGTATGGCCAGCTTAAATACCACCTTATGGCTCGGACAGGCAGTAGAGACAGCCGTCTCATAGCACCATGGCTGCCTCTCCACTACGTTAAAATCCCTGCGTTCAAGGAAGGGTTTAAATGTGTAAGGGAGTCAAGCCCTTACCCTCTTGTCAAGCAAAGTGGATAGGCGATGATTTGGACTTGTTCTGATGCCACCTGAACACATTGTAGTTACCGTGTTTCACTGATAAGACACTGTCTTTTATTTTTTGAAATGCCAAAATATACCCTAGGTCTATTTTTAGGGGGATGTTTTATTCCGAGCATTCTGTGCCAATCATTGTCCCCTTTTGATCACTCTGTGCCATTCATTGTCCTCTTCTGATCACTGTGTGCCAATCATTGTCCCCTTTGATCACTCTGTGCCATTCATTGTCCTCTTCTGATCACTCTGTGCCAATTATTTTCCCCTTCTGATGACTCTGTGCCATTCATTGTACCCTTTGATCACTCTGTGCCAATCATTGTCCCCTTTACTTACTCACTTGTTTTGGGGTTCTACCGGTACGGCCGGGTAACAGATTAGGTCACAGCAGGGATCAGCAGCTTGCTTGTCCTTCCTGCACTGCAGCCAGCCCTGACAGTCACACGGTTACCCATTGTACCACTTGAATGGGAGATTGGGGTAGGTATCGGTGTCTTATTTGTGGGGGGTGGCTTGTTTTAAAGTTTTGGGCAAAAATCGGGGGGTGGCTTATCATAGGGGAAACAGGGTATTTAGCCGATAAACTGTTCTGTATACATAAGTATTATAAAGTCACAATTAGGATCATCTGTACGAAAGCTAACTTGGCCCAAGTCAAAGACAAATCTCAAGTAAAGAGAATCCACTAAATGATTCCTGCAGACAAATACTGCTAAAGGGGATACTGGAACCTAACTGGTCCCCCAAACTCCTACCCGTATACATTCATTAAAATCATCACAATGCTCCTGCTCTGGGGTAACACCCCTCCCTCCTAACTTTAATGCACACAACCTTTCTTTATATCTCCAGCAATTGTGGGGATGATGTCATCTCCAGGGTCTTTGTAATTAACTCACAAAATGGGATAGCGACATTTTCTAAATTAAATTCCATCTCTTGTAAATATTAGTAAAATGTCCACAAGATGGTGCTGCTGCTTGTTTGCATTTCACCAGCCCGAGTCCAGCTCTACTTCCAGCGACTCAGCTTACAGACCAGGGGGGGGGGGGACAGAGCTGAGCACAGGGTGTTACCCCCCTCCAACGCCACTGATATCACACCCCTCTGGGATCTTTAATGCCTCGTGACCGGAGAAATTTCTACTTGACTTTGATTCATGGAAAAACAATTTCTGTTAGAGGAATACTTTTTTTTTGTAGCATACCCTCAACCCTTCTTTACATCTCCAGCAAGTTTGGCGATGATAACATGCTCAGGGGCTTTGCAATTAACTCATAAAATCGAACTGGTCAAATAAAAAAAATTCTACCACCTCTAGTAACCACCTCCTTTGATCTGTTTGCTTGTAATTAGTGGGCATGTCTAAAAGAACAATGGCTCCTGACAAACCCTTGCATCTTTCATCCAGTGCTGCACTGATGTTTTTTGGATTTTAAGTCACAGGGAAAGCAATAGAATTGTCAAAAGATCCGTGGGAAAGGCAGCTGAACTCTATAAAACAGGGAAGGAATATAAGAAATAAAAGGAATGAAGAATGCCAATCAGCAGTGTTCGAACTTATTTGAACCTTAGTTGAAACCAAACCGCGGTAAGGTAGACCAACAACATTTTTAGACTCATCTGCCAAAATGCAAGGAAAAACCCACAAATAATGTCAGGTAAAATACAGGAGGATCAAAAAACACTGAAGGGAAATTAGCTTGGAAGCTATGGACATTCCAACATGACAATTCTCCAAAACACAAGGCCACATGGACTTGTCATTGGCCGCAGCAAAATAAAGTGAAGGCTCTGGAGTGGCCATCTTAAGGTCCCCACACAGGTAACGAGTGGGGTCCAACAGATGAGCAGTGGAGAGCAACGTGATGACCCTTTGTGTGCCGGACCGTTAGTTTCAATGGCATTGGCCAGAGATTTACGGACATGTCCGTTCCCTGGCCAACCAAGCTTTGAGGCGATAGGGACCTGTTGTCCCATGTGGGCACCCGGGTTCGATGGATTATTTTGCCGACGGCCACGAGCGCACACACACAGCGGTCGGCGCCAAAATCGCCCGTTGCCCGTGTGGGGAACTTTAGTCGCCTGATATTGTGCCATTCTGGGGAGACCTTAGATGTGAGGTTCATGCAAGACAGCCCAAGAATTAGCAGGAACCGGCTTTTTGTCAGGAAGAATGGGCAGCTTTACCATCTGAGTAAAAGCTTCATCCACAACTACCACAAAACACTTCAAGCTGCCATTGCTGTGTATGAAGAACTGGGGCGTGTAAACTTTTGATCAGGGTCATTTCGGTAGTTTGTGTCCCAACAGGTGCCCAACCTGAGGCCTGGGGGCCACATGCAGCCCTTTGGGTGTTCTTTGGCGGCCCATTCCACTTGTGGCCCCCGAAACCTAACTGTTAATGCATAGGAACTCACCTGTCCACCAATACCCCGCTGACAGGTCTTCGTCCTGGATTACCACACTACAGTGTTCTCTAATGCTTGAAGTATAATTTAAAACAAGTTTATTTAAAAATTAAAAACAATGTCCTCTAGCTATGCCTGCTGTCATTTCTTCATTATAAAACGTTTATACAAGTCAGTATAGAATGAAATTGTTATGTGTGGCCCTTTAGTGATGCCGAGGGCCGCACTTGTGGCCCTCCATATCAACTTAGTTGGCCACCACTGGTTTGTGTTGTGAGATTTTAAAAAGAGTACACAGTGGTGTGACAATAAATGGCTTTAACCAACACCTAACCATGAGTGATTGTGTAATTATAAATCAGAAACTCTGCCAGGGTATGTGAACTCACAAGCACAACTGTGTGTATGCGAGTAGGCGTATGTGAAACATTATTAGAAATACTTCAGGTCAGTGGGTTTGGACTGAAACCAGATATGCCATTACATGAAAGACAACAGAAATGATCACCATATTGAGATTTCATTTGTTCAAAGACCAGGGAGACTATTTAATTTCAACAAACAATTTAATCCACAATTGTTGTAAATGTGTTTTAACAACTCATGGAAAGGCTGTATGACATATATTCATTAAACCTTTAGAAAGCCAAAACAGTTTCATTGTCTCCATGCACTACACAATAAGTGCATATTCAGAAACAAACCATTTCCAGGAGACTTGAGCGGACTAATTAGGAATTGCTGGTCTTCTGACAATGCCAGCTGCTTGGCGGTCATGCTGACCCAATGGTTTCATTACTTAGCTGGATTAAGTATAAAAGTCATGCAGAATTTTACACATTTTGTTCCAGATTTAGGTCTCCAAACTACCGCAGCTAAACGCAGCCAGGCAACAAGCAATGTCAGGAGTCAGCCATCATTTTTATTTCTGGCATAATTCAATAGATATTAAGAGGTGCAATGTTGATTCAACAGTTAAGGATCGCAATCACGTCAAAATAGTTTCATCGATCTGTTCATTGGAGTCATGCTGAGATGAAAGTTTCTTCAGAGACCTGCGTTGACATTCGTTTAGCATCTCCAGACTTGCAGTATCCAGTATTTTAGTCATATCCTGTTACAAATGTAAATAAAACATATAATTAATGATTATTTAATGAAATTTTAAGCAATGTGCCATAATGGCAGACAAAATAGAAATTCACTTTATAGCAACAATAAATATTTTTGGTACTACAAGAAACATATACAGCAAGTTCTAACAAAAAATGTTTTGTGAGTAGGTTTCTTTAACACCTTTAGATGTGAGGCCCCAATCTCAGTGGCCCAGACGCTTCTGACTGAGCTTGTTGGAATGTTCCCGGGTTCCCTTGCTGTAGATGCTTTGTGGTTGTTTTGTGCAAACCGCAATGGAGCTCTGGAACTTGACCCAGTCTTGATGTAGTTAGAGCGTATAGCCCAATGTGCACAACCAAATCATCAACCAAGAGAGGGCTGCTCCGGTCATAAAGTACCTTGCACAATTATTGCTTAGGACTCCTCCAATTTGGGAGCAGTTCTCCCTATTTCCTATGGAAGAAGTAGTAGTATTGGGCACCACAAGACCTTAAAAATAAACCTGTTATCTAAGAGTCTGAAGTCTTCACTTCATAAGCCAATAAAATGGTTCCATTTTACATGAACTACATTTATAAAGTACCTGTACATTTAGAGAGTCAATGTCCAAAACCTGTGAAGACTACAGACCAGGAGGTCCAACATGGAGCATATAGTCCCCTAAGATTAACTTCCCTAGTGGTCTGCCCATACCGCGCCTTACGGGCAATGTACACTGCCTGCCATTTCCTCTCTCCCTCCAACCCTCTCCACACAGCTCGTGTCATTAATGACGCCAGCGCTCCTCCATTAACATAGAGGTCTATGGACAATCGCTGCAGCTTTCCGTGGGTGTATCGGCTACACCTGATGGCCGGTTCCCCTGCGGTTGGGGTGAACCTGAATGCCGAACGAACAGGGTTCGTCTCAACTGCTAGGGAGGTTAAAAACAGACTGGAATTGCAATCCCTATTCATACCAAAAGAACAGTGGCAATGACATGAAAATGTTCAAGCAGGGATGATACATGATATGCTGGAAATAAGCAAACATGTGTAGTGTCACAGGACACAAGAGGAAGATGGGATTCAAACCTAAAACTTGGTTTGTACCTCTGGGAAACCATCAGTTATACCCAAATACATGCCATCCAGGTATCCACATAGGTCAACAAATCTTCCCTTCACAGATTATAGGTGTTCATGGGACGTCAGAGGACGTCGGGGGGAACGGGGTTGGGTTTGTTGGCAGGTCCTCAACTCCTCTGTGTTATAACCTGTACCTGTGTACCGTCTTGTGTTGCATCTCAACTCTAAATGTAAATTGCTGCGTAATATACAAGAACAAGGTTCTTAGAAAGAATTATCATTGTCTAATTGAGCTAACTGCTATTTGGGAGAAAATATTAAACAACATGAGCAATTGTATTTTGTGACTTCTAGAAGACCTCAGACTAGCAGTGGTAGTGGAAACAGCTTCAGTTTCTGTAGACACTGCAGGTAGATGAAAAACATTGGTCTGTTTATGGCCCCTACTGTAGAGTCCATAATTAAATGGGTGATTTATTATTTTCACCATCACAATTACATATACTAACGTACCTGAAAGAGGTTAGTGCCTAGCCTCATTTTTAACAGGTTCACTATAGCCTGGTCACTGTGCGCTCGAACACTCGTGTTTTTATCCTTTGTGTTGTCTAGCAGCACCTTGAGAATTGGTTTACTGGTCTGAGGATCCAATGGAGGTAAGTGATCTTTGTTGGACCACCAGATCATCTTTTCAGCTATAAGCTTGATATCGCTTGAAGGGTTCTGAAGACACTGTAAGAAAATGCAAAATAATTCTGTTAAGATGAATAGGATCCCTGGTGTTACACGGTTTAAGCACCATTTTTTTACACTGTATCCCGCCATGATTCCCTGCCCTCCCCCCCACCTCTCTACTCAATGTTGGCGTCCAATTGAGACGATGTGGGCTGGAAAAAGCAGCACCGCCTCCATTAACATGGAGGTTTATGGAGCCCCCTGGTGTCATCGATGATGCTGAAGCAATCCATGAGCCTGCAGTGCTGCAGGTTCACGGAGCAGTGGCGATTATGCCCGATCCCAGCAGGGGCACAGTTTGATCCAAGATCCATCCCAGAAAGCACCAGTGTAAGGGCTCAACCAACAGGTAAACGAGCCATAAACGTAACCGACTGGTGGACGCAACATTAGGCTTTAGCCGATAGGACCTCCATGGGGTCCTAATCTAGACGGCCTGCGAACATCTGCAATATTTTAAATTAGTGTAAATTTAGCCTTAATGAAGCCTAAAACATCTAGCAAAGAAGACTATTACCTACTGGGAATCCTCGTTTCTTAAATTATAGCATTTTTATCATGCTAACCATTCAGAGCAATGTAGTTTGTTAACCTACCTTAATAAGCAGAGTCACAAGTTTAGGTGGAAAATTTCCATTTTGAGATTCAATATAATATTTCATGAGGTATCCCATTCCTCGGATTCCACTCACTGCAATAGGTATCTATAAGAAATTGCACAATGAATTGCTATTCAGTTGAAATGAAAACATAATATTATGTATAATATAATGTATGATTTGATTGAATTATTTTAGTCTGAGAGAGAGTCTGCAGCACTTGATCATGCCCTTACCCTATCCGCTGTGGCATTATTTAAGACCATAGCCTCAATGCTGCTGGAGTATTTTGGAGTACACAACCTGCTAGATGCTACATTAATTGCCACAGCAAGAGCCATGCTTCGCCCATGTCGAACCATCCAGTCAATTCCAGTAGTATCAGCTGTATACGGGGAAAGCATATAAAAAACATAACTATTATTGCCGATTATGATATTATATTACATGGAACTACAAAATGGCACCCACCTACTTGAAGCTTTATAAAAATGGACAAATGGGATTTATTATTGTATTGTAATATTTACATAAATGTCCAAGTCCAAATGCTACCAATTATTGAGTACAGTATTGTAGTCTGAATATTGACATGATAAATAAGAAGCCACTTGGATAACTGTAAATCTGGTCTACTAACCCAAGAGGTGCTGTTGTAGAAGCACAGAAAGTTCTTCATCAGGGAGGTAGGCACACAGCTCTCCAATGCAGCCGGCAGCTGACATCCGTGTGGAATCCTGAAAATGAAACAAACAGCAATGGAGTTCTGAAGCAGATATAGGTGAATGTAGTAAGCATGTGACTAATGCAGTATACAGGTTGTACTGCCACAGAGTCAGCTAATACTTACAGTGAAGTAAGGCATAATAAAAAGAAAAGGGTATGTTTGATATTTCAAACAACTATATTACAAACTATTTAAGCAACAGCATACAAAAAGTAACAATATATATGTATTCATTTATTGGATATACAATAAGATAGTGAAGGCTGTAATAAAATTACCTCATCATGTCCCAACATTCCAATCAACATGCTGACATAGCTTTTCCTTAATGTTGCATCCATTTTTCCTCCACCACCTTGAATAAGGAATCGCACAGCTTGCAGCATTGTTTCCCTAAACAGAACAGATTTCAAATAAAAACCTGCCAGAAGAATACATTTTCTTTTTTTTTGTTCTACCAAAACAGTGTTGCCAATGATTACACATGTCAATTAACTTGCTTTCTAGTTGTGCTCTTAGATTGGGACATTACCTCACACCAGAGTCTTCACTTTGCCGAATGATGTTTAATAGTTCAGTGAAGAGTGGGTCTACTTTTGTGTGGATGACGATCAGCTTTCCCAAGGCATCTGCTGCCTTCAGACGCACAGCACGATTGGAGTCTTGCAATGCTTTTGTAAATGTGGTTTGCAGTTGTGGGAGGAAGGGTTTTAATGCAATGCCAACCTAAAAAGAGTAAAACAATGTGTGCAGTTTAGTGTGTGTGTGTACATATATGTGCAGCTGAGCACACTAGCTGGTGAATTTTACCTTGGCAAGAAGAAGACTCAGAGTTTCAAGAAGGGCAACCTTCACACTCCAGGTGAAGCGATCCCCCAGAATACGGATGAGTGGTCCAGTGATTCCAATCACAGATGGTTGCAAAGCTTGTGCAGAAGTCAGCTTAATTACTAAGCCAAGTGCCTTGGTAGCTTCTTCCTTCTGATCGGGATTACCTGTGAGAACGCCTTCCCTAAGCACTGGCAAAATTGAGGTTACCCCCTGCAAATGTATTTTAAAAGGTTATGATGTAATCAATAAACAATAAAACAGCCAACAGGTATCTTTATAATTAAACTGGTTTATGTATTACCTTCTTTGGAATACAAAATCCAGGTACATGTTCTCCTTTGGCATCATTTCCCACCATGCGGATATCTCTATGCAGATCATCAATCAGTGTCAACTGGCTAGCAGCATCTAATTTCTGAAAGTTCAATTTCAGTTTAAAATGTGCACATTTGTGAAAATATAGTAAATAGTTAAAAATAAGATTGCACTCACTTTAGTGATAGCATTAAGGGCATCCCAGCTTTCATTCAATACCAAACTGCTGGTGTCATTAAACAAGCGAAGGAGTCCTGACATCAGGCTGCGAAGATGTGCCGAGTAATCAGCTTTACTCTTTGCACAATAAATGTTTAGGATAATGACAGCTGCTTGTCGCATGCCAACATCTGAGCTGCGGGTTGCTTCCAATAAATCTTCAATTACAATTCTCTGTCCAACATCATCGTCCACAGACAAAATAACAGCTTGGCAATTTGCCAGTTCCTAAACGATGAACAAAAAGGCAGAACATGACATATAAATCATAGAAACAGTAACAACAGTTATAAAATAGTTTTCTTCACTATAGATCTTATACAAATGCAAACACTGTTTTTAATTTTCATCCAAATTTGAATATAAGTTTACAAACAAATCATAACCACACACTGATCTATACACAAACGATTCTCTGATTTTGTTTCCTATAAACTGACCTAAACGCAAAAGTGATCACTTTGGAAAAATAATGATCAATTAGCTTTCTTTTAATAAATGTTTGAACATGTTGAGTAGAAATGAATGGGGAAAAATCTTAAAAACCTCACAGATACAAAAAAAAAGGAATTTGATTAACCTCCTGAGCGTTTCGCATGTGGTGACGCTGGAATCATGCTGGTAAAAAGCATAGCCCCTCCATTAACATGGAGGTCTATGGCGCTTCCTACCCTCACCCCTTTTGTGTCACGGGTGACGCAATCGGGGGCGGACCCAGAAGCATCAAGAACCGTCGGGGGGGATCAGGTAAGTTTCTCCGCAGTTATCTTGGGTTGAAATTCATGAACGCTCAGGAGGTGAAACAATAAATTTAACAGCGCATATACAATTAGGTAACTATGTGGTTGTAACAGCAAACATAGAATATACTGGACATTTTTGGCACACCAACCCCATTCTACAATGTATGGCTAGAATGACAGATTTGCATGCAATATGCTGGGGCAGGAAAAAAATGATGGGTTTTAACTTTGGTGGTTTAGATAACGTTCCATTCTAATCTGAAAAGATTGTAGAAAACTGCTGTTATGGAATCAAATGAACCCTTTGTTTACTTGAATTACCAAAAAACAGTGCAGAGGGATATAAACAAATGTGAAGGTTCTCCCTAAAAAAAAGCAGGCTAGTAATGTATCAATATGTCCAGTCTAGATGGTGTCCACCTCAAAGTTCACATATTATCTAGTAAAATGAAGGGCCACAAATTGTTACTTTAATTACAGAAACCACATAGACTGCATGTTTAAGCGAGAATTAGGTTGTACAGATAGTCAGGGGAACAATAATTTGTGAAAATTTTCAATGCCCAGAGAATAAATAAGCGTCATCATTCCATTCTATGGAGAGGGGTGGGAGGAAGACAAAAGCAAGAGTCACCCCGCTCTGTCTTTATCTATCTCAGGCACCTTGCAGGTTGGTTGTTCAGCAATTGTTCCTACTGAATGGATGAACAGACATCCTCAAATGAAATACAAGTGCTAGGGGTAAGGTAATCACGACAGTGGACTTCACTTTACGTGATAGCAAAAAAGGACCATTTTATCTGGTCAACTATTTCACCATTGTTTTTCTCCCTTGTGGATGGGATAACCTTGGTGTGGTATGCCATTTGTGACTGTGTTATTACCAGCTGTTCGTTCTCTGTTCCCAGTTGTGTCTTTAGTGCAGTCATAACAGCAGGTAAGATAACATTCAGATGTCTTGTTAATGCTTCGCCAGCTACAGAAGAAAGGAATGCCAGGACACGAGTGTTCACCGGAGGGCTTGTAAGCTAAAAAAAACAGAAGAAAAAAAACGTCAAAAAACAAAAAAGGTATTCGGAGTTACTAAAATGAAGGAATAGCTGAATCAATGCACCTTTGGAACAAGATAAGGAAGCACAACACGACTCTTCACAGCCATAACTTGCTTGAGTCCATCCAGGGCAAACTCTGATGTAGCTTCATCATTCTACAAAAAAAAAACATAAAACAATTTAAATAAATGGTATAAGAGGTGTAAAAAAAGAAAAACCTTTTATATTAAAACCCAATTTGTTATTTAGGTCCCCAGCTTACTAATAGCTCCATTCTCTGACAAATTACAACCTCGTATGCAATGTATTGTTGACGACCTGTAAATGCCCAATACTCTTAAATCTAGAAAGGATGCGATCATACAGCAGAATTCAAAACTTCATCCTGGCAGTATCAAACTTTGAATTGTCCATGTGGGTCCACCAGTATTTCCATCAGTAGGGATAAGGGGGGGGGTCAAGCCTGAAGTTGGACTAACGTTGATATCTGTCTTACTGCAAATGAAATTACCAATTGTTGCAGTAAATATGGCAGAATGTCTTCCAGTGCTTGATGACCAATGGTAGAGTGCAACTGTTCAAAGGTTTTGCCAGCTGCCTCCCTTACGTCCTCAAGGGGGTCACACAAAGCTTTCCTCACTGTAGGTACTAGTGATTCAGAAAAGAACAGCACCTGAAATGTAAACAACAAGAATAGTTAAGGCAAAAAAAGAGGTAGGTTGTAAAACGCAATCATTTCAATTTAGTTAGGTATAAATGCTAAAATAATATAAGGCTGATTATAAGGTCAAACTTACCGCATCTCTACTTGTCGACTTCATGATCTCACTTAAACCAATACACACACCCTGCCTTTCATCACTCTTATCAGACCTTAGACCCTCCTCCAGAATTGGAATAATCTCGGGAAGGATTTTCTCCCCAAGTTTCCGAACCAGATCCCCAAGTGTTCTTGCTGCAATCTAAAAGAAAAAAGAAATGTATTTAGCTTGTGATAAAACACACATCCAACAGGAATACATGTTGATCTGCTCACCGTTCTCTTGTCAGCACAAGTGCTAGCAAGAAATCCCAGCAATAAGTTAAAAAGAGTTGGTAAAGTCTCTCGAAGTGTGCGAGGAGTGTTTGAGACAACGATTTTCCACACATGGAGTGAAGCTTGCCGCACCACAAGTTGTGTATCAGAACGCCCCATGTACAATCCAGCCAACACACGGTTTCTCCTTTCAGCTCCAAGTGCAGAAATGATGGCCTGGAAAAAGAGGTTTAATAGTTTTAGAACTTTTTTTTACTGCTGCACTGCTAGAACATTTTACTGCTGCACAAACTATGACCACAATCACTATCTATAGTCTAATCTGGATTACATATCTCCTCTTCTTTTTGTATTAACAGTGTCTGGTAGTTTACCTTGGTGGATTGTACAGTCCCAAAGTTGTCATCTTCTGAGGCCGTCTCTGTGGTCATCTTTCCAGTTACTCCAGATATATGAAATAGCAAGTCCCCAAGAAGTTGAACAGAGCTGAATCTTATTCTCCAAAGGTCATCAAACAGACCCTGTTCTAACTGTGGCAAAAGGAGTGCAATGGCTGTCTCGGCATACATTGTGATGATTCTTTGGCCGGCACGTAGTGCAGTATCACGTACAAACTCATTTTCATCTGCTAGGGCCTAGGGTAAAAAAAACAACGCAATGTTAGTTGACCTTTTTGGTGCTATGACAATTGTGACAGCAGCCATCTTAGTTCAACTAGTATTGAACAATACTTTCAAAGAGAGAACAGCTGTATGGAAAAAACCACAACTATATGATGACATGTAATATACTAGTACTATAATATAGGCACATTACCTTTAGAATGCAGGGTATAATGGGACCAACGTAAGGTGTAAACTTGTCCCCGAAAGTAATTGGCAAATAAATAAACATCATAATGTAACCATCACGGACATTGGGAGCAATGTCTGCTTTGCTGGCAGTAGCTACAATTTCTGGCATTAGTTTGTCTAGTTTCTCAACTCCTAAACCAGCCATGACTTCTGAAAGACCTGTGAGAAGAGCAAATGGGAAATTGTTACTTATTTATACATAAAACCTAAACAAAAATTTATATTAATGTCAAAACAGTTACCTTGAGCAGCCCCAGAGCGATCCACAGAGCTGAAGTCGGATGCCAGTGTATCCATCAGCCATGGCAGCAAATCCTGGAAACAAGACTCCCCTGTTCCTTTTACCATAGCACCCAAGGCCTTAGCAGATACAGTACGAACCTAAAAAAAATAATCATTAGATAAGGAATGTAAAATGTTTTTAATATAAACTATTTTTAATAAGCTGAAATACTTACTTCAGGAACGGGGTCTATTAGGGATGCCTTAAGTCCTGGTATGATGCTTGGGAGGTAAGGAGCCAGGTCCTAAAAGTACAAAAGAAAACACTAAATTTCTTTTACACAAACATATATATATATATTTATATATATATATATGGTTTGTTTTATTAATGCATAATACTTCTCCAAGCATAATATCCAGGGCAATTTAAGAGGAGAACAATACCTTCTGGTCAGTCAGAGAGTACATGTTTCCAATAATTTGGGCTGCCATTTTTCTGGTGTCCGTAGATCTATCCTGGAATGCCCGTTGCACAATGGGCATAATTAAGGCAAGAGAAGGGGCATCGATGAAATGAACAAACTTGGTATCCAATAATGTTTGCAGGCACTTCTGTGTCATCCTTGAGGGGTCCGTAAGTGCATCAAGCAACACAGGACAGATTGCTTTAAAAGAGAAAACAGAAATCAGTATTGGCTTTATGAAAAAACTAAAGGAATGCAAAGGGAAAAAAACATAAAATTGAGGATATTGCAATTGCATATACTTTATGTACATATTAAACCATGTAAAGGTGCACAAATATTAAAATATCAAACAACAGTATACTGAAAAAAAATCAACAAACTCACCCAAGATCTCTGGGTTGCGAATTACTGAGCCGATCTGACGAAGGGCCTGCTGGCCAGCTTTTTGCACTTTTACATGGGAGTCTGTGAGCACTTCAGTGAGCTTGGGCACAATACTAGGAAGGCAAGAGGACAGCTGCTTTGGAGCACAGTAAGCCATAGCTCCCAAAAGCTCCACGGATCCTACAAAAAAAAAAAAACAGCATTACCATTAGTCAGAGATCTGTGACTCATAATTTGACAAATAAAACATTCCTATTAATGATAGCAGATGGCTGATGAATTCCCACAGAGTCTGACAAAGCCAACAGAATGCATATATAGAATTACCCGCTTTAGTTCTCCAGGATTCCTCCTCTAGAGCCACCAAAAGAGATGGCAATACAAGCTTTACACCATGAGCACTGAGATTACTCATTACTGCCTTGGCACATTCATCTGCTGCCTGAAATTGACAGAAGGAATAACTAAGTTACACAATCTACTTCATCAATGCATACATATTCTTGTCAGATTAGCACCTACCTCTCGCACATATTGGTTACCATCACCAAAACACAGCAAAAGATGGGGCAGTACATGGACCACATATGGCTCGAATAACTTCCCTAACATGTTACAAAGCATCTCAAAAGCAAACAGGGCCCCTGGAAAAAGAAAAATGTAATTTTTAGGTAATATTCATGTTGTCTCATTTGGAAAATTTCTATAGCAAGATTTTCTTACCTTCCCTACGTCTGAAATTTTTTTTATCTTGAATTGCTTCAGTCAGGGTGGTCATCATCTCCTGTTGTTTTAGGGAAAGGATTCCCAATCCCTTAACAAGCCCAGCCAAACCATAGGCAGCTCCCTTTCTTTCTGCATATTTATCAGACTCTAAAAGAAGGGCCATTAACTTCTGGATCATACTGCCGGCATCATCCTTTATTGCTGGCACCAAAGGAGGCAGACAACTGGCAACTGATTCTTGAACCTTTGATAGACAAAACAGAAGGTCATAAGCCCTACTCCGACAAGAATACTAAACACAATTGAAAAGTTTGATATTTAACCTGTTGAGATGGTGTTGAGAGAGCTGCTATAAGTTTTCCCACAATAGGTTTAACTTTAGGATCACTTTTGTCCAAGTGCTTGGCCAAGGAGCCCATGAGAATGACAACACTCTGCCGCACAGCATCATATCTGGCATCATTGGGAGCATTTTTCAGGAATTCTTCAAAAACAGGAAGTAAAGAGCCAACACAATCCTGAAAGAAATATTTGTTGACAAGATGTAAAAATGTAAATTATTATTGGAAATCATTACTTAATAGAAGGCATTACAAACGGTTTGTTGTGAAACTTTTATACAACACTTAATTCACCTTTCCATGAGTGTTGAGTGCAGACAAAGCTGCATCTAGCATACATTTTCTGACATCAGGGTGACGATCATCAAGGGCATCAGGGACAAAGAACTGGAAAAGTGGTTTAACTTGGGAGCTGTCCAGATACTGAGCAAGTTGATTCAGTGCCAAAGCTACTCCACACCTATGACAATGTAGAAACAATTATTTATTTTTAAAGGATCTGACATAGGTCATAGGGATGAATTTATCATTCATAGACTGTGACATTTAAACAATCACTTCAGTTGTATATTTCTGTTCATGTTTTAAGCTCCCTAGCAGTCAGCCCCTACCGAACTGTACTCTGCTTGAATTTCCCCGCCCACCCAGCTGGGAAACCAACACCCCGCCATTATATTGGATGTCTATGGCACAACCCTCCCCTCACCCCTTTCTGTGTCACTGATGAAGGGATGGTTCTGGAACCCCGGAAATGCTGTGGGCGTATAGAGAATCGTCAAAGCTTTCTGGGAGGTTAAATTACAGTAACTGAATCAGAATGTTTACTAAATGTCCAATTTACTGCTCTATAAATGAACAAGGGGAGACTTGAAATGAACGAAATATATTTTAACATATCTGTAGAGAAAGAAGAGTTGTAACCCCTAGGGGCTGACCGTTGACTGCTTGATGTGACCTACGTCACAAAGACAGTAAAGGCAATGTACCAGCTTGGATTTGGCTTTAACATTTTGCTGCAACTATTCAAAATGATTTTGCAATAGCTACTGAACTACAAAAGCACTACTATTAGTACATTAAAGGAGAACAATTACAGCTAGTAGATAATTGCTTTGTATTCTAGTAGGAACTTTCTACATAATATGCAACTCTTCTGTGTGGCTTACTATGATATTACAATCTGTGACGGTGGTTGTCGCCATATTACTTATGTGTAGCTTCCAGTCTTTCAGGTAAAAGTTGCAGTAACGCAAGCGGCCACCGGGGGCCAGATACAATGTCTTTCAATGAACACAAAGTGAAAGTAAAATATTCCAGAACAGCTGCAGTTTAGGATTGTGTCATCGGACACATTTCCCACCACAGCGGGCTTCAGAGAGAGGGGGAAACATACAAATATCTCCTTATTGGTAAGGATTTTATATATCTTTTATTTACAGATTGCCCCAATAATAGAGGGTTGGCTAGCTAGGGACAAAAGTCTATCTGGTGGGTTTAGATTTGCTTAAACTTTGTTCTGTCTAGGATGCATTCTACCATAATCTTTTAAAACATGTATCGAGATTGCTCAATTGTGGTATACAGTATGCTTACCATGGAACTCATAAATGTGTTTTCATGCACTAAATAAAACAAGGAACAAGGTGACCACACTCCCTCCCACAACCTGATCACTCACCCCTCATTCTGACCGATTTTTACTCTGGCCACTGATATCACTGTAACTGTATAACCACTGCTGACAGTTGTGTGCAACTATGTATTACCTTTTCTTTACTAAATAAAATTACCTTGCTTCAAATTGGTCAGGAGGAGATTCGGATATCACTCGCCCCAAAGCATCAAGAACAGGTTGTGGTCTCTAGACATTAATTGAAAATATGTAATTATTATTACTGGTCTAATCCTAAGCAATAGAAGCCAAAAGAAATGTGCAACCAGTCATTCAACAGGATCAGGCATGCAAAAGATCACTTAAACTGAGGCGCTAATATTCTTATATCTCAGCTTTTGAGGGTATCACATCTCCAAAACCTGGCACGATAACCCAACAGTGTTAAATCGGCACTTGTGACTTAACAAATACAGTGAATATAGACCAATTCCATTTAATATAACAGCAAGTGATACTGTTTATTAGATGTCACAGATCCCTTCTTCAGGCTTAATAAAAGAGTTTTATTACGCCTGAAGAAGGGATCTGCAAAATCCAGAGAGCTTGCTTCTCTTATGACTTCAGTTAGCCAATAAACTGTATCACTTGAACTCCAAACTGTTGTATTAATCGATGGCTAACACGGTACAACACTCTACAATATAACAGAAAATGATAACCATACATACACTTTCCTTCTGTTCAATCAGATTAACACATCGTATGTGCTACTGCAGTTGTAATTAGTAAATTATACTCCAGAATATTTATCATCTTTATTCTCCCCTCCCACTGGAATTTCGAATAACAGATAGCTGTAAATGTCCTGAGGAAGCCCATGCTATAGGGGCGAAACATGTTGACCAGTTACAGTCTACATTTTGGAATCCAGATACTTGAGTGACGTTCAACATCTTGCACTCTACCACTGAAAAATTGGAACCATTTTGGTCCACCCATATTTTGATGCTTTGATTTTATATGTATATGTTTTTATGTTGTTACTTCAAAATAAAATTTCAAATCAATTTATTTACGTAATAATCTATTAATGCTAACTAATAGGGTAGATATGCCAATGAGAAGTCCCCATTGAGGGTAACCCCTTCCCCTTTCCCTCTTTGCCCAATATCGTTAACAGAGGGGATGGGCGATCTAACCCTCTGAGCACAGTGTCAACCACTAGCCCCC
>CM070032.1:72691385-72705338 GCA_036250615.1 Ptychadena robeensis | reverse complement strand
CCAGGGGGAATCTTAAGGTCGATGAGAGGAAGCTCTCAACGAACCTTGTCTCTTCTATATCTTTAAAATAGACCTATTACCAATCTTGATAATGGTTTAAAAAGGGAATATTGAAATTTGTTGTTACAAAAATACAAAAACATAATTTACATTGTGAACGTTATGCAAGGTAATATAGGAGCCAAAAATGTAATGAAAATAAATAAATATTATGAACAAAAACAGAAGTGAAAGGCCATTTGTAAGATGTACTTAAAGCGCACCAAAATTCACCGAATGTACTTCACATCCCTCGCTGTCAAACACCCCATTATATAAGCCAAAAAATGAAAAACACCCTACCTGTACGGATTCCAAATGTCCCTCCTCCCCTCTGACTGTCCCCTTTACAAGCCTCAGGAGCAAAGTGTTCCCAGTTCCAAACCATTATTTATGGCCATTTTAGTGGCCACATGCATCATAGCTCAATAACCCCCTGAAAACCGTCAGCCTTTAGGAGTACAAAATGGAAACCTACAAGACAACTTACTTTAGATTTACATCATTTCATAAAAACAAGCAAGCAAAGACTAGGCACATCAAATTAACATCAATTTACCTCTTTGAGTTCTAATTCAATGATTTGCTCCTTGAATGAATAGGCCTTATTTTCCCTCTTCATGTTGGCTTTTGTTAAACTTTCTTGTTGGGCACTGGGAAGAAAAATACAACTATAGGTAAATATGGCAAATGTTTGTTTGGTTACTATTTTTATTCAACACTCAAATCAAAAATAAGATTCCTGCATTCTAAAGCCAGCCATACATGTATCAATTCTACAGTCGATTGCCCAACGATCGTTTGGGGATCGATTGCATCCACCTTGAACAATCAACCCAAAAAGTTCAAAATCAAAGAACCGATCACACAGGGATCCGACAAACAGGATTCGGAATAAGATTTTTTTAATGTTTTATTAAACACACTTCCTGCCCAAGGCTGACAATTATAATCCCCGTTTTTAACAGCCTGGCACGGGCGCAAAGCTAGGGAGGTTCGAGAACAGCATTAGGCACTGCTTTTCCATGACTTGCAGACACGTCCATTGGTTGTAAACAAAGAGACGTGGGCAAACCGATCATGGAATGGACACTGTTCCATTCATCAGACGCATGTCCACTGCGGGGAAAAAGAGGTAGCGGACACTTAACCTAGTTCAAGTGCCTCCTGATATTTACATAGGGTTTAGGGTTAAAGTAAACCTGTCACAAATTAGGACCTGCCAGCTTTTAGAGGGCATCCTTAATGGAAGACTGAAGGGGTGGTCAGAGGCCAATTAAGTTTGACTATAAATATTAATATTTTTAAAAATATCAAGTTTCTTGAAGACAGACTCCTATTATCTTTTATTTGTATGTTTGGTTTGAACTGACTTTTCCGTTTCTGAGAGTTTAGGGCGCTATGTCAGCAATACAGCATCTTATACTTTCCATTACCATCAGTAATATGTAAAGACAGGCAGGAAAGTATTTTTTAAAGCACAGAAGCACCAAAAAAAATAAAAAATAGAAAGCACCGGTATGCTGTAATATGTTACATTTGTGACCTCAGGTATAGAAGACCTATAGACCTTTCATGAATGAAAGGACTGTCAATTTCAATACCTCCAATGAACACACAATCCTTTATTTATGTCCAAAAGACATTTACCTTTGAAGAATAGATTTGTCATACAAGTCTCCTTCAGGAGTTTGCATAATGGCATATTCTTCCCTGGTGATTTGACAAAAGGCTGGATTTTGCAGAGATTCAGTGATGACTCCGATTAATCTGGGAAGAACTCTGTTTGAAGATATTCGAGCCAAAGTACCAGCTGCGTTCAGGACAGCCTACAATAAACAAATAGCATTTGTAAAAAACTTCTTACATTGAGTTACATTTTTTTTATCCATTTAATTTTCTGTTAACATACCATATTTTTTGGACTAGAAGACACACCTGACCCTAGCGCAGAGCCGCTCCGCCGATGTAAGGCTCAACGTAGTTGAGCAGGCAATATCAATGTGCTACGTGGGACCCCCGCTAAGCTTATACGGGGTCCCGACGTATAATGGAAACAAAGCCTAAGACGCACCCAGTTTTAAGAGCAGGAAAACCAGAAACAAAATACTTCATGTGTTTAAATTAATTAGGTTATATCTGCCGTGCTCTGCAAATATAACCAATACAGTTCAGATGGGAGATCTGGCTGTGTGCAGATCTCCCTTTGGGCCATAAGGGCACTGCCCCTCCCCCCTGTACACATTGGTGACGTGGGCTGCGAGACCAACGCCTCTCCATTAACATGGAGGTCTATGGTGTGCCCCTTCTGCGTCACAGTGACCCAGAAATGCTGCAGCGATTTAGAGAATTGCTGCAGCTTTCCAGGGATAGATCAGGTTCACCCGATCCCCGGTCACCTGGCATTTGGGATAACCCCAAACACCGAACAAACTGGGTTTGTCTCAAACACTAGAGAGGTTAAACCAATAGGCACATTATATTTTAGGAAAAAACTGCCCACATGTGCCATAAACAGGTACAAGTCATGCAATATCAGTAAAGTAACATGAACTGGTTCTGGATTCTACGGTATACTTACTTGATCTTTTGTTGAATTAGAAATAATAACTGGTAAGAAGTCCTCAAAGTGCTTGTTAATGAACTCAGCAGGGTCAATCTTCATTTTGTGTAGAAGGTCTACCCAAAGGTCTGGATATGCAGATGCTGTCAAAGAGAGAATTTAACTGGTAAAAGAACAGACATTTTTTCCCAGAAGTCCCCAAACCTTGAAGACCTGAACCGTGTCCATGAAATAATCTGAGGGAAGCATTATTAAACAACAGAAACCGAATGGTTGTAACTAGGGTTGTGTCATTTAATGGATAAATATTCAAGGGCAAGTTACAAACCTCCAAGAATTCAGGGATGTACTACAAGCGGTATCGGAGATCTGGTGATGCAGTGAGAAAGCAAAAGAAAGCCTATGCAAGTGTAGCAGAATCTGACAAAAAGGAGGCTCTACCTAGGAGCTGAAATATAACATTGCCCTTAAGACATTAAGCTTGAGGTGTGATATTTTGGAGGTATCAAGTTTCAAGGTTGTACCACTTCAGGTGTTGGGGTATCTGACAGGTGAAATATGACTATGAAGGGGGATTGTAGTGCAGGTAGTCTCATGGATTAGTTACTAACCCTAAACATTAAAGGGGTTTCAGGTTACCGGGCCCATGTCAAGTTGGTGACCACTGCACAGATGATCCATTCAACTTACCAACTAAGGGATGGTTTGCTAATACCAGAAGATTCTGGGCCAGACGTTCTGCTTCCACAGAGTTGGTTTCAAGCCCTGGCACACAGGTGAGGGCACAGATTGCTTCTTGTATGATTCTCGGAGGAATAGGAGGCTTTCCCTGCTCAGTCACTTCCTCAGATTCAGTTACTGTGCTATCCATTAGTAAAAACTGTAAGAAAACAATAGACTATGGCAGCTGAAGAGTCAAAAAACACAGAGGGTATTATTGTAAGAGATTAATTGCACTTACCTTGTTTGAATTGAGCACAGTTCTAAGCTCTGCCAAAAGGCCATGCAATAATTTAATGCCACCAAGTGATGCCAACAACTTTCTTATAGTCTGTTGGCACTGTTTACGTAGTTTCCATGAGCGAGTGAGCAGAACAGTAATCAAAGCATGGTAATATGGCCTAAAGAAAAGCAAAAACAGGACCAATAAATATCTCTGATACCATAAACCTACTAACAAAGTCCTCACAAAAATCAGACTTACTGGGCTCGGTTGTCAGGAAGCCTATCAATGTGGTCCAGTAAGAGTCTCTCACACAGTTGCAGTAAAGTTGAAAGAGCTTAACAGCAAAAACACAATGAAAAAATATTGTTATTAATTATACAGTAGGGCTGGGTGAAATGACCAAAATTTCATATACCGATAGATCTCAATTTATATCCCGATAACCATATAGCAATTTTTGGTAGATTAATTAATGAATGAAAATGCATGATTGACTGTGTTGGTTCGATCGGCGGTCGGGTCGGCAGAGAATGGGGTGCGCTCCCTGGTCATATTGACAAAGAATCTGTTGCATGTTCCATCCGAAGTAATGGCCAGCACACAAAGGGTGCCCGGGCAATTCTCGGTACTAGCGGGCGTGAGTGATGACGTCATCATGCCCGGTCGGTCGGCTGGGCAGTCGCCGAGAGAGCGTACTGTCTATGCCCAGCTTAAGTGTTGTAGCTAGAGGGGTGAAACTCCGGGTGTAAGAAGTAGTAGGGGTAAATGACTGACCCTAAAAGTTTCAGGATTGTACCATTTAGGGCCCTTTCACACCATGTGCGTTTTTGTACAAAAACACATGTGTTTTACAAAAAACATTAAAAACGCATAAAAAAAATGCATGCTGCAGGGCGTTCCAAAAAACGCACACAGAAATGCTGAGTTTTTAAAAAGACACAACGCATGTAGTGTGAATGGTAACATTGGTTTCCTATGAGAAAACCAGGGCTGTGGAGTCGGCAGATAAATTCTCCGACACCTCTGTATTTAATATGCTATATGCTAATGTGGCTAATATGCCTTGTTCTTCCTCCTCCAAACATAGCGTTGATCCATGGGCCCAAACAGTTCTAATTTTGTTTAATGAGTTCACAGAACACTATCCCAAAACTTTTGTGGTTTGTCCACATGACTTTTGTCATACTGCAGTTGACTCTTCTAATTCTTTGGAGACAGCAAGGGGGTGCGCCTGGGAGTTCTGGCATGAAGAAAAGAACACCTTGCCTACTGTGAAGCAGGTACAGGGAAGCTTCAGCGTGTGCAAGGTACCATGAATTCTCTTCAGTTCCAGGAGATATTGGAAGAAAATGTGATGCAGTCTGTCACAAACCTGAGGCTGGGAGACGTTGGACCTTTCAACAGGACAATGATCCCAAGCATACCTCCAAGTCCCCTAGAGCATGGTTGCAGATTAAAGGCTGGAACATTTCGGAGTGGCCATCGCAGTCACCAGACTTAAATCCGATTGAGAACCTCTGGTGGGACTTGAAGAAAGCAGTTGTAGCACGCAAACCTAAGAATGCGGCTGAACTGGAGGCTTTTGCCCATGAAGAATGGGCTAAGATACCTGTAGATGGCTGCAAGACACTTGTGTCACGCTATGCTTCACGTGTAAAAGCTGTTATAACTGGAAAAGGATGTTGTACTAAGTACTAAGAATGAATGACACTTGGGGGTAATAATAAAAAAAATGATGTGAGCACAGAAAATATATTTGTGGTTATTTCATTATTAACCCTCTGGGCATTACGAGCTTTTAGCGCCATTTTTTATGGCACGAAAAGCCATTTCCCCTGCAATCGCGGCGGAGTACACTGTACTCCGCTGTGATTGCCAGCTCTCCGCCCAGCCCTCTACACACCGCCGGTATCAAATAGACGCTGGCGCTGTGTGGAGAGGAGAGACCCCTCCATTAACATGGAGGTCTATGGCGCCGCCCCGCCCCCTTCGGTGTCAAAGATCTTCTACAGAGCCACAGGCACACAGCGAGGCGGCGGTCGTGCCCGATCCCGGCACGGGCGCAGTTTGATCAGCGATTTCGGGCAAACCATCCAGAAGGTAATGTTATGTTATATTGAATAATTTTGAACACAACTGTATACACAGAACAGTGGCACTAAAGCCACTTAGTAACAGAAAATGTGTGTACATATGCACCAATCATTTTACAATAAGCATAGACAGCATACACAAAGAACATAGAAAGTGAATTTGCTGACCGTTTTAAACACAGACAAAAAATACTGACCAAAAATACAAACTGATTAACATAACGTTGGGGAGGTGGGTCTAGCAGCGAACCTGGAAGACGTGGAAACTTAAGGACGACCCAGGCATGGCTGAAAAAAGCTATCTACCCCGTAGTGAGGCTCGGGGTTACCAACATGGGTAATTGAAATCTACCCCTTGCCACACTCAAATATCGCCAGGAGGGTGAAATTTACCATTTAATGTACCAGGAGAGCAAGAGCGTTCAACAATAAATTACTTAGCACATGTTACTGATGGTGAAACATAAAACAATATTCACTTACATTCTTCACTTGTTGAGGAAATAAATTTGTCAGAGGTGAAAATCTGCTTCTTTTCATCTGACAGCAATTGCCAAAAGTTGTTTAGTTTGCTTTCTGTTAAAAAAACAGAATACATTTTTCAAAAGACAGTCAAATTCAATTGTTTTAAAGTAGATTTTTTCAGTCTTTCATAAAAGCAAACATGCGTAGTACAGGGTTTGTGGAAGCTTACCAATCTGTGTTTCAATGACAGACAGTTTGCATACAAGGACTGCAGCAGCAAGGGCTTCTGATAAGAAAGATATTTGTGCAGTTTGTGCTGCAGCCTTCTCCACAGTCTGGGTCAAAAGTGGCAGGAACCCTAGAGACTGTCCCAGTGTATCACCTGATGTACAAAAACCATCAATGTTAAAAATAAATAAATAAAATCTTCAAGAAGAAATAAAGTACAGGTAGTTAAGGTATATGCCTAAAGCTGCTTTGCCACCTCTCTGCAGTGGAATGTTTGGCTCAAAGATTACATACATCTTTAAGAAAGAATTTACTCGTCTTAACTTAGGAGTTGTGACTCCCTGGCTCCCAGCAAGCAACCTCCTTCCCAAAAACGCATACATGTTGGAATAAAGAAAGTAAGCATGAAGGGTTAGACAGTATGCTAGCAGCCAAGATGGCTGGCTGCAAAAGCCATGGAGAGCAGACCAGACCCGACTCTTTCACATTATCAATGTGATCAAATGTGATCTTGCTTACCAGCACTAAATGCATTGCAGTTCACACGGCATGCATAAGCTGTGTGTGAAAGATGCATTATGGGTAATGTACTGCAAGGTAACGTAGAATGCAGCGTGCACAGGTGTGAATGTGTAATGTTATTTCTGAAAATGTAAGCAAAGCCATCCAATCATTTTAAAAAGGTTGACTGAAATTTGAGGAACCAAATAAACTGAACTGTATTTATCATGAAAAAGTAAAAAAAAGACCAATTCATCCTGAAATTGCTAAGTTCCTTTTTTTTTGCTAGAGAAGTCTAAAGCTAGCCATACACAGTCGGATTCCACGGCCGATTGATCACCTATCCGATCGATTCCGGCGATCTCAGCGGGAATCGGAGGTCCGATCGATCGGCCAATTAAGTCCGTCCGATCGCTACATACCACCTTGTCCCACGGATTCCTGGACGATTCCGTGTCCGACCGCTTACTCCACAAATGGCAACTCCCCCTGATGTGTGCAGAATCGGATCAGAAAGACCAACATGTTGGTCAGAAAGACCAACATGGGCCCCGGATCGATCGGACGTGATCGGACGGACAAGGTCACGCGCCCGGAATCTATCGTCCCGGAATCGATCGTCCCGGAATCCGATGGGAAACGGACCCGTGTATGGGGACCTTTAAAAGGATCTGTACCTATTTCCCGATTTCTTATATTTTACATTCTAAATTAGAAACATTATGTAAGTAATAACAGTGGCAAGGCAATTAAAGAAATGAAAGTATTGAAATATGTTTAATACGTGCTCACCTTTAAATGACACCAGCATACACTGGAAATACGCATGCCTCACTCCTGAAGTGCTGGTCTTCAGAGAAGCAGATTTCTGAAACCATTCTGTTAACTTTTTGGGGACCTCTGTTGTGAATTTTTGACACCACTGCGTAAGCACAGCCACGGCATGAATAAGAGTTCCTTCATGAACTAAATTAAAGAAAAAGCATAAAATCAATACACACCAAATTAGTCTTTTGAACTCAAGGAACATTTGTAATTAATTCCTAACAACTCTTAAACTGAATTTTATTACATTACCTAATATGGTCAGAATAAGAGGACTTCGCACTACCTGAAGTCAACTATACTGGGGATTTTAATTGTTGTTTCAAAAGGAAGAAGAGATAAGGGAGCATAGGTAACATGGGGATAAAGTAGTTGACATGAACTTAGACAAAATGACAGTAAATCTCAAAGCAAAATGACAAACTGCTTTTTGTTAACATTTTAAGGTTTCAGGGAACCCCTGAAAGTATGGCACATTACTGTGAAAATACATTGTATATATAGAAAGAAGGAATTTGCATATTTGACCCCAAGGGTTGCTCAGCATAATGAATATTAGGTGCGAAACAAGTAGGAATCTACAGACCACCACTTGAGGATGAATCATGCTGTATAACCTAAAAAAATGGGGTTCTTTTATTACTCAATGCCATTTTTTGGAATTAATGTATTTGTATATTTAATAAAGATTGTATCCATTATAAAGAAGATTGAATGTCTTTTAAAAACAGTCTGGCCACAAGGTCCCAGTAGGTGCTTTTTTAGGGTGGGGTTATTCCCCAAACCCTGGTAGGGTCTCGGTACAGTAATAAATATTATTCTCAGTAATAATAAAATTAAACCAATAACATTGGTTAGAAAAAGAGAGCGAGCAGTAACAATTGTAGTGATTTCTTACATTGTTGATCTGCAGAGAGAAGTCTCTTATAGCGTAATCAATGGGCAATGATTTATCTACTTTGTTGATGAATGGGAGAAAAGTGACCGTGCATTGGTGTTGTGTGAGAAAAAAGCAACACACATCCCTAGAGGGAAATAAGCAACTACCAGTTATTCTACTGGTAAGTGCAAAAAAAAAGCCCTATTTTACTGGAGGCAAGTGGGAGAAGGGCCACCTTACATTGGTGGTCAGAGGGAGCATTCCTTTTCACTGGTGGTCAAGAAAGAATGCCCACTAAGTCTATGTCCCCACTTCAGTCATCTCCCGTGATTATAATTGCGGCGCAGAGACCGCTAGCACCTGGAAAGCAGGCAGGATGTGGGAGGGTAGGACAGGACATCTTGCCCAACCGTGCCCGATCGCCCCTGATCACGCCCATAGAGAATGAATGGGCACAAGGCCCGTGATCAAACACGTGGTGTGCCACGTTCTAGATCGCAGGCCGCACACAACTGCGGGGGTGAGCACCATCAAACACATGGCTGTGATCTCTGCACCGCGATTTAAATCACCACACAAGCCCTTACAGATACCAACAAGGATAATTACTGTCAATGATCACATATGAACAGCCAGATTGCTCACAGTTTAACTCTAAATAACATACACACATATATATAATCTTGAAAGAATGTGTCTGCCTAAGCTTACAATTTTAGGGTTACAACCAATATAAAACATGCACACAAAGCATATAAGAATGCAAAATATTAAGCCAACATGACAGCCAACACAAATGATACAACTACTCATAATGATAATAATAAGGATTCTCACCTTCTTGCTGAAGAAAAGGGATAAACATCTCCGATACAGTCCTGCTTAATTCCTGACTTGAGGATCCAGAAACCCCATGATGACTCAGACTTCCAAGCCCTTAAAATAGAGTTTAGGCTATAGCTAAACACTTCACTGTTTATAAACAAACATCTAAAACCCCTTTATACAGATTACCCTAATGGCTAAAATTAAAATATTTGCCATTTAGCAAAAAGCTCAAGAAAGTTTACATAAATCAGAAACCCTTGTGTTGTTACTTTGTAATCAAACAAGCTACAGAAAAAAGGCGAACATGAAAGTTTAAATCTAATTTCTAATTACTCCTATATATTGGGTTTAAAGCACAGAGATCTAAGACAGAATGGAAGTTCATCATTACCTGAAAGAACGCTCACTTTCTGTGCAACAGCTGTGAGTTTTCCTTCGGAACCTATAATACAATGCTGGTTAATTTAATGATTATTTATAAAAGGCCAAAGAAAAGGACTAAATATATGGACGCCTCACCTCCAAGGATAGCAAACAAATGTTTTGCCAATGCTTCCACAGCAGCTGGATCACTACACTGATGTGCCAAGTTCTGCAAAGCAACTACTGCCCCATCCATCAGTTGGGAGTTATTAGACTTTAATTGTCCTAAAATAAAAGAAGGGAAGGTACAACGCTATAGGAGAAGGTTTTCATATACAGAAAAGAAAAGGTTTGGAAAAAAAATATTTCCGTAACTATATTAACAGTGGTATGAAAGAATAATCACACTTACCTGCCAAGCCTTTCCCAAGCTCTGGGGCATACTGACTCAGGTCTATGGTCACAAAGGCAAACAGTGAAGAAATAGCTGAAAAGAACAAAAGAAGGCCTTAAAGTGACCATGTCATGACAACAAATTTCCTCTTACACCTGCAGAAGTGGATTGATACTCACCAATTTCCACATTCAGTAAGGTCTTGTCTCCAAAGGGTTTATGCACTTTATGCTAAGCCCTAGCCTTATAGACGCGCATTATAGACATGTCCAAAAATGCACGTTTTTGACACATTTTTCTCACATTGCAAGAGCATAGAGTCCCATGGAAAAAAGCCATAAAAAACTAGTCCTATGCTTGTTTGGACATGTTAACACGCCTAAACACTGACAGACCACTTATCCATCACAGTGTAAATGGACCATGTACAGAAGTGAAAGGGTCCCATCAGGTTCATCCTAGAAACAAGTCCAGGACATTGGACAGCACCTGCAGGTACCTGCACCTGGACTCTGGAATAGGAGGGAAGGAACTGGTGGGCCTTCTGATTCCAGTCAGATCCACATGGGTATTTTTAACCTAGTGCTGGTTAAGATCTAATTGTCTGTTGGAGAAGCAGTTCATTCTGAATTATTAGTAGATGCCCTCCTAGCCCTTACTACTCCTATACCAACATGGAGGTCAGTAATGGGGACGAGTGAGAAGAGATTGAGTGAGATTTTTTGTTTCAATATTTTTATAAAATTTGATTTCTTAAAACAATTGTTCAGTAACAGGCAATGAAGTATAACATTTAATGTATAACTGTTCTTCTACAGTTAAAGTGAGGGAAATATGGTTTTGATTGTCTACTTATTCTGAATGGTTGCCTTTTGGCAAAGTAATGACCAGTCTTTAATTATTATGGGAGGTTTATTGTATCTGCAAGAAACAGATTAGAAGTCAGATTGATGTTCCTTGCAAATGGGAAATAAATATTTGATCCCATATCAACCAGCAAGATTCACTTCATGCTGGTAATGAGTTGAGAGGAGGAGGAACCTCTGTAAGGGATGGGAATGCTATTATTTCCAACTGGTTATACTACCTGTCAACAGAACAAGCTGCCATGGCTAAGACCAAAGAGCGGTCCAAGTATGTCAGGGACAAATATGTAGACCTACACAAGGCTGGACTAGGATACAAGATCATCAAGCAGCTTTGTGAGAAGATGACAACAGTTGGTGCAATAACTTGCAAAGATCTTCATGGATAACAATAAATATGAGAATGGTAAGGAAGCAGTGTAGAACTAGACATGATGAATTGGCACTGAATGGGCAGCAGTGACCATAGTAACTAAAAAAACAACTGGTGACACACCACTACTGTGAAGGACAAACTCACAGTACCCCTCAAGGTCTCCCCTGCTCAAAACAGCACATGTACAGGCCCATTTGCAGTCTGCCAATGAACACCTGAATGATGACTGGCCTTTCCTTTGCCTGTAGGGAACCATATAAAATCAGCAGGGGATCGAAAACACATTCTTCACTGTCTGTATTTTGGGCATTTACCATATTTCCAATGACATAATTACTACAAAACCTAGTTCTCCATCATGTTCAGACCAGCATCATTTTACAAAAACCCACATACTTACTTTCAATCACATTTTCAGGGCTACGAAGAAGTGATTTTAGCAACATTGGTAAAATTTGCTCCTTAAATTCCTCATGAGTCACACGCTGAAGTAGAGGTGTGCAACTTTCCTGTAACAAGAGGCACAATAAAACCATTATATAAGGGTTTCCACTTTTAGGAATTAAGTTGACAAGAATAATATACACTGTTTAAAAACTGTATGTCAGACATTCATGAAATATCATCAAAAGAACTCACCAGTATGTGTTTTGGAGGTTTCACTTTACTCATTAGAACGGTCTTCACATAGAAATCAAGACATTTACTCTGTTGAAGAATTAGTAGATTTAAAATCAAAGCAAAACATTAGAATTTTATTAAAATGTCAACTTTTACTGCTTAGCCTCCCTGGAGGTATGAGCATATCACAGCAGAGTACACTATACTTTGGCAGGTTCACTGCCCTCCTCTCTACAGGTTGTCGGCGTCATCTGTGATGCCGGTGATGTAGGCCAGGAAAGTGGTACCTCTCCATTATAATGGAGGTCTATGGCAATGCCCCCCGCCCCCCCCCCACCCATCAGATCTTCGTGGTCATCGATTACATTGAAGACGCGAGACCATAGACGATCTGTAGCGATGCAGAATCGCTACAGGTGCGCAGAGGACTGGCATGTGTGCCTGATCCCAGCTAGGGCAGAATTTGTTTTCTTAACAAACTCTGCACAAACTGGGTACCAGCAGACTGCCAGTGAGGTAAATGGTTGTGTATGGAAAGAATTTATTTCCTGATCCACTCATTATAGCTCTGAGAAGCTATAGCTACTTGCTACCTCAGGAAAAACACATTTTACACACATATGTATTTTGTAAATTCAAAAAACTTTTAAACCTTTTTGCTTCTCACACATACCCTGTACTTGTTGAGAATGTCCAACTTATTCTGCTTAACACAGAACTGTATAGCGAGACCGAGAATGCCAGCAACATTTTGATTGGGCTCAAGGCTAAATACCACATCAAAATATTTTTCCACCAGATCCGGATTCTAGAGGAAAATAAATATATTTTTAATAAAGGCTTGATGAAATTAATAAAAATAGTCACTCAGAATCATCACACACCTCCTTCCACAGAGTGTTTATCTTCTTTGAAGAGCCCCGAACAGCATGGCGATGTGAGCCTCCAATGATCTCCATTAACAGAAATGACTGGCACTCCACCTAAAAATAAATAGGACAAAATGTATTACATTTATGCAGAAGAAAACTATAAAGAAAATGTAATATTGAGATTTGGGCTTTATTCTTTATTAAGATTAAGCATAAAGCAAAGCTTTTTAATCCATGCAAAACAAAGTCTGGTCATAAACACATACTCCACATAATCTACTAGCATGGTTTTGGTTTGGTGCACCTGGAGGAAAGATTAATGGTACATTTATTATACTTTCAGGGATCTTTCACACTAGCTCAATGGACGCAATTAGTGGGCGCAGTAGTGTTACGTTACTAGCAGCCGATCTTCTGGCAGATCAATGGCACATGATGACATCATCACATGCGGTTGATCTGCAAGAAGATCGGCTGCTATTCTAAGTGTGTGTGGCCGGCTTTAGAAATAGTGTTTTAATACCATAGCAAAAATCAAAGTGATCATGAACCATAGGTTTTCCCCCCTTTCTATAAGTGCAAAATTATAGCTGGTATTAGTGGATCACTGAATTTTTTTTTTTTATCTGTGAGGGCCCCTTTCAGACTAGCTGAAAGGGCTTTTATCAGTAATGTCCACATTTGCACGTAACGCATCCTTTGCAGGTAATAAACCATGCACGAATGCATTGCAACATGGGCCAGTGTGAAAGGTACAAAAGGTTTTGTATGGATTCTGTGTACTTTGCGCCAACGCAAACAGCAGTGCTTTGGGGTACTGTGAAAGGGCCCTCATGCAAAGTACATACCAGTTTGCTCCATGTTTCCCCTTGCTGCTTCTCTGGGCCAGAAAACACAACCCTGGAAACAACACAAGTCCATGCCAAGGCTAAAGTTGCAGCAGAGCCACTGCTTTTGCTGAAAAATAAATAAAGAGAAGAATTAAAAAAAAAATTATTGAAACCAACAAATTCAAAGCAACATACAGTGCTGATTGAAAGTATGTGAACCCCTCAAGTGGTGTAGAGGTTTCTGTTGTTTAACCATGATTTTC
>CM070032.1:72676712-72687967 GCA_036250615.1 Ptychadena robeensis | reverse complement strand
GTATAGCACTCACCCTCATGTATAGCATCAGTGCACTGCTCCACCCTCATGTAAAGGATCCACTCACTGCTACATCCTTATGTATAGCATCTGTGCACAGCTTCACCCTAATGAATGAGATCACTGCACTTCTCTTAAGTATAGGATCAATGAACTTATCTGAGCTTATGTATATTTAAACTTATTGGACACTTCCTTTTACCCACCAAATTCCCCCATCCTGTCCCATTCAGCTACTTTTTCATGCCACCCAATTAGACAATTTACTGGGGAGAACACTGGACTTTAATGAAAGTTCAGAAACTAACCTTGATAACAGATACATAGAAACAACCTTGGTTTAAGGGCCCTTTCACACTTGTGTTAATGCAAAGTACACAGGTTTCCCACAGGGCCAGCGTGAAAACGCAATTTCCCATCAGCCCGCATGATTTTGCTGCAGCACTTGGCACCTCTCATACAAGTGTATGGGAGACACCCAGGGCAGTGCAAAGCACAGGGATGTGTTTGTTGGTAATGCAAAGATCGAGCTGGTAAAAAACATGGCAGCAGCTAAAGCATGGGTAGTGATGAAAGGGCCCTTAAGGTGGGAGACATCTGCCTACCTTAATATACATTATTATGAACCAATGACACAAAAGAACGAGAAAAGCTCTGGTTGAGCCTAGACTTACACTCAATTCAGTTATAAGAGAATAAAAAATAATCAGCAAGGTAGTTGAAACATTGCACAGAAAATTATAGAAGACAAAAAAAAAAAAAAAACATAGAACTCAAATTAGTAATGAGTGTTTGATACAAATATGTAAATGCGTAATGGCTGGTTTAGATTTGTGCCCTGGAGTATGTAATTATGTGCTCTATGATGCATATTACCATGCACCATATTAGATGATGCATATTACAATGCACTATATTCGATGACGCATATTACCATGCGCTACATTAGATGATGCATTAAAGCTGGGCATAGACGTTCCAATTCCTGCACGATCCGACCACCGATCCGATGCCGTGCACGCTCCCGCATCCCTTAGGGATCGGGTCGTGCAGGAATCTGATGCAGCAACTAACTAAGATTGGGCTAAAATCAGCCGTCATGTCAGATCGCACATTGGTCCAACAGGAAGGTAAATTTTAATCCGATCCCATGGGGACGGCTGCCCCCATCCAAAGTTATGAGCAGCACGCAAGCAGTGCCGGCCAAATCTCGGCACAAGCGGGCGGGCGTGATGACGCCATCACGCCTGCTCCTAGTCTCGAAATCAGATCGACAATCGACTGTAAATCTTACCGTCTATTACCAGGTTAACACATTCCTGCATATTTAAAATCACAAGCTTCTTTTGAATTCCTTACCATTGCACAATGGTCAAACTACAACCCTTTAAAATTTTCTTTAATTCAAGCCTTACTCGCTAAATATTTTGCATTCGTCCATTTTTTCAAGTTGTAATTGCAGGGGAAGGGTTATTTTTTTTATAATTTCTTACAAATGCTGTTAGTTCCGTTAGACAATGTTTATACAAATCACTATGTCATAAATGTATCTTATCTACCTATCTATCTATAAAAAAATCTTATCTACCTTATCTATTTATAAAAAATACGAAATAATAAAACAACTATTTATGACTTTTATTCTTTGTTCACCCTGTGGCCGTGCTTCCCCACACATCCTGATTGGGGGTCGTACACTCAAGTCATTACAAGGACTCTTTCTCTGGGACTACATGTACTAAAAGTACTTGTGGGAGTAAAGCCGGCCATAGACGTCCCGATCTATGGCCAACTTTTAGCAGACTCCTCAACGGACAGGAATCCCATGTGTTCCACTAACACACGCGATTCCTGTCAGACTGTAGCCAATTAACTCGGTGGGGGAGGAGACAGAAAAAGAACCAGCAGGAGGGATCCGTGTGCGATCCGACCTGCCGGCTTTTTTTCTCAGAAACTCAAGGTGGGCTTCCACATAGTTGCGGCCGACCAACCTTTATGTGCTCGGCAGGAGCGAGCACGCCGGTTGGTCGGCTGCAACTATGGCAGGTAATCGGCCTGTCTATGGGGGGCTTTACTGGCTGCACATGTATGAATGAAACATTGATATGCACACACAGCCATGGCTGCCTATGGGTCTCCATTGATTCCCAAGAACATCTGTAGATTTTTTCGCCCAATCAATGAAGAATTAATAATTTTTTGGTTGATTGAACAAAAATCTAGAATGGCCAATTTGTTCGATGGATACATTTTTTTTCAATCTCGAACAAATAAATTGTTCAAAAGGTCGTGGAACATGTTGGTAAATTTTTATCAGTCGTAGTAATTATGAATGTATTTTCATTCGATATCGGGATGAATGAACAAAAAAATCTAATGTTACATTTGATAAATGGATGAACAATGTTTGATTTTTGTTTACATTTTTGTGGCACCCCATCTCAGAAAGAATGCTGTAAGTGCAAAGAATTACCCAATTAATGTATGTCCATGATTTCATATTTTTATATGAACATTTAAGAATCAGCAAAACACTTTAAATCAATAATAAAAGCAAATTGGGGAGATTTATGACATCAACTTTATTTCATTACAACGTTTAGAATGGAAAAACCAATATTGCAGAAGACTGCCAGCGCAGCACGACCCAGTCTAAAACCATGAATTTTCAGCGTGACCAGAAGCAGAAGAGGCCAGCTAAATGGCCATTAATTATATAGTATGCAGGTTTCTCTTTCAGACCTGTCCTCTGGTTTAGAATGGGGGGGGGGCGTGTCCACTCCTTCCCCTGCAGTGTAGAGCCATAGACTCTACATTGTAAGGAGATGATCTCCAGAACTATTATCCTTGTGGGTGGGTTACACCCTCTGCAATGTTGAAATAAACTACGGCTGATATATCCCATGGTGTAGTGAGTACACTGGAGGAGGAATTATTATTATGTATTTGATATACATGGTCCCAGCCCCACGTTCTGTGAGGGAAGATCTCCCTACATGAGGAGATAATGATAGATAGTGTACACAGCACACAGGGAGGGAAAACGGGAGATGATGTGTGATATAGAGACTGGCACTCCAGCTGGGTGTCTCCGATTCCCACCTGCTTACAATGGGCTTTATGGAGTCACCGCTCTTCCACACACCGTATGGCTGCCAGACATAGAGGCTATGAATCATCACTGAGGAGAGCGGCGGTCACACGGAACCTTCTCCCGTATTTCACCTCCGCTCGATACACAGCGAGACCATAATGACAACACCCGTCTGCCGGTATAAGTACACACACCAATCATCTCAATCACTGCCACACTAACCTGCGTGTCCGCCGCCATCTTACCGGCTTTGACCCAGGAAGAACTACTAAAGCACTTCCGCCTAATACTTCCACATGGCTTCGGCGGCGGGCACATCACTTCCGGTGGGCACGGTGTTGGTGTGGTGCCAATGGCGAGGCTGGATGTTTGTGTCCGCAGTGTGTGATAATATAATCTGGTGTACGTATTGTGGTGATATAGGCACATTACCTTAGCTTTTATGTGAGAACTTCCTAACAAAAAAACCTGTCAGTTCCTCTGGTGATATGTACAGAAGCTATAGATTCTTTACGTAAATAGTCTTATTTCCTCTGTCCTGCTATGGTTCCCTGGAAAAACCAAACGTCTTTACCACATAAAATATGTTTTAGGAAGGGGTCAGACCCACTTCACAGGAAGTTCTAGAACAGAGATGGCGAACCTATAGAGACCCAGTGCCCTAAATGAAACCCAATATAACCCGAATTACACACACACAAATCCTATACATAAACGAAACGTGAACACACAACTACTTTCTTGAGATAGACTATGGGAAGGTATGGGCTACTGTGTGCAATCAGAAGAGAGGGGAAGATAACAGACAGCATTGAGAGCTATTAGGCTGCAGTTCTATCCTCTGCTGGCTGACAGCTCACATGCCCAGAGAGGGTTCCGAGTGCCACCTCTGGCACACATGCCATAGGTTTGCAATCACTGATCTAGAACAAACTTGGAACTCAGTTATGGTGTGGTTATGTGTCCACAGGAGGGTAAGGGGTTATTGTGGTTATATGTTCTGAATACACTTACACATTAAGTGTGCTGCTCCATACGTCCGAATAAAAGCTGCCAGTTCCTGTAAGGTGATATGTACAGAAACTATAGAATGAAAGGGATTATTTTCCTGTGTCCTATGGTTCCCATGAAAAATCCAAATGTCTTTACCTCATAAAATATGTTTTAGGAAGGTTTTAGACCCACCTCACAGCAAGATCTTCAATGAAACTGGAGCTCTGCATCAGTGACCGGGTGACAGCCCACAGATAAGCATATTGTGGGCTGTATATAAAACTTGTAGTCAGCCTATTTTTTTTTCTAAAGGCCCCCATACACGGGTCGGATTCCGACCAGATTCCGGCACGATCGATTCCGGGCGCGTGCACGTGAATCGATCGTGCCGGAATCGTGTGCAGCCCACCTTGTCCGATCGATCGCATCCGATTGATCAGGGGCTCCGAATCGGATCCGACAGAGAACCAACATGTTGGTTCCATCAGATTGATTCTGCACAGATCAGGGGGAGTTGCCATTTGTGAGGTGGAGTCAGAGATGGAATCGGACACGGAATCGTCCCGGAATCCCTTGGACAAGGTGGTATGCTGCGATCGGATGCTCTTAATTGGCCGATCGATCACACCTCCGATTCCCGGCAGAATCGTCGGAATCGATCGGATGGGTGATCGAGCGGCCATGGAATCCGACTGTGTATGGCTGGCTTTACAGTCTATAATTGAGGAAGTTTTTTCATTTTATCAGATGTAATCATGAACCTTTTTCGTATTCAAACTTAAGTTTTGCTTCAATAATCAAACTGGAACAAGCAAAGTGTAATATTGCACCAAGTGACAAAAAATGTCATATAAAATACACATCTGTGGCGATTTATTCTTATGTTTTTGTTTTAAATTTCACAGACCTGAGTTGGACACCCCTGTACTAGTCTTTGCAAGCAGAACTCACAGCATCTTGGTGATGGTGCCTTTTAATACTTGTTTTAAAAGCGGAAAAATATACAAAAATAAACATGTATACACATCAGGTCTTCATCCAGGAACAGCGACATCTAAAAGTAAAAAAAAACTTACCTTTCTTGCCTGCTCGCTGATGTGCCAAGCCTGGAGTGTTCAGTCTTCCAGGTTCCAAGATAGAGGAGACTCTTCGGGTCCTGATCCCTCCACCTCTCCATATCTGAATCCGGTGATGCACCCCTTGATTCAGACCTGGCTGTGCCATCTAACCTCCTATGTGACAGCTGCAGTGGTACTTCACTGGGAGGATGGAGCGGTATTTTTGACTTCCAATGTACCCTCTGGTGCCAATAAAAGAAGGCAGAGGTGGTAGGTCCACTTCAAAAAATTTTTAAGATCTGAACGGCAGACATCAGAAGATTCTATCCATCTGCTGCTTTGTCTTCTGGTGGCTATTTATTATATAGGTCTGGAAAGTGCTAGGTCCTAGCACTCCCAACTTAGAGCTAAATGCATGAGGTCCCAGTTTAATGCAAAGTGGCTTAAGGTCAACCATTTCTGATCCCACAAGGCACATCCCAGGGTTTTTTTTATATGGATACTTTACAGTACTTTATAGGCAATATAAATCAAAAGGATATTCAGGCTCACACATGCCACTTTTTTCCTCCTCACCACGAATGCCATAGGTTATTCAGGCACTTTATTGGCCCACCAGTGCCATTAAACTGCAGGATATGCCATGCATGCATGCATGTTAAGCTATCCTTTGTTTCATTAATGCAAGGTTGCTTGGAAACAGCTTGCTTTTGTGGGTAGCATGGCTAATTGGAATTTTTTTGTGACATTTAGGTATAATCTCCATTGCTTACATAGGAGTCTTGCCAATGACACTGGGGCAGACAGGTGAGGTTATTGGCAAGGCACTCTGACAGGAGAGTGTAGAGGCACATTGTAAATATGGTGGGTATGCCTCATATCAAAACCTCTGCTTTCGATGCAAGGGAGACTTTGCATTGGATCCTTTCCTTTAAAGTAGAATGGTAGTTGCCCAACAATTACCAGCTTTCGCAGTCCCTAAAGCATAGCAGATTCCTGAACAATCTTATAATTTGTGACAGCATTTGAACCAATTTCTGGAGTATGTGTGGAACAACATCATCCTTCTACAAAGTCCAGCAAACCGCATGGTCAGGTTTTGTTTTTACAAAGTATTCAATGTACAGGGTGGGCCATTTATATGGATACACCTAAATAAAATGGGAATGGTTGGTGATATTTTCCTGTTTGTGGCACATTCGTATATGTAAGGTGGGGAAACTTTTTAAGATGGCAGCCATTTTAAATCCAACTTTTGTTTTTTCAATATGAAGATTGTCATGTGACAAACTTATTGGGAATTGCACAAGAAAAATTGTGTGCTTGGTTTTAACATAACACCGCAGGAGAAATGCTAGCACAGGCTTCCAGGTGCTGCACATCTCGTATCTTCACAACATAGACAATGGCCTTCAGATGACCCCAAAGATAAAAGTCTTAGGTCAGATCGGGAGACCTTGGGGGCCATTTAACTGGCCCACGACGACTAAAGCTAGGCGCACACATGGGTAGATTTGTAAAACGATTTGAGTACAATCAATCAACGTGCGCGGTCACGGTGATTGATTGTACTCGAATCTGCTTACAATCCTTGCTGTGTGTGCTGTCCTTCGAGGGGGTTCAATAGAGCCCCCTCGAAGTACATCGATTGAACCCGTTTCCAACATGTTGGAAAACCACATTCAATCACCAACACTCAACATGAAATGTTTTCATGTAGAGTACAGGGAAAGCCGACATCTTCACACAGAACTGACAGCCAGCCAGGCAGTCAGCGCAGCGGAGTCTGTGTAAAGGGGGCGGAGTCAGCACTCTTCACTCTAGCCGGGGAGAACAGGGAGAGAAGCAGGCTGGATTTCTCTTCAGCTTTCAGCATGTTCGGCTTTACATGCTGAAAGCCGGAGAGAACTCTAGCAAACCGGAGGTCTTCATTGAACGGTAATCGATGTGCCCATGTGGTGCACATTGATTTCCGTTCAATTGATCCCCGATCAATCACAGCGTGGTGACGTCACCACGCTGTGATTGATTGGTGGTCGATTGCACGGGAATCTACCCGTGTGTGGCTAGCTTAAGCCACTTTCCAGGAAACTGTTTATCTAGGAATGCTCAGACCCGACACCCATAATGTGGTGGTGCACCATCTTGCTGGAAAAACTCAGGCAACGTGCCAGCTTCAGTGCATTAAGAGGGAAACATCATGTAGCAATTTCAAGGTCCCCCGATCTGACCCCCTTAAGCTTTTATCTTTGGGGTCAGCTGAAGGCAATTGACTATGCTGTGAAGATACAAGATGTGCAGCACCTGAAACTATGGATACTGAAAGCCTGTGTTAGCATTTCTCCTGCGGTGTTGCTATCAGTGTGTGTGAAGAGTGGGAGAAGAGGGTTGCATTGACAATCCAACACAATGGGCAGCACATTGAACACATTTTATAAGTGGACAGAAACTTGTAAATAACTCACGAAAGAATAAAGTTACGGTACAAACAAGCACACCATTGTTTTTCTTGTGAAATTCCTAATAAGTTTGATGTGCCACATAACCCTCTTCCTATTGAAAAAAAAAATTGGATTCAAAATGGCTAACTTCAAAATGGCCATCACCCATCTTGAAAAGTCAGCCCCCCCCTCACATATACTAATGTGCCACAAACAGGAAGATAATATCTCCAACCATTCCCATTTTATTAAGGTGTATCCTTATGAATAGCCCACACTGTACAGCAATTTACACTGTATGGTGGTTTACAGGTATTTGTCAAAGCATATTTGTTCATTTCAAATCAGCCAACAACTTTTGTCTGAAAGTTTGAGCTGCTGGATACACAGACTATAAACCCACAGCAAATCAAGGGAATTGTAAGGCATTCCCATATGTATAAGTTAACCATGGTTGCTTAACTAAAAAAGCATACTCCCATTTTAAAGTCCTAGTAAAAGTTAAACGTAATCTTGTTAAAATTACTGCATGAAAGGCTTGCATGGTTATAAAATAAATAGCACGGTGGACTAGCTCCTGCACCCTCCCTCCAAAAAATACCAATATTGATTGAATGTAAAGACAAGACACATTTAGAGTTCAAAGATGGAAGTGTTTAATGAGACTTCAGACAAACAAGGACTTAATCAAATAGACCAAAGCCCATATCGTCATCGGATTCCTCAGATTCTTCTTCCTCCTTTTGGGCTGGTGCAGATGAAGCAGCAGGAGCTGCAGCCGTCTCAGCTGGAGCAGCAACCACAAAGGCTGATGGGTCTGCCAGAAAAGCCTTTACCTGCAAAAACATCAGCTACAATGAGAACATGTCCAACTATAAAAAGCCACTGGTACACCATGCCAGTATGGCATCAGTAAACCATGCCAGTATATGCTTCATATAAAGTATATTCATATCCTTCAATTTGAATGCAAAACAAAATGACAATGACTAACAAAACCAGTACACTTAAATGCCCTCCTCCTATACTTGCTTCTGGTGTCTGGTTACCTAATCAGGTGCTCAATGAAATGCATAAAAATACATACTAGGATGCAAACTGTATAGAGTGCACTTAATTACAACTGGGCCAATAAAACTAAGCAGCTAGTGAAGCTTAGTTGAAGTTCAATTAATTATGATATGGGTAATCCTGAGAATCTGTAAATTGTGATGCAGCGCTAGCTCCAGAATTAGGTTGGGGTAAGCAAGTCTAACCCTTAATCTAAACTTAGCTGGAGGGAAAAAGTATCTGTCTACTGTGGCAGATGGGGTGGTGCCAGATAATTTTTGCACACTTTTCTTACCTTATCTGCCAATGGGAAGCTGTAATCCGTTTCCACAGCAAGAGCAAGGACTCTCTTATACCCATTAACAATGGAGTGGGGAACAGAGGCGATGGTAGGATAGCCAATTTGAAGGCAGACACTGGCAACGTTGCGTACACCCTACAGAAACATGGAATAAGGTTAAAGTTAGTTGTGTTTCCTGAAGGCAAGTTCAAACAAACTGGACCTGAATAATTAAAAGCATAATACCTCTAAAAAGCGAGTACGCAGGGCATCTTCAGTGATGTCCAGAACCTCTGGGCTGTAAATGCTGCCATTGTCATATACTTGCTGGATGATCAAACCAAAGGAGAAGGGGGAGATGTTGAGCATGTTGAGGAGGGTGGCTTCGCTGGCACCCACTTTATCTCCAGTCTTAATCAGTTGTACGTCACTCTGAAAAGAAAGCATAAAGTAAAATATCAGATCTGTTGTACATTTTGAAGCAAAACCTCTTCCGATATTCCCATGGTATACAAATGAGTGCAACCTTCCACCTCCCCCACACTAGGTGTGTAAATGTGCAGGTACCCTTAGAGGCCTGGACACATCTAAAGAAATTTTTAAAAAGCCTACAAATTACCAAGTCCCTTCTGCCTTCTTGACAACTTTTCTTCTAATTGTTGTGGCTCAGTAGAGCAACCCACTGTACATTAAGGGCCATATAACCCATTACCTCTTCATGCATGCAGTTTTACCCACTTTTACTTTTTGCAAATAAAATACTACAGGAAACAGGTGAAATTGTGCATGCATTCCAATAACCAACCAATTTCATCACTTACCAAGATTTCAATAGTTCCTCTAGAGATTTTTGTGGTGATCCCCAAAGCCTGGAAGAAGGAGGTCTTCTCAGGGCCCAAACCAGTATTCTGAGCAGGCACTGTGACCTCACAGGGAGCAATGGCACCTGCACGAGCAGAAGCTGGCACCTAAAAGGAAAGGTCAATATACATTTATTGCATATTAAACTAGGCACTATATTGCAGGAAAACAATGTATTCCTTAGGCAAGTGTAGTGCAATGTATAAAACGTTTCTAAGGAACAGGTAGGACTACATTCATACCCACCTTGTTTGCCAACAACATGTCTCGCACTTCAGTGAGATCCTCCTTGGTGAAAACAAAGCCCACATTCCCCTTAATGTGATTCAAAAGCCTAAAAATAAATGAAAAAAAACAAATTAAGATGGAAACTGGAATGGTTCTCATTTTAACCAGGGCATACAAGCACCACCTTCTTACTCACTTCTCCAGAGCAGGGTTGTTTTCCAAGTGACCACGGATAGCCTTGCGCATCATGGTGTTCTTTCCCATAAGCACAACAGCTTTCCCTCGCAGGGACATACGGATCTGTTGCATTTGCTTTGAGCCTACATTGTCCGCCCCCACGATGAAACATTTTGGGTAATCATCCAGCAGTTGCTGAAAAACAAAAAGGTGAGTTGTTAGAAGAAGCAAAGTAACCTGCAATTCTTATCCTGTTAGGCCCTTAAATGACTAGACAAGGTGTAAGGACCCCTTAAAAAGTACACAGTGAAAACCAAATCAGACATGCTGTCCTGTCCATGTAGGACCCTTCAACTTCTAAAGCACAAAACAAGCCAGAAGAAATTACTACATTTCAAATATACAATACATAGTGTAATGTGCATGGGGATGGCATAGGGCTGAACGTTTTTTCAGAAACGATTCAAAAGAAGTTCTCTCATAAGGCCATGTTAAAAATTATAACAGCAATTTAAGTTTTCATGTAGAGAAGTTGCCAACTGAAAACCGAAAACTACTTTCAACTGACATTAAAGGACTGGCCATGAATGTTAAAGACCTGCCAGTTACAAGCAATATAACAGGTTTACTGGTATCTTCTACCCAACTGAAGAAAAATTGTTCTAATGAAATACTTACAATGATTTTCATAAAGTAGTTGGACTTCCATGTCTGCCTGTCTTCCCTGGGCATCTTGACAGTGCTTCCAAGGATTGCCGCAAAAAGGGTTTAAAGACGGGATGACCTGCAACAAAAAGGAAAAATCTTTATAGATGGAATGGTCAGGCAACAAGTAAAGCTGGGCACAAACAGGTCAATACTTATTCAATTGACCGCAGCATGGTGACATCACCACACTGTGCTTGAGCGTTCGTCAATTGAATGGCAAATTGTTGAGGATCACTTTGCGCATCGAGTCCCGTTCCATATGGCAATTAAGAGACCATTCTACCATTCGATTCCCATTCAATCAACCCACGATCGTCGTGAACAGTGATCAATAGCTAATTTATCGATACATGGGGGGGGGGGGG
>CM070032.1:72648336-72676612 GCA_036250615.1 Ptychadena robeensis | reverse complement strand
GGCGCGATGACGTCATCGCGCCGCCCGGCTGAAAAAAAATTCTGGGGAGAACACTGCAGACGTTCGAATATGGAGTACATGACTGCCATATCTATCCTTCAGAAATAGCAGTAAGCAGACTATTCACTTTCTGTGAAGTTTTTTTTACCATTACTCTCTACCCCAGGGTGGTAATTTTCTAATGAACAGGGTGGTAGAAGAATAATTGGACTGAAGCAGTGTACAACATGAACCCACATTATAAAAACTATAAACCTTTCAGTAGTTTGCTACTTTATTAAGTTTACCAGTCAAGGAAGGACAGTTTTTTTTTGGAAACGCCTCCACTTTTCTATAGATTGATTCCTTGAAATGAGCAAGTCACTTGTCAAATGACTACGGTCACACTGACCACAAATAAAGTTAAAGTGATCACTGCTACAGGAACAGATATGAATTAAAATGGAGATGTTTAATTATAACAATTGCATAAATGATTTAGCTTATTTGAGGCAGATTTGTTCGCACTTCCTGTTGGATTGACAGGACAGAAAGAAAAGGTCTACTATAGCCACTAGGGTTTGTAAAGGTTTCTAGTGTTTTTCCCTAAGAACAAACTTTTCAGAACAAGGAATGGGGGTGATATCTCTCCCAGGCTGGTACTGTGGGCCATTCTGTGCTGTGAGGTGGCACACTCCCTCCTCCATGTGCAGATGATCCCCTCACTACACCCAACTCAATGCTCATCCCGGTCAGGTGTCGTCTTTCTAGAATGTATCCTCTCCGAGTAACAGTGATCACAGAGCCCTGTCCTGGCTTTCCGGATCATCTCCACCACACGGCCCCACATTGCAGTCACCCGCTTATACAAAGTCACGTGTACACATCGCTGGGCCCGCAGAGAAACCGCACGCATAGCGCCCGCATTACTTAACACCTCGGACAGAACATCGATAAAGGTGGCAATATGAATCACCGCATGCGCCTAGAGATAGCCGGGACCGATAGGCCGGTACCCGCCGAGAACACATAGTAGGCCGCACATACCTAACACGAGGGCTTCAGGAAGCAAAAGAGGCCGCGCACCGGGCACAGCGCTTTTATATGACATAAAGTTAGCCAACCAGAGAACAGTCTACGTTCACAGCAAACGATGATTTGTTGGACTTAAGGGCAGCTCAGCTTTCTATAGGCCGAGCTAGCAATCAATCAAGACTTTTTTGTTAAAGCGGCACTCTTAGGTAATGTTGTTCTGTTAGGTTCACACAAAGATTAGCGCCTCTAGCAGTGCGGAGTGGAATCACACATTATACAGAAGATGAGCAGGCTGGATGACACAGGAGGGAATAATGAGTGTCATTTCTGAATTTAATTACGTTTCCAATAGTAATATACATTACCAAACTCTTGTATACACTTAACTATGTAAATATAATTTGTTGAGTTACAAATAGTGTATGGAGGAAATTTTGTTTCAGCTATGCAGTGTATGTCCAAAGTAAATAAAGGAAGCTTTGTGTGACATGACATAGGTGCTAAGGTCCCCACACACCTTTAGATCTCCTTTTGTTTTACCAACACCATGTAATATGAGGGACTTTCTAAACAATCAAGTCTACCTGTGTTCAATCACAGAGGACCCTATATTACATGGTTGTTGGTAGATCTAAAGGCCCCCATACATCTTACAATCTTACCATACAATTTTTGTGCAAGCAACTTTAGTTCTATCAAAACCATGTAATATGAGGACCTTTCAAAACCTTCCAATTACTATGTATTCTATCAGGGAGGACCCGGTGCTACATAGTTGTTGGTAGATCTAATGTAAATTGTATGGTTCCTGAAAGTATTACCGTATTTAGTCACTTCTGAAAAAGGAACTAACAAACTGTAAAAACTGGGAAATGCACATTTAATAAAAATTATATTGTTTAACCTCCCTAGCGCACTGCCCGTATCGCGCCGTTGTAAACGGCGCGATACAGGCGATCGAGGCAGTGTACAGGGTGGCAGTGGTTGAGACGAACCCTGTTTGTTCACTGTTCAAGGTCATCCCAACCGCAGGGGAAGCCGGCATCGGGTGTACCCGATGGTGTACCCATCGGGTGTACCCTGGAAAGCTGCAGCGATTGTCTTCATCGCTGCAGCATTTCCGGGGTTTTAGACCTCTATGTTAATGGAGGAGCGCCAGCTTTCCCGCCCACGCAGACGGTGTCAATAATGACACCGGCTGTGTGGAGAGCAGCGGCGGGAGGGAGGAAATGACAGGCAGTGTTTGTAAACTGCCTCGATTGCCCGTACGGGCAGTGCGCTAGGAAGGTAAAAAAAAAATAAGAAATTGTATGAAGTGATCTAAAGGTGTAAGGGGGGGGGGCTTAAGGATATCTGACAGAGAGATCTAAAGGTGTATGGACAGCTTAAGAAGTACTTTATAATATGAAGATAAAGGGTACTTAGAGAACTCAGTAATCCAGAGTAAAGTTTCATAATAAAACAAGAAGCTACTTATATGTTATAATAATATAAATTGCAGTGTTAAAATACAATGCTTAGTCAGTGTAATTAAATGGGGGTAAAGTTGACTGGCTATGGTCTTGTCTCCACTGTGTCAAAATCCCAGAACTCACACCCAATGCAGAGATTTTGACATGGGGCATGTGTGATCCATTGTTTACTATTGTTTTAGCTTTGTGGGAACAATTAAGGGATTTCCTAAATTCTAAAAAGTAACATTTGGGTAGATAAGGGGTGTAGTGTAATGCCTGCCATACACACACAAATTAGCGGCCGATTTTGCCGCTGACCGACAGGCGTGCACGCTAGCGGCTGTGGGTCGGCTGCAAAATCGGCCACCAATCGGGGGTGCCCACATGGGCCGGCCAGAGAACGGACATGCCCGATGTTCTCTGGCTAATAGCAGCCGATGCGGTTACATTTAATGAAGACCGGCGTCTTCATTGAAGTTAACAGCCAGCACACAAAGGGTGCCCGCCGATGCAGTTAGCCCAGGAATGCAGAGTGATGACGTCATCACGCTGCATTCCAAAGCTCATCGGAACTCGTCTGTCGGCACCCACTCGGTGGGTGTATGGCAGGCTTAATGCAAATGCAACATTTTACCAGTGGCGCTGTCTCACAGGAGAGGTATATACGGCCTTGACTGGAAGGGCTAGGTGTTTCTTGTCTTAATGATTGTTTATTGTGGAGTACACAAGAGGAATCCCTAGTGCAGATTTAGGACTACAAGCACCAGAGGTTACAACACCCTACCTGGGCTAAGGATAGGATAAGAGACAGAGAAAGTTAGAAAGCAATGGGTACTGGACATTAATGCACTCCTGGGCATTAGCACCACGACTTTATGGACTGGATTGTTTGATAATTAAGCCCTAAAAATGTACCCTGCAGACTTGCGTACCAATTGCAAAGAGAAAATTAGTGATGAGAGAGCTGAGTATTGCGGGAGGTCACAAGGATGTAACTTAGAGCAAGGGACCTGGGGGTTCTGGTTTGCCTGGATTATAACAGCGAGTGGTCCTACTGGGCAGTCTCAGAAGGTGTACCACAGGAGTCAGGCAATCACCTGTCTGGGACACAGGGCCCTCCATAGCCTTCATTTTCCCAGGTTACTTTAAAAAAAACACAAAATGTAATTGGCAGTTGATTGAAGAAAACATCTTCACATGTAAACCCACCTTTAAGCTGGCCATACAACTTTAGATCTCTCTGTCAGATATCCTTTAGATCTACCATCTTCTATGTAGTATAGGGTCCTCTGTGATTGAACACAGGTAGACTTGATGGTGTAACAATATAGGACAGATGAGATGAAGGTTCTACATATGCCCCTATTACATCTGATGCATGTGTGCTGGAAGTCAAGGTCACAAGTTCAACAGGTCTGAAAGAGAAGGCTACAGGGTTCACCAGCATCTCCCAGGGAGGGGCTCCCCACTACAGATATGTCTATCAAGCAGGTACATGCTCTAGCTCTACGCACCTGGCTGTATGAAATGTTGTAGATTCCTGCATGCATTTAGTTAAATGTCATTATTAAAAGCATAAAACACGTTTGCAAACAGACAATAAAAGGACTAGTTGGTATTAAAGCAATGTTGGAAGGTATTTAATTCTGTTAGGATAATTTTAACAAATACATTGTACTATAGATAGGAACACCACAATGCTCTGAATTAAAGTCATTTTGGCAGTTAAGGAAATATGGGTCCATAGGAAATTTCAAATATTGTCATGTTCTTTTTATGCTTTAGAGAGCATATAATCAAGTTTAAATTTCCAGTCAGCTGTATGGTTATCTCTGACCTTTAGAGCACGAGGAAACTATCTGGTAATAGATGAAGCTCGGAAAGAAAGGAAAACAGTAAAAATTGGAAGCGTTTCCCATATTTGTCACTCTAGACATGGTGTGAGGTTTAACCTCTTACATTGTTTGCACGGTATGTTCTTTTACTTATGTTGGTGGCTACTAGGGAACCACTTTAGGAATGCGGTGATCACCAGAAACCCATTGTCTGTGTGTGCTTGAGAAGATTTCTGTACTGTCCTCACTCAATAGTTAGTGGTGGTTGATATCTGGAGAATAGTACAGAGGTGAGTTGCTACTGGAGTTTTTTTTATACATGGTTTAGGTATTTCATTCAGATTGATTACCATAGTTGTACACAATCAAGTAGCCATGCATACAAATATTTGTGGAAGATTGGGTAGATCTGAAGAGATCATGCATGCATTTGAACTAATCACAGTAGTCCCTGTTTTTATTTCTACCTTGTTGTTTAACCTCCCTACCGCACTGCCCGTATCGCTCCATTTTCATACGGCCAACACGGTCTGTAATTTCCTCCCTCCCGCCGCTGCTCTCCACACAGCCGGTGTCATCATTGACGCCGGCTGTGTGGGCGGGGAAGCTGGCGCTCCTCCATTAACATGGAGGTCTATGGCAGAAATGCTGCAGCGATGAAGACAATCGCTGCAGCTTTCCAGGGGGGCATCGAGTGTACCCGATGTCAGCTTCCCCTGCGGTTGGGGCAAACCTAAACTGCGAACTGACAGGGTTCGTTTAAACCACTAGGGAGGTTAATAACATCATTTAGCACATATCCAATTACCATTCTAGTTATACATGATTGCACATAGATTGGTGGTGTGAGTGCTGGTATATAAACAGTCTAGCGTGCCACACCCTTAACCTCCCTAGCGCTCTGCTGAGGTGCAGATTTCTGTACCAAAAAGCGCATCATAGACTGTAATGGAATTTTTTTATGTTGTAGGCCTGTAACTTCCCAAAATATGTCTGTACAAGGGTCTAGTAGACATCCTGAATATAATGTTTGAAACACACAATTATGTAAAAGAAAAAATGTTATCATCATATCTCAAAAATACTTCTTTTGTATGAAAGATTTCAAAACAAAATGTATTTAGATTTTGTTTATGTACAATTATGTACAATTGGAAATGTTTTTTTTCTTTGAAATGTATTGGATACAGTCATCACTGTATCAAGTACAATTCCCTTTTGCACCTTCTCTCCTCCAGCAGGGGAGGAAGGGTTAACTGCAAAGGGCACATCCATTCTGCATATATAACTGACATTGGCTTCAGTGAAGAAGCCACTTCAGATAATCGTAGCCACCAGGACAGCACGAAACTGTAAGTCTGCGCTGCTGGGTCTTTGATCTTTGCCAGGTGGCACCATCTCGTCCAGATCAGTACTGACAGTTACTTAAAAGGTCCTTATTGTAAGGTAAGGACAACACATCATGAAAAATATATAAAATCATCATGTACAAAAATATAATATTTAACAGTAGTCAAACAACGTGCATGTCTGGCATTTTTTTAAACAATCATATATTCCATAAAGTTGAGGTTTTGCATACCAGGGCTTCTTCGAGGAGGTATTACTAATGATTACATGTAGTGATTCCTCTTCAAATCCATGTTGTGGTTTAACATTGTGCCCAAAAGATAAATGTAAAAGTTGATGTTTATGAAAGTCGCCTTGGCCCATTAAACAATTCAACTGATAGATACACTTTAGTTAGCTTTGTTAATAGGGTGTTGTAGGGTTTTTTCAGAGGGTGAAAGGAACTTTGATTAAAAATGTGTGTTTATAGACCTATATAATAGAATGGGGTTATTGTTAAGGTGCTGGGCTTCCACTTATTAGACATCTGACCGCTGCAACATGCCAAGACATTTTCAATAGTTCTACACTTTGTGAGGACAGTTTAAGAATAAATGCGCTCATGTGGAAAAAGCAAGGCCTATAAAGAAATGGTTGGGTTAATTTAATGTCCACACAGAGCCCTTATCTCATCCCCCTGGGGAACATCATTGGGATGACTTAAAACAGAGATGTTTATTTTGTTAAAAGCTCTTGCACTAAACCCATTCTGATACAGTCTATGTTACCATTTTTATAACTCCATGCATTTTGTGCATGACAAGTAAAGCAGTGGGACAAATCTATCACCTTTGTGGCTTTGTTTTATTTAATGCTTATTCTCAAGACTCAAGGCCTTGGAGAAAATGTGTCATATTTGGATAGCTAGTAAACCAGCTGCCTTATCACAAGCTCACATTATGTGTTATTCTAAAGGAATGCTCGATTTCTTGAGTTGAGTACAGAAAATGTGCCTAAAAGATTTTTGTTAGCATTGGTTAGCATGTCAAACCTGTTAGTTGGTCTTTTATGAAAATAATTTAACCTTATCACATCTTATTACTAAAACGGCAAAAAAATTTGAGTTTCTATTACATTAGTCTACAAATCTTCCTCTACAGGACTGTTTAAAGAACTACACTTACCTATTTTTGACAATGCTACTTACATTACTGTTGTACTAATCCAATGGATACAGTTCTTACAATGTACAGAAAATAAATGGCACCTTTATTGAAAAGAAAACAATATACTATTATACGTACCATATACCATATTTTTCGCCCTTCAAGGCATACAGGATCCTCGATATGCTTCGGAGCATCAGATGGCCAAACAATAGTTTGGCTTTCTCCTACCCTGCTGGCTGGAGCTCTGTGCTCCAACAGAGCAGGAGTTAAGGAGGCTAGGAAGCGGTCTCTGCTTGTGCCCACCTCACATACAGTTCAGATGACTGTTGGCACCTTTCCTATCTGCATCTGCACTGGCTCAAGCATTCAATTAACTGCAACAGTATCAGCAAGATATGGTAGGGAGCTGTACCACCCAAAGGATTCTGAAAAAGATTTTAAGCACTAAATGCTCTATTGGAGGGGGCTTTACCCTCCCTAGCGCACTGCTGAGTTCCAGATTTCTGTACAAAAAGCGCACCATAGACTCCATGGATTTTTTTTATGTTGTAGGACTGTGTACTAGGGTCTAGTGGACATCATGAATAGAATAATGTTTGAAATACACAATTATTATAAAAAAAAGTACATAAAAAAGATCATTTGAATGATAAAATCTCTTAAATACTTATTTGGTATGAAAGATTTCAAAACAGTATGTATTTTTATTTATGTTTGTTTATAATAAATTTTTTATTACAATTGAAAATGTGTTTTGTTTTACTTTGAATTGTATTGGATACAGTGATTTGGATACAGTTATCACTGTATCCAATACAATGCCATTGGCACCCTCTGAAAGGGTTAACTTTCAAAGAGCACATCTTGAAATGACACTGGGGGCGATTTTCCAGATGTGCTCTTTGAAGATAAGCCAATTTGCATTTGAATGTGACGTCATCACATCAGGGGGGGAGAGGGGAGACATCGGCCGGCTTGAAGAAGAAGAAGCCAGCGCAGTTCAAGCTGATAGAAAGGCAACAGTAACTGAAATAACCGTTACAAGCACGGTATGCAGAAGAGCTTTTCTGAACACACAGCACGTCAAACCTTGGGGCAGATGGGCTACAGCAGCAGAAGACCACACCGGGGTGCCACTCCTGTCAGCTAAGAACAGGACACTGAGGCTACAATTTGCACAAGCTAACCGAAATTGAACAATAGAGGATTAAAAAAATGTTGCCTGATCTGACGAGTCTCGATTTCTGCTGCGACATTCGGATGGTAGGGTCAGAATTTGGAGTCAACAACATGAAAGCAAGGATCCATCCTTCCTTGTATCAACGGTTCATGCTGGTGTATTTGTGTGGGGGGCATTTTCTTGGCAAACTTTGGGCCCCTAAATAATTGATCATCGGTGCAATGCAACAACCTACCTGAGTATTGTTGCTGACCATGTCCATCCCTTATGACTACAGTGTACCCAACAGAGGTCCAACCCAGTACTAGCAAGGTGTGCCTAATAAAGTGGCTGGTGAGTGCATATATACATCTATAATAAATTCCTCAAATTCAATATGTGATAAAATAATATTCTATATCCTCTTTTCAGATAAAATATTGCATTTTATCTGAAAATCAAAATCCCAGAGTCTGGTGGAAAAGTAGAGAAACACTGAATCACAAATGCTTCATTAAGTGAAATACTGTAAATGGGTCCGTTGTGTTTTTCTAAAGGTCTTCCATAAAATGTTAGCGCAGTCCATGCCTACCTCTGCTGAAAATGGAAGATGCCATTTTAATCTTCCACAAATTTTGGCATCTGCCCATAAATTCCAAAAGTACCAATACCCATTACTGCTTCACAGGTCAGCAAATTCACCAGAGCTAAACCCCATAGGAATTGCATATGTTTTGTCAAGAGTAGTGGTTCCCAAACCTTCCTGTCAAGGGCCCCCTTTTCTAGACAAGTACATTATCGAGCCACCTCCCCTTTATTTAATATACAAACCTATTTTTCTCCATATTATACACAAACTCTAATCGTGCAGAGATATGCATCATATCACACACATCCTGAGAAACATGCATCATATACACACCAATTATACAGAGACATGTATCATTTACACAAAGATATTACATAAAATCTACTGTATGCAGCTAGTTCCCACATGGTCTCCTTCCTGCTTGACCATCCCTGACTCTGACTGGCAGTGGGGGCACGGTGCGCATTAGGCAGAGAAATAGACAACTGGCGCAAAAAGCAGCCGAGTGTTGCAGTTCTCTCCTCTATCTCTCTGGCGGACAGCAGTGTCCTTACAAAGGGCATGGAGTGTTATGTAGGACTAATTTCCTTGCTACACCAACATCCCTCTTGTAATACAGTTGCCTATAGAGCATCTCTGAGCAGCATTATCATCTCTGAAACTTATTTTTAGCCACATACACTTAAATTTTTTTTACATAATACATTCGTTGCAATCTTGAATTTTTAATGCATGCTAGGACAAGAACAATTTTACTGCAACAGCTAAATAAAAACACACCAAACCAAATAATTGTTTTTTATTGCCATTTTCACAGAAGCAAAAAAAATTACATAAAGCAATGTGGGGAAAAGAGCAAATCAGAAAAAAACCCAAACATAAATGGCTTTGACGACGTCCTAGGTGGAGGCATCATATTTAGTCACAACTGCAATGTGCAGTAAAGCAAGTTCACTCCACACACCGCAGAATCCACAATCAATACAGTAAAAGAATCTGCAAATATGACAAGACACCTTCAGAGAGCTGAACTCCCAGAGACAGCAGTCTAGGTTGGCCCTGTGTAGAAGCAGAACAACTGAAATATGTTTAGAAAAGTGTGAGGTAACAAAATACAAAAGGAGGTGAAGGTTCCAGAAAGCACACAGAAGTCAAAAGCACCCCATTTCAGAATACATTCTCTTTAATTTGGGCCAGCGTTCTAATCACTGGGGAAATCCCATTATTGGCACTGGGAAATAAAAGCAACAGATTTGTTCTGTTGTCCCTTGTCCTGTGGTCACATTATAGGAAGGCTAGTCTGTGCACACTTGGTAATATGGTAGTTACATTTAAAGAGGTAATCCAGGCACACAAAAAAAGTTCATCCAAATACCTTCCCTTACAGTCATGGAGGTTAAACTGTGTACATTAAACACCCTCCAAGCCCCTATAATACCTTATACAAGAATAATTCCATCATTCATGTGCACTCCGCTCAGTAGGAGGATTCCTTAACAAACCATTAAAAGTGGTCTATAGAAACTTAGAAAGTCTAGTCACTATGCATCAGAAAACAGAGCTGCAATGACTGGTCTTTGGACAGGAGAATCCTGCATAAGGGCAAATTACAGGATTCCCGTAATACGAAGTCATGAAATGTCCACACAACATAGATCAATAAACTGAAACAAAACAAATGCATAAGCCGTTGTTTTTTCCCCCAGTGCGTTCTAGAATTTCTCAGGTAAAGGCATGTTGGCCACAGTCTGGTATACAAGATTATCTTTGGCATTTAAATTACATCATTTTAACATTAACAGTGCATTGATTGTATTTTGAAATGTTCAGACAACACTGACATTTTCAGGTTCAACTGATCTAAATTGCTTTCGAGAATTACACAGGGCGATCCATCACAAAAAACGTGGTATGCTCCGTTAACAAGGGAAGCAAAATATATATATATAAAATGTGAATGATTTCGATATTTTGTTTAAATTTGGCAATGATAATCATATTCGATTAAAGATTCTTGATTGTTTTTCAACACTGTTTTCAAAATTAATATTCAAAGTTGTTAATATAGTAAATTCACTCTAAAAATACTGAAGGTTAGCTAGGTTTAGTTCAAGCAAAAAAAAAATCTAATGAATATTTTTTAATATAGGCATAATATATATATGTATACTTTATTCAAAAAAAGCTGACTTTTTCAATAAAACTGATTTATCCCAAGGAGAGAAGAGCTCAATTGAAAAAAACAAAAAAAAAAACAAAAAGGGAAAAAAGAAAGGGAGGGTTTGAAGAGCTTACTCCCCCCTTGTAAGGCGACAAGTTACCAGTAACTGTCAGTAGAAAAAGTTATTGCTGCAATTCCCAAACCAGGCCTTTTCTAGTGCAGCCTAAATGGATAGTATCAAAGCTGCCATACTCAACAAGAATGGGATTGTTCCATTCCTTTTAGTTACAAGGGAACCCACAGCAGATTCCTTTCGGTTTCATTACAAACCACTCACACGCATCCATTCTCTCACATGCAACCCTTCATCTGCTGTATAGAAGATTGTCTCTCTTTCTAAAGTGCCGCATAACCCACAGCACAAAGTAAACATGCCATGTAGTCAGTGATATTATACAAATTCAGGACAATGGGGACTCATGAATACTTATCAGGAGCAGACCTTTGAGGAAAAAAAAAAAAGAAGAAAGGGTGCTCCTTGAAGAAGGAAAGATGAAATGACTGACACCCAGAATCAGCACCTTTTAAGAAAAAGTGAAAGGAGTATGCAATCCCACTCTCTACTTTCTATGCTCCATTCCCTTCGGTATCCAGCTATTAACCACCTGAGCTGCCCGCAAGAGCTGCTCACACCCTCATGAGTGAAATGTTTGGACACAGTGCAGAACTCTAACAGAAGAGCTTGACAAAGCAGTTCTGGCAGTATGGCTTGTCATTCTGCTCCTTGAAGGTTCCTTTGTTAAGCTGCTTAAGGCAAAAGGCACAGACAAAGTGCTCTGGATGGAACTTCTTCCCCATAGCGGTGATACAACGGCCAGTGATGGGCTTTTGGCATCCAGAACACAACGATCCACGGCGTTCGTGATAATGAACCTCACAGTATGGCTGCCCATCATGTTCAAAGAAGCTCCCATTAACAAATGGAGTAAAGCATTCCTGCAAGCAAACCAGAAAAAGTTATATCTTGTTATTTTAATACCTTGGGGTAAGAAAAATAACATACTTTTCCTTGAAAACAATAATAAAAGTTATAACAAAAACAGGAAATGGACAATGTTGTAAGTATAAAGTGTAAAGTATTAAATACTAATATTAACCTCCCTAGTGTTAGTGTCAAGCCCAGCTCATCCAGAGTTTGCTTGAAAAGCTGGGCATCCATAAATGCTGCATATCCACAGAAAGCTGCGACAATTTTCTCTGTGGCCTCATCATTAGAGATGGTAGAAAATTCGACAATTTTGGAGTTAATTGCAAAGCCCCTGAACATGGTATCATCACCAAACTTGCTGTAGAGAAGAGTTGGGGGTATACTACAAAAAAAAGTACTGCTCTCACACAAATAGTTTTTGCACAAATTAAGTTCAACTCAAAATTTCAAAAAAAGGAATTTCGACCTTAATTTTGAACTTAATTTATGCAAAAACTACATGTGCTAGAGCAAAACTTTTTTTTTTTTTCAAATGTTCCTACAACCCTTCTCTACATCTCCAGTAATTTTGGTGATGATACCATTTTCAGGGGATTTGCAATTAGCTCACAAAGTTAGCAAGTTGAAAAATTCGACCATATCTACTCATCATTGCCCGCACCGCACTGTGATGCTGGGGGTTAAAAAACAAAGTATGTAATGGAGCATTTAAAAGTGTCTAAAAACACTTTAAAAAATAAATAATAAATAAATGTTTTTAATAAAACGTTGTGGACTTTTAGACCTGGTGTTTTTACAGTACTGCATTTTCTCATAGAAAACCAATGTTACCATTCACACTGCATTCGTTGTAATTTAAAAAAACACTGTTAGTACACAGGTTTTTTTTTTTTATAACGCCTTGTTGCATGCATTTTTGATGCGCTGCAGTAATTATACAGCTTATAAAAACCGCATACTCAGTTGTGTAATGTACAAAACGCATGTGTTAACGCTTACCTTTAAAAAACGCATAAAGTGTGAAAGAGCCCTAAGGCCTAGAGTCTACAGAGACAACACGTTTAACACTAAAGCACCCACAAACGCACATTTTTTTTAATGTGTCGTTAATGCAAAGGGAAAAGGACAATCGTGCTCTGTGAAAACACTGGTAACACACTTCAAATGCAGTTTGGAGACTAGGCCTGAAGTATGGAGAAAGATGACCACATGTTTATATTGCTAAACAGGCTGGGGAGGAAAACTAAATACAATTGGCCAGAGGTTGATGTAGTTTTCCACAGAGGGGAAGACATTCATTACAAAATATCTATTGCATTGTGTAATGTCAGCCAGCAGAATGAGAAGCTACATATCATGCCTCATTAGTGAAGGTCATTTCACAAATATCTATTTTGCAGTTCATTAACTTTACCAGAACAAAAAGTTTAAGCATGCAAGCTACTTGCTAACATGTGTTTAATAGGTCTAAACCAGCGGCAATTGTCAGCTAAGTCATACAGTAAACTACAGACAGTAATGTGGATATTTCAAGTAAAAATTAGGCAATAGAGCTACTAAAGGAGTCTTACCCTGCAAACAAAGCATTCCGGGTGCCACAGAGTGTTCAGGGCAGATATATAGTTCTCCAGGATGGCATGGGTGCACCCACCACACTTAGGGGCAAACATATCGAAGTAATCCTTACGACAATAGGCCTTACCATCCCTCTCGTGAAAGCCTGTAAAAAATAATAGACCATAATCACACATGAATTTTACCTTATTATAGAGTACCTTTCTGATAACACACTCATTACAACAGAGCTTTCCACTTGCAAACTGCTTCAGATTCCATGAAATATATTACCATCTGGGCCAAAAAATGCTCCACACTGTGCACAAAAGAAATGTTCAGGATGCCATGTTCTGTCTAAAGCAGTCACAACTTTCTAATGGAGAAAAGACAAGAATAAATAAATATAACTAAACAACTTAAGTGGCATAACAAAGTAGAAAAAAAACACATTATGTCCGATCACAAATACACGTACATCCAGTATAGGTCCATTACAGTAGAAACAGCGAGGGGAGAATAGATTGTGATAATCCTTTTCACAGTAAGGCTGACCATCTCGCTCAAAGAAGTTACGTGATCCAATTTCCTCCTGGCAGTGGGTGCATACAAAATGTTCAGGATGCCAAGTCCTTCCCATAGCGGTGACAACCTGCATACACAGTAGAATATCAGCACCAAATAAAGGTTCATTACAGACATTCTCGTTAAATGTGTGGACCCTCCAAATTACAGATGCCACATCCCAACAATAATATACAAAAAATATTTACACTTTTCAGTCCCACCCATTTGTTTAAAGGGATTTGAGGGTAGCAAGGGGATTTTTAAGGCATTCCACAAAAGTAGGTGAAGTATGAAAACACAATTTAATAGTGAATCACAGTTAACAGTTTATCAAAATTCGGGATACAATCCCATACACATTCAAAATATAATCCGCTTATAAAGTCTATTGGTTACAATCATTGCAATAGTTATCCTCGATGCGTTTCACATATTTTTGCTTACTCATCAAGACTTTACATCAAGATTGTGTCTTCAAATAATCAGACTCATATCAGTCACATGATATGTGTCACATACTAATGACATTAAACGGTAGGGGTTAACTCCACCTGTAATAGATGCTGTTGTCCACAAACACTATATCAGGGGTGTCAAAACGGCCACTGGTGCTAGAGCAAGGAGGAGCAACCCCCCAGATAGAGGGCCCCACCGGCACAACTTGGTAATTCAACACAAGGGGTGTATCCTGGTATATTCTATTGTTGGACTTGGCTGTGGTATGTCTTGCAGATACTGGTGAAACCAGTATTTTGTTTCACCAGTATCGTAAAGACAAAAATAAAAACGAGAAAAACAGAAAGCGACAAAAATTCAAAATAAACTGTACTCACCTGACCAGCAATCGGCTTCTTGCAAGCACCACAAACACCTTTAGCCACAGTGGCCACTCCCAACTTGTTAAGGTCAGACTGCAGGCTGCCCAGCATATTGTCCAGCTGACTGCCTGGCTTTGGAGCACTGGAAGGAGGAGAGCTATTCACAGACTTGCCTTGAGCCATGAACTGCAAGATAAAAAATAAAAAGGACAAGAGCTCCATTACACAATTATGTTTCCAACTGGATGGACAGGTCAAGACTTCAAGTGAATAACACACAGAGTATATACCAAAGATGTTTCATTAGCAGCAGTGAGTGACCTAGAGGAAGGATTACGATAGTCATAACCATGTATGAAATCCTCATCTTCCTGTGATGCCCACGAAGGGGAAGGCGGACGGAAAGAGACCGATGACTAAAGACCAACAAAGAGAAAAGGAATATCACTAAGCCACTGTACAACCTGCTTTCCAGCATGCACACGGACATGATTTAACCATGCACTATCTGCATCTCCTAACACACTTAAACTGGACATGCAAATTAAGTTTCAGCAAAGGTATTTACCAAAACAGATCTGCAATACTGTACTTTGCCAATACTCTAAAAGATCACAATACCACACACAGTATAATAACCTGCCTTATCTGGAAGAAAAGGATTCACAGGCACATGTGAAGAAAAGCCTGTCACATCAGTGGAAGCAAAAGGTGAGATCATCTGAAAGAACATTCAAATCTTAATGTTAAAAGTCAACTGACCAATTTTCAAGAGACAACACGGACAACTCAACAAGGGCTCACAATCCCAAGCACGAGACGCACATCCGCCAGAATACCTCACACATCTCAGAATAGATTTTAAACTACCAGAAGGCCACAATCAACATATAATGTTTAACATAAACCACAATCACCTAATGTTTACATTCAGTCAACATCTTTTAAAGAAGCCTATACAATCACAGCAAGCATTTAACAAGTTCCTGCCTGAATAGGTGGGAAGAGTGGATGATCATCTGTTTGGCAGCCAACAGAAACGTAGGATTTAGGAGCAGGCAGGGTCCTTAAGGGAGGAGAGGTGAACATCCATGGGGGAGGAGGTTCTTCCCGATAAGACATTTGGGGTATATCTTGCAGAGGCACTACCCTGGATAAGTCCTGATAATCATCGCTGTATCTTTTATAAGAAGGTGGTGGCTGAGGAGGTAGTGTATTCAATACAGGATGGTGCAAGGGAGGGAGACTGGGGGGTAAAGGGGGTGCAGGAGGGGGCAAAAAGGAGGCTCGTAATGAAGTAACACTAGCAGTAGAGGAAGGAACCGGAGAAGAAGGAGGTGGAGGAGGTTGAGCTGGTGATGTAGATTTAGACACAAGTTTAGTCATCTGCAGTGTGCCAGGAGGAGAAGTAGCGACAGATAGTGTCTTTCTCATGAGCTGTGGAGAATCCGGGGGTATGATTATCTAAATAGAAAACAGTGGTATAAAAGGTCAGCAATAACAGGAATATATAAAGGAAAGTATTGAAAACAAGATTGAGAATGCCCCAAGCACAGCCCGCAGCCATTTCTAGTAGCTATTGTATACATATATCTGCCAAATGCAAAGACCTACCACAAGAACACAGCACATTCGAAATCTTATTTTAATCAATGCTGCCTTCTGAGTATTTTGCCCAGAAACGTTTCAGATCATACTATAGTGTTTAAATTGTCGTCTATATGAGCGTATTCCAAAAATATGAGGAAGTTGCTCTTCTCAGTACATTGTGTCATGAAAAACTGAAAAATAGGAAAAGGAACTGCACTCATTCATGTGCTTTAAAAACTAGTTGAAAATGTTCCTTAATATTATATATGAAACCTGTTGCTTATGTATATTACAAATAAAAGGAAAAATGCTTATCTGGAAAAAAAACACAATACAGAACTGTTGATATGCGTGAGAAGAGATTAAGTGAAAAAGGGTCCCAAAATCTTCATTGAGTCCATGCAAAGCATTCAGACACCTACGCTCCATGTACCTTCTCAATCCTTTGTTCTGATGTTCGCAGGTTTCTAGCGGGCTGTGATGTTATAATCACACCCTCTGTCAGCCAGTTATCTTCTGGGCTCTTGCACGTTTCCTGCTTGTCAATCCCAAAACGCCCATGCAGTTCTTCTATCAGTCGGTCTTGTGAAGGACTCTTGTTGTATATAGCCGGGCCAAATTTCCTCCGTGGAGAAAGGTCTCGAGACATTGGATGCACATTGGTCGTCTCTTTTGTCCTTTTGATCACGGACTTCATCTGAACATTAAATACAGTGTTACTGGACAGCAGCACATAATGTGCCTAATAAAATGTCCAAGTTTAGTCTCTAGGGGCACACTGCACTCAATAAAATGTACAAAATGTACTAATTACACAGCGTTGTTATGAGAAACTTCAACTATTCCAAGATGTGTTAGAGGTCATCACCTTGTTCACTAAGACTTATTGAGCCAAGTCTGCATGCACCTATGGAAAAGACACATCAGACATGCACACTATGCCATGCACAGAACACGCCATGCTTGCCTGGCGAGAGGTTGAGATCCGTTCCCGTGCTGTAGTCTCTGGAAATGTATTTTCAAAAGATTCCTGAGTCCAAGAAGGGTCCACTGGTCCTGTATCAGACTGAAACCTGTACGTTGTAGGATCCTGAAGTACTCCATTGGAGTCAATGCTACCATTTACATCACCTGGAGATTTTGTAACAATGTAATCATGTTCTAGTTTAGTACCTACACTATTGAAAGGGTCTCCTGTTTTTTCTGGAGTAAAATTTTGGAGATAATGTGATAAAGTATTTTCACAATCAACTGGAACATGTTCGTAGGTTTTTATATCCTTAGACTGATTAGGCACATGTTCTTGGGATTTCATAACCATAGACTGATCTTCCACAAGTAGGGGACCAGTAACTCCATCCGGCATAGCAGAATTCAAAGATTTTCCGTATTCCTCATTTAGATCAACCTCCTTTTTGACTTGAGGCTTCTTGAAAAAGCTTGGAAGGTAAATGTCTGTTCTCAAACTGTAAGCACTATAAGGGCTGTACACTGGTTGTTCCATCCTTGTATTTTCCATCTCTAAACCATGAGCAATTCCTTTTCTGGAAGAGGCTGAACCTTCGTCCTCCTCAATGTGCAGAACACTGGGACTGCTGGGGGAAAGAACTTCACACACACTTTCTGTGAGCAATGGAGTTGGTGGAGCACTGCTATACAGTTCAAAAACAGGCTCAGAAACAGCATGACATGTCTGCATTAGAAGTAGAGAGGGAGCCAAACAAAAGCAGTTATAGAAAGAAAATGGCAACGACGTATCAAACAGCATGTCAACACCTGCCTATGAGGTGAGATTGCATGCGAAAGTGAAAGTGAGGTATGAATGAAGGCGAGTACACAATTTGATAATTCTTTTTGTATCAAAAGGGACCCTATATTTATGCAAATAGACACAGGGTACAGACGTGGAGATATGGGTCAAATCGATGGCCGTTTCGAGCGCCGTGCGCGCTCACGACCATCTGACCCATATAATGTGCCCCCATCGCTATTTTCGAGTGGGACAAATGAATCCCGCTCGAAAACAGCCTTATTGGACATGACCGCGGGTCTCCAGGCAAAGCTCGGCTGAGGAGGAGGAGACGGGGACAGTTCTGCTCTCCCCGGCTCCTGCGATATCTGACAGCAGCGTGAGGACGTCATCATGCTGCTGCAGGGTACATCGGACGCATCGAATATCGAGCCGTCTGTACCCTGCTTTACATCACTATCATCTGTCTGGATTGGAGTTCATGATCTACCCCCAACAGCTTGTGCCCACCTTAAATCAATCACTTCACCATAAAATATTAAGTAAGACAGAGAATCCTTCTGCATTACAACAAACATGTACTTCATAAGACCTTCTTTTAGAAGTCTGAAAAAAATGCTTAAGGCCCAAGACTATGTAACCATGATAGTTAAGTAAATTTGGATTTCTTATTTCCTATTGCTACAGCCTTTAGCTGAGCAGTAACATTTATCACTGTTTTTGTATACACACAGTAATATATAAATTCATATATTAAAAAACTAACTTGTTAAGTGCTATTTGGGCTGCAGTATTACGGTTCCTATCTGGACTATATCTGTGGTGCACTAGGGAACAGACTACACATTTTACCACCCAACAACCAGTATTCCTATAAAACACACTGTTGTTTTAATGTGGTTGAAGTGTGCAGTTTACACCTAAGAACTTACATTTCCATAAAGTGTGGTAGTTTTCTTCATACCTTTGGGTAAATGAGTGACTATTCTGCTCTCACTAACCCTAAATTGTTCTTTGTTTTATACAACATGTGTTTGTATATTTTTTCTTTAAATTGTTCAGTTGTCAGATAGTTCGTAAAGAAAAACATTGTGAAACACCAACTTGTTCATTTGGTTGTTCATGCAATACCTCTGTTAATGACTGCAGATTATACAAAAAGACAATGTACAAATATATTTACCATTAGCATACTTGCCACTGTCAGAAATGTAATTTGAGAAATGCCAGGAAAAATAACAAGTCTTTTGACCACAATTCATTGAAGAAAAAAAAAAAAAAAAAAAAAAAAAAAATCTCCACTTATGTTAGACCAAAATATACTGGCCAATGTTAGTCAGACCAGGAGCCATAAAACCTTAAGGTCCCCCATACACGGGGCCGATTCCCAAGGGATTCCGGGATGATCGATTCCAAGCGCGTGCGCGCTAAACGATCGTCCCGGAATCGCGTGAAGCCCACCTTGCCCGATCGATCACGTCCGATCGATCGGGGGCCCAGAATCGGATCGGACAGAGAACCAACATGTTGGTCTTTCTGATCCGATTCAGCACACATCAGGGGGGGTTGCCATGTGTGAAGTGATCGATCGGGCACGGAATCGTCCAGGAATCGGTGGCCCAAGGTGGTAGGGACAGGCTTAATTGGGCGATTGATCGGACATCCGATTCCCTCTGGCATCGCGGAATCGATCGGATGGGTGATCGATCGGCCATTGAATCGGAACATGTATGGCTAGCTTTAGACAAATGGCACTTAAAACAAGAAGTGATTTAAGAACTAAAAGCTGTTCTAAATAAAAAAAAAATACCTTGACAACTTCCATCTATTTTGGCTCTTCTTGGAGGAACCTTGCTCCTTATTGGTGCTCTTTTTGTTGGATTTAAACAAAAGGTAAATGATTGAATATTGCTTGGCCATAACTGGGTTTTTTTTAAACTATCTCCAAATAATTTTCTAGCCTTTTTACTCTATTACCATATTACTGGGACTATAAGACTCACTTCCCCCACCAAAAAAAATACCTGCATCTTGTATTCAAAAAGCTATTCCATCTGTCTCTGCCTGCATGCGAGAGCTGAACACATTGCATAGGAGAGATCTGCCTGTGGGCGTATCTTTCCTCAGACTCTGTATGAGCTGGGCTGCTTAAGCTCAACTCACACACAGTGCAGATGGGAGAGCTGCCCGTGGGCGTCCCTTTTATCTGCAATGCAAGTTGGGCTAAAGCGGTCCTCCTCACATACAGCTCTGCCTGTCAGGGATAGAGGCTGACAGCTCCTCCACCCTTTTAACTCCTGCTCTGCGCAACGGAGAAAGGCAAAATATTTTTTGGCCATTGGAAACTCCGAAGTATAGGATGCATCCTTTACATTGGGGAGAGTATTCTAGGTCGAAAAATACGGTAGTCTAAAAGGGGGCTAATTACACAAAAGAAATTCAGTTTGTGTTCACAAAAGTACAAAGTCTGTTTACTTTTTGCAAAAGGAAACAAAAAACACAACAACAAAATAAGGACTTATTCACACCGTTGAATGGAAACCATGTGTGTACACTGATTTCCCACCCCAAAACCACTGCCACATTAGGCATTCTCCAAGTGATTTTCGGTTTCTCATAAAGATAACATGACAAAATGTGCAACTGCTTCACTGACCGACAGCCACCCTTAAGATATTATTAGCAGAGATCATAAAAAGTATAGATATATAAACCTGACCAAAGGCACATCTTTACTGCTGTTCAGCATCCCCGCCATTACAAGATTTACAGAAGACACAAAGATTTCTTCCACAGGAAGCCTATGTTGGCAATCTTTAAACAGGTCTGTGAAAATGTAAAACCCCACTGGAAGCAGGTCAGGAGGTGGGCAATCACAGGTTACCTGCATCAATTTAACTGATCAATCTAGTTTTGTATGTTATCAAAAGTGTATAAATAGCTGTCAAAAACATTTCAAAGCCTTCCTAAAAGAAACCATGCTCATAATTTACAAACATATAGCACAGAAATCTTTACAAATTACCAGATTTCCTTCCAGTTCTTGTCATTTTCATCTTTTGCTGGACCTATTTAAATGGCTCTTTGAAACTAAGAGTGAAGTACATTCGGTACTAGGCATTTTGAATGTTGGCTACGTGGGAATCATTCCAAATCATCTGCTTTAGATTCACATCCCAACTAAAAGTTTTATCCCTGCGAGTGGAAACCCAGCAGAAACAAAGGAGCTTAAGTAGTTGATAGAATAGAGTAGAAGGATTTATGAATTCAGGAGTGAACAAAAGTTATTTGTTCAGAGTGTGGCAGAGTACATACACACACAAGTAAAAAAAACAAAAATGTGACTGGCACCATGTGACCTCAACTGAACGTCAATATGCAAGAAAGATTTTATCACAATCGCAGAATATAGTTGATATGTCCAGCATAACATAAACTTGTCAACTTGAATTGTGATTACAGATGTTTTTTTCTGGTAGGCATTTATCTTATTGGAGAGAACACCAGGAAAATATTTGGCATTTCTGGTAAATTAAACGTTACACAAGACTTTTGAAAAGGTTAGGTAAAGGGTTTCAAAACACATTATGGGCATTTTTATTATCTCTAATGAGAAAAATAGGTCTCACATAACTGACAACCAATGCTTGGAAACCAACTAAGTTCAAAAGGCAAGGGCCCAATGCATAACAGGCTGGTAGAGGTACAGAGAGCTGGGTCCTCCCAAATGATCAAATTTAATTCTTAAGACAACTCATTAAAGTACAAGAAGAAAAAAAAATCATTATATGAGGCTTTCATTTTCAGTTAGAGCAAGGTAAGATATTTTGTATTCTTCACATGTAAAAAAGACCAGCTCTACATATAAATGTTGGCTAAAGCCGTGAAAAGAAACTTATTTCTATACAAAGTATCCAATTATAAAATGACCATGGAGGCGGCCATAGGCCATACATAGGCACTGCTTGGTGGTGATGTCTATTCTATATTCTAATATCTATGACTATTATAGTTTTTTGCCATGGAGCAAGGAGAAAGTTTTAAAAATATTGGCAAATATCTGTTTTATAAACAAAATACTAATGGAATGTTTAATGTACTCTCAATTGATATGAAGCATGGTCTATAATAAAAGTTTATCCTAAAAGTAGAACTAAGGAAACTATATCTTAGAAGAAAGATCAGGTTCTGTACCCCACTTACATTTTGTAAATACCTGTTTACCCTGAAGTTAATAAAACTGGGTAGGCACGCCTTTTGATGGGTTGACAAGAGTCTGCCTTTCACAGTGAAATTATTGCAGTGTGGTCACCCTTGTTGCTGTAGCTTCTAAGTTGTAGATACATAGCTGGCAGCAACACCTAGCTCAGAGAACCGCCCTGACAGCACATTGCAAAATCAGCAGGAACATGGGTGAATGGTATTCAATTCCTGGCCATTCTCTACAATCCCTACTTAAACTGTCTAGCAGAGTGCAGAATAAAATACATCCTCCTGGCTAAATTTAAAATAAAACAGAGAGGTAAACATTCATTTATTACACACATTTATCGTGCCAACTTACTTTATGCCTGCTTATCATTCTAACAATTAAAATTATATTGGTTTTAGATACAATTTAACCTCCCTAGCGCACCGCCCATATCGCGCCGTTTACAACGGCACGATATGGGCGATCAAGGCAGTGTACATAGTACACTGCCCTCCGTTTCTGGCATCCCGCCGGAGCTCTACGCGCAGCTGTTGTCATTACTGACAACAGCTGCGCGGGAGAGAAAGCCGGCGCTCCTCCATTAACATGGAGGTCTATGGCGCCGCCCGCCCCCCCCCCGCACCCTTCCGCGTCACCGTGACGCGATCGGGGCGGAGCCGCCAACCCGGAAATGCTGCGGCGATGTAAACAATCGCCGCAGCTTTCCGGGGAGGCATAAAGTCTCCCCATCGGCGGCTTCCCGGGCAGTTGAGGCGAGCCTAAAGCTCGGACGAGCTAGGCTCGTCTCAACCGCTAGGGAGGTTAAAGTGTCTATATAAATAATATACTAACCTTAATTTTACTCAAATTGTTGCCATAAAAGTGTAAAAGTAAATATAACCTTGAGCTTCTAAATGCTGTAGCCAAGTCAACATTAAGTTCATAATTGTAGAGCAGATAGGTGTTCACCTCTTAAGGTAGCCATACACAGGTAAATTTCACACTCCTGTGAATCGATCAACTGGTAACAGAATGGTCCAGGAATCGGTGGCCTAAGGTGGTAGGCACAGACTTGTATGGTATGTACTTGTATCGATCGATCGACGCCTGTGACTTCACCGGAATCGATCAGATCGTCCATCGATCGCTCAGGAATCGACACGTCTATTGCTTGCTTTATACAGTAGTCTATGCACAAACCGTTCACTTATATGAGCGATCTATGATCTTTATTGGAAGTGCTCTGCAGTGCTGCTTGGCCTTCGAACTGCTAAAAGTAAAATCTTTTCTGGAAACAAGTTGATGCGTCTTGTATTTTGAAAAGAAGACCATGTACTTGGATAAAATATATTTTTCCTACTTGCCCGACACCAGCAGCAGTGATTCCTAGACTAAAGCTAGCCATACACGGGTCGATAGACGATAGACAGGTTCGATAGACCCATGATGCCACCACACCATGCTGCACTTGATTGCGGGCCAATTAAATGGAAATCGATGTGCAAAGTGGTGCACATCGATTCCCATTCAGTTGGGGACCCTGGTTCTGTGTACATCTGGTGTTGTGAGCCGATTTTACCTCACAACATGAGCTGGAAGCAGCTGAGAGAGACACATAGGATCGCCCCCTCCCCCCCCAACGCCAATAGCAGCCATGCTGGGCTGCACCCCCTTGTCTGTTCCTCCACTGATAGGCAGAGCTGACACAGGCCAGGGGGCAGAGCCGAGCCCAGCTACTAGAGTCAGTGCAGGGAGAAGGAGGGGAGGGGGACAGCCAATCCTGTGTGCCTCTCTGCCTCCACGATTGACAGGGACTTATGGACACGTCCATTCCCGGTTCGATCGACCTTATTCGAGGGGGATCGATTGATCCTGTTCGAAGGAAGGTATTTATTTTCTTAATTTTTCGTATGATCGCAAACGGCGAATGATCGTTTATTGATCTGATGGAAAAATCTATCCGTGTATGGCCACCTTAATCTCATGTAATTTTTTCAGCTATTGGCCTGACATTACTGCGTATGTGTGAGCCAAGTTTTGGGAAAGTTTGTTTAAGCTAGTAGGCTTGTGTCTGCCTGTTCCAGTTACTGCTAGCAAAACGCCAACCAGCTTTGGATCACTGTAACAGCACACTTCCAGCTACCCATGTTCCAATGTATATGTTCCTGGTGCTGAAAGTAACACAGCAGCTTGGCACACATCAAAGTATAAAGGCATTGGTCTTTCCTACCTGCTGCACATATTTGCCCAAGTCCATTCTTGTCTTCAGACCTTCCTTTGCTGTAGTGCACTGAATTGAAGTAGAACCAGCATTACACATTCAGAAGAGAACAGCCGTCATCTTCTATAGGTCTACCTCTCAATTTGTGTCCTTCGTCCCCCATCTGCTAGTGTCCACTATACAGACATTAGCAGCTGCAGAACACTATTTAGAATTATAGCAGACCCTAGAAAGTCCTGCATCCATCTACCTTAGTACAGTCTGCTATGCTCACTGAACAAAAAATAGAATCTGCTGAGTAGCATATGGAAGATGGATGATGTTGCACAGTCTCAAACTTTGAATAAGTTTAAGACACAGAAATGCAGAACATACAGAGAAAAGCATCTGTTATCTGCACAAAAGAATCATCCAGATTTTATCTTTAACAAAGCAAAGGAGGGGCTGAACACGAGAACAGGCAAATATGGCGGTAAGTAGGAGACCAAAAAAATTGGGCACTAAGGGATCAAAGATGATTAGAGGAGCATTTTAATAAATAAATGCAAGAAAAATTTAGGCCATACCTTAAAATCTGAAAGTGAGGCCATGAGTTCATCCAGTTCACGTGTGGCAGAAGAAGCAGAGTGTCTAGTTTGCTGCTGATTTGTGTCGATCCTCTGAGGGTTGCTGATTTCTCCTTGAGACACAGTGATTGAAGGGCTGTAAGGGAAACAAAAACATGAGTACAGACACAAAGCAGAAAAGAACTATTCCTAAAGTAATAGAACTTACACTGGACTGGGAACAGAGCTCTCTAGCTCATCTAGAAGGCTTTCCACACTTGGACGGACATCTTCGATTCCTCGTGCACCATTTCGTTTCGGCTTTTCTTTTGAGACTTGTGTAATCTTTATAGCAGAGCTGCCTGAGACACTGGTAATAGGAGGCACCATGGGCTGAGAGATGTTTCTACTCAGGTCATCTGCAAGTATAAAAAGCTCCTTAAATTTCAGAGTGGTCATTTTTTTATTTATTTATTTTTTTTGAACTACTACTACACAGACGCTAAAGCATACAATGACGCCACGAACTGCAGAACTGTTATTCTCATAAATGGGCAAAGATGACTGGGCTGTCCTCAGTAAGCAACAAAATGTTTGATGAAAAACAAAGCAATGCTGAAAAACTCCTTTTTCAAAAGGTACACATAGGTTTACAATTAGAGGAAGAAGTTATGTACAGAATTAAAATTTATTTTTCTCACCTGACGATATGCTGCTTGGTGGCGATTGCTGCACAGCATTTAATTCCAGGAGTAGACGGTCCAACTCTGACAGATTGCTGCCCAGAGAAGTGCTTATGATGGTAGGAGATGGCTCTGCAGATCGCTGCTTGTTGGGAAAACTGTCCCAAGATTAAAGAAATCAAATCAAACAAGGACCAAGACAAACAGGGGAATACATCACAAAGCTGCACAGCACGATTACCTGTACACATGCTCCTCTTCTCCAGCTGAAGGGGAGATCACACTCTCTTTCAAAGCCGAAGAATTGTGAAGAGGGTTCTGAGGTTAAAAATAATAAGCATGTCAGAAGAGAATTCACAATTTACTACAAGTTTTTATCTATTGCCTAAGCACCCCATACACACTTAGATTTGCACCAGATTTTTTTGGACGTTCAACCACAGTGAGCTGACATGTCTTGGATAGTTTTCATTACTTTGGATGTGGACCAGCCCCCAACCAAATGAAGTTCCGGGAAAAAAACGGTGTCCAGCCTATTCTCGGAAGGACCGATCTCGGAAGCGGTCGACCTGCCGGGAGATCGGCAGCTAATCTAAACCTGAGGGGGCTTTAGACTGAGTTCAATAACAAGGAACTAAAGAATTACTCAACAATACCTAGAAAACACCCTGCTTCCAGAACATTAAAGGTGGGTTCACACATGTCGATTTTTTTATTCAAACAACGTAGAACTAACAATTTTTTGGTTGATTAAACAATGGGCAATTTGTTTGATGGATAAATTTTGTTCGACCTCGAACAAAAAATCATTAGAAAGCACGTTGGTAAATTTCAATGTAATTTTAAATGTATTTTCATTCGATGTCAGGATGGACAAACAGAAAAATGTTGCATTCAATAAATGAATGAACGATGTTCCACAAAGACATCGAACAAGCATGCAGCATGCATGTTGAAAAGGCAAGTTAACTTAACTTAAGCTAAACTAAGTAAGCCAAGTTAAGTTAAGGCCCCCCATACACATCTAGATTTTTAGTTCAATCAACTTAATCCAATAAATTTTTTGGGTTGATTGATTGAAAATCTATGGCAGGCCACATGGTAAGATCGACCTAAAACGATTCAAATTGGAAAAATTGTCGATCGAAAAATGATCGGACATGCTGGAAAATTTGAATCGGTTGTATTGAAATTCTATTCTGCTTTCAGCCAATCCAAAAAAAATAAAAATAAAAAATCGATCAAAAATCTGTTACTACAGTAGGCATAGATTACAATCAATCACAATTATAATGGCACAATATTTAAGGCACCAAAAGATGTGTTGGCAGCAAACACATAGGCAAGGGATTGAGGGTCTTATGGTCAACGTTAATACATCATATCATATAATCAGAGAGGCAGCAATTATACTACATAATGTTGGTAAAGCAAATTGTATAGAGATTGAAAGGTGTATGGTGAGGTTTTACATTGGGATGACTAGAGTAAGTAAGAATACTTTCCAAATAACAGGTCAATGGGGAGTGGGGTGCAGTGGATTGTATATACCATAAATGGTTCAAGGAGACAGAACTGACAAGGTGATCTCTAAGCCTCCATGCGCGTGCAATTTTGATGGATGCTGAAGAGTAAAATGAAGTTGCAATTTCATTAATGAAAGTCCAAATTTAGCGTCTGGCAACAGTTAGCCTGCTCTTGTATGCAGGTTAGTCAGCCTACCTCTGCAAATCTTTTATTTCAAATGCTCTGCTACTTCAGCCATCTGCAGAGAAATGGACAGGATATGCCTCAGGCTGACTCAAAAAATAGACAAACTAAGACTATATCCATTTCAATGCAGCTTATGGGTGATTTTAGCAATGATGAAAATGAATGCATACAGGGTTGCAAATATAACATATTTAGCATTGATTTGCATTGCCACTCAAATATTTGGATGTACACTCAAATGGGAGATATTCGTTTTTTTGGGGAGAGCCTGGGTCTAGAGTAGTCTAAAACCTTTCTCTTTTTTTTTCAAATTTCAAGAAAACCTTTCTAACTATAGATCTCCATTCATCATATTGTACTCAAATACATTCAAAAGACAAACTGAGGAGAGGAAGCTTTAGATCTACTCCCTGCCCATATGACAGCAGGAAACTAAATGAGGACAGCTGCTGTCAGGCGAGCAAAAACCACTAAAGACCTGACAAGAGGTTTCAACACAACCCATAAAACTGGGTTATTTTTCTGTTTAGGCATTAAATCATGGGACATCACTGACACTGGGGCATGGATGTTTTTATGACAGATTACATCTGTAGATGTAGGCCTGCATTACCGATTACCCTATTTTGTGATTGTTTAGACACACCACTATATACAGAGGTGTGTGTGGTTTTTCAGCCGCCAGCTGCTGACACACAAAGCAGAGACAACGCCTCTGCTATGTGTGTCAGCTTTGACTACTGATACTTTTGCTCTGCACGCGGGGCAGAGAAGGAAGTAATTGAGGAGCATCCAACAGAGAAATGCTGTCTGCCCCCTGATCACTTTCTTTTCTTTGACCAGTGGGTACCACAGGTGGCCATGCCTTTGGTACAAAGGATGCACGAAAAATCCCCCCCACCCTTTTTGAAAAATACGATATGTGTCTAGCATGGTAAGGGCTTG
>CM070032.1:72633803-72645895 GCA_036250615.1 Ptychadena robeensis | reverse complement strand
CCCCCCCCCCTCACCTGTTGTATACTCTATTCCCAACATATTAGACTCTTAGGTCCTCTTCTCCTCCCGTGTCATAACCTGTGCTGCGTAATATGTTGGCGCTTTATAAATAAATGATAATTATAATATACACAAACAAAAAACCACCGCTGCCCAGGGGACACTTCATGAAGATGGTCAATATCGGACAACAGCCTCTTGAACGCCTGCACAATACATGCAACTGCCATTTATAGTGGTCGGGGACCTCAATAATATGACAACCCAAATAAATTTTCAAATGTCAACCAATATAAAAGAATTAATGTGTAAAATGTTTGTTCTAAGAACAACGGCAAAAGAAACCTGGATTTGTACAGAAGCAAAAACACTGGACAGCTGGGGAACAGATGTTCATAACAATTCAATTAAGGCCGAAGAATCTTTTGATGTTATCATGGGTTAGTTATTTCACTTAACCGTTTCTAAGCAAAGAAAGGGAAGCTAAAATCTACCAAAAACCAAAACGTTATTCAGCACTTGCCACCACACACCCATTGTGTAACACTCTATAAGGTATATTAAAGCACAGACAAACAGGATGAACAACGCAACCAAAGACTCATGCATTTCTCAGAGTGAGTCACTTCATCAGCCATTTCCGGATTGCCACTCACACTGTATCACACACACACTGAAGAACATTATCAAAGCACAATGCTGTGGCCAAAGGTCAGCAGCTGCACACACACCCAGGAAACTCCTAGCTCTACTTCTTTCCAAGCTGAGACATAAAAGGAATGGAGAGATTTCATTCTGTGGTCAGACATGGCTCAGTCCCTAAAAGCACAACGACATTAGATTTGCTGTTCTCCGAGTCAGTGCTTACCTCACAGCTCAGCAATTCCCATACTAACGCTCTCCAACAAAGATATCATCAACAGACAAGATTTTGGTGGATTCTATGACAAGAAGTCAGACTGAATTAATGGGCGCAATGAAGTGACTAAAAATATTCTGCTGAACACTCCAGCTGCGAAAAGTATAAAAGCATAATATTACTGAATAACCAATACAATCAAAAGTTATTAAAATATAAAATGCTTTGTCCCTTTACAACAAATGCTAGGCTGCAGGTGAACTCAAAGTCCCAACCTGGCCAGAAGCTCCAAGCTATTGCTGCCTACAATGACCATACCTACAGTAGGGTCAATGTCCCACTGATAGCATTGACTGAAGGTGCCCACGCACGTTAAGATCTGCCTGGCAGATTGACAGCTCCCGGCCATGCGTGATGACGTCATCACGCACGGCTGCAGAGAATCAGCCGGGCACCTCTTGCGTGCCGGCCATTGCTTTGAATGGAGATGCTTGTCTCAATGCAAAGTAATGGAATAGTCCGGGAATTTACCGACATGTCTGTTTCCTGGCCGATCGAGAATTCTGCCCACATGGATCAGTTGATCCACGTGGGCACCCCCGATTTCGCCGCTGATAGATGGCGCACACGCCATCGGCTTCGGATCACCCAACTGGGCTGATATTCTCCAACAGGGCTTTCAGAGTGCTCCATGGCCACCAAAATGCTTATTGAGCGTAAGAGTGAGACCAGTCAGTGCTGTATAAAGCTAAAATAGAGACAGAGCTTCACTCACATCACAGCAATGGAAACAGCCCACTCCTAACCATTCTCACCACAGTGAAGCAAATGGGTCAACAATTTCCAAATAACTAGCTCCTAATTGTAACAAATGTACAATAAAAATACAATGCCTTATGTAGTGTGTAATGTAACAAACTTTAGTCACACTCTGGAAAAAGCAGAAGTGGTTTTGCGGAAGCCTTATAAAGCACCTGAATCATAGAAGACACCAGAAGACATCTTGGACAATAGCAGAACTCCATGACATATTGGTACCAATACAAAGCCATTTGTCATTGTATCAGGAATAATTCATGTAAATAGTATCACATAACTGCTTCCTGTCCATTCTGATAAGTTAAGACCATATTTAAACCTATGGGGTTTTTTTTGTTTTACTTATGAGATAGTGTTGAGGAGGCAGCCTGTTTTTTTTATCAAGTAGAACACTGTAAATGTGTCATGTTAGCAAAGCATAGATCCTGCAGTTTGGTGACCGAAAGCTTCATAAGAGTCTCCAACCAATGCTTTTATCCAGGATCAGTCGGTTATCTGAGACCATTTACTGAAGTCCCAGACAAAATTAAACATCTTCACATTTATTCAGCATTCATAGACAAACCTAGACAGAGTACTATTTGAATGTATCAGAGGAGTTTTTTTATTTTATTTGTAGGCTTACTAATGACTTTCTATGCAGAACAACAATTTTAGACAACCTTAGGCTTTAACTGGGATGGAAATTTTCATTTGTAAAACTATTATGCCCCGCCAGGGGTAAATCTTCCCCTTTTTCTTTTTGCTATTATTAGGTTTAGCTCAATAGCTTAGTTTAGTTTTTTCCATTTATTTGGTGAGAGTTTCCACCACAGCATCTATCCACACTCCATTCTGCCCTGGGTACCTGCACCCTGGCCCATACTGGTGATTTGGGACTGGCCTTGCGGTTCCTGCCCCATAACACGATGCTGCTTACGTCGCAAATTGTTTTCTAATGTTGAGATATTGTTTACGATTAGGCTATGTTACCATTACGTCGGGACCTCCCGCTAAGCAGAGCTGATCACCTTACCTGCTCGGCAGAGGATCTGTCTTAAGGGTGCCAAGCAGCTCCGCCGATGCAAGGCTGAAAGTAGTAGAGTACGTTCAGCCTCTGCACCGGTGGATGTGTAAACAGATTATCCACCAAGCTGGCAATGTCTGTGAGATACGTCCAGACCTCTGCTAATCGTATACGGAGGTGTCCTGGCGTAATGGAAACATAGCCTTATTATGTTTGTAGATTACAGAGGTGCCTTTCGGTAGCTGGTTTATTCACCTCACTTTAAATATAGCGCAATGTACTCAATATTAAAATCTGTTTATGATCATCATCTATATCATAAATGCTACCAAAAATAACAATGCTTGCAAACATCCTGTCTACAGAAGCCTGGGTCATCTAACGTACATTTCCAAAGTAAAAATATGACACAAATGATCTTTACCACAAAATTGTTCAAAAATAGCTTAAGCAGAAGTACCAAGCAACATTAGCTTTTACAATGCAGAACTGGCTTTGCACAACTAGATTTTTAGAGTAATGTTTTATAGGCTGAACTTTATTTTAAAAAAGAAAATGCCAGTACCTCTGTACTTAGATAAACCTCTGTTATGAATAAAGGCCCCACACACGTACCGAGTGGGGGCCGATAGATGACTCGACTACACTCCATCGTTCACAGCATAGACGGGCACCCTTTGTGTGCCGACATGTCCGTTCTCAGGCCAACCGAACTTTTTGGCGACAGGGGTCTGTCGCCCCATGTGTACACCCCCGAGCAGCCAATTTTGTCACGACCGATGGCTGCGAGAGCGCACTCAAATCAGCCGCTGCTCGTTGCGTGTGTGGGGGGCTTTAGTTAAACAAAGTGAATTGGCTGTGGTTGGGTTTTAAGTATTGGTGAGCAAGAACACACTGAAAGTTTTATAGCAATTAGAATTGCTGTTTCTCTCATTTTCTGCTCATGTACAAATACCTGACAGAGGCACTAAACCAGGTGTTTCAAACTTATTCCTATTTTGTAAAAAATATCTTACGAACTTTTTTGTAGATTAGATGTAGATTTTTATTAAAGTTTGCACAACATACAAATATCATAAATTAATAATCAGATAAACCAAACAAAGAACAGTGAATTGGTGCTGTCCATCATTGTGCTTATGCTGTGCTGCGTTTTGATGGACATTATGGACAATCAGATGTCAAAGTAAAATCACACATTACAATGATGGAGCTACCAGATGAGCTATTTACTTGACATTTTATTTCACACATGCCGCAGTTTTATACTTCTTCCAAAATAAATGTTTAAGCAAAACCTAAAGCCAGCCACACAGTGCTCTATTCCACAAAAATCGTTGTGCAATCGATCCCAACAGGGTGACACGCAATAATCGCAGAACGATGGTTCGGGGAATCGATGCACAACACCTTGGGAAATAAATCTCTGCCCAATACTTTGGATGGGGTCACTCAGTCCCCATCCAAAGTAATGGCGATCGAACAGGGATTTACCAATATGATCTCTGTTCGATCGTCATTTTGTTCCAGCGTGATCGAGCGCTCAAGGTGGACAGCGTTTAGTTCCCAAACAAACGATCATCCGGGAATAGAACACAAAACTAAGCCGTGTATGGGGACCATTAGTTTGTTTCCTTAGCTGATAAGGAAAAAACACAATTGTAGAAATGTTTTCAATAAATATTAAGGTTGGAACATGTCTTTGTCCAGGTTGTTCCACTGAGTATTTGAGTAGGATACCCCAACACCAAACACTTTATTAACCATAAAACAATGCTATTTTTTTTAATGTAAGTGATAATGAAAGTGCTGAAATGTGCTCAGTAATAAAATCCTATTCAGTCAAAGTGCAATACTTCATATTATGTATGGAGATGAGCTACGCACACCTTTGGGAAGACCCCATTAAACACAATCATCTGTATTTTTTAGGTGTTTTTGTGTGAAAGTACGGTACTTTTATTACAACATTGAAGTGACACCAATGGTATTTGTTTGCCACTGTTCAGTAGTGTAAATACTTGGATATATATTTATTTTTACAGATCCCAAAAATCTAAATTAATCCAAAACTAGCATCAGTAAAGAGAAAAAAAAATGACTACGACTTCCCTGGAATCTAAGGAATTTCTATTCATTAGTATCCGAGTCTCCATGTCTTCAGCTGCCGAGGCTGAACATCACAGGTAATGACAAGTGTACACAATTGTTACCAAGAATATTATTTATTTAAAAATAGTGAATTTTTTTATTTCTTTGTTTATTTTATTTTTTTATTTTTTAAGTCTTTACATAAGTATTTGGGATTCAGAACTACCATCATCCAAAGAAGAAGCCAAAAAAGAATATCACATTCACATGTGTGCCTTTAAGCGCTTGGAAGGTGCTTGTCAAGTACTGACTAATGTCCCAATCTTTTGGGGGAAAGTGCAAAAATTTACCAGGTTCCTCAAGACCCTTTTTTTTTTTTTTTTTTTTTTTTTTTTAGGTTATCCTCTTCCTTCCAGATTTAAGAATAAAGGAGACATTGCTCTAATAGATCTCAGAAAGCAGCATAGATTAACTCCTAATTTTCTGCTGTGTCCACAATATAATGAACAGCTACATTATTTATCTGGGCTGACAATTTAAAACAATATACTTGGCTCATCTGCAAGCCTCCAAAAATGAGGAGGAGTGGTCCATGGCATGGTCTACTGTAGCCACATGTTCTATCAATGTTATTACAATCGAATATGCCTAGGGTCATGGTAAGGTGGTATATGGTTCCCCTTCGCCTAGCACATATGCACTCGACTGGACCTCCGACTTGCTTCAGAGGATGATGGCTTCCTCAGGGGATGCTATAACCAAATGTGTTTCATTGATTAGATTGACATATTGGATATAAAGTGGATCCTACAGCGTGAGAACATCAGGAGGAGCGAGGAACCCACAAGGTCTCCAGTAATAGTAAATTAAGTAATTGTCTTATTGTTGAGTCTTTATGTTAATCTTGCAAGTCCGTGCATTTCTTTTATGTCTAGAAAAACGTATGTGTCAGTATTCCTTTAGCAGCTCTGTCGGATTCCCCTCTGCACTGTGCATCCTCCCGATATCCTCATGCTGTAAGATCCACTTTTGATCCAATATATCTATCTAATCAATGGAACATGTCAGGCTTAAGCATCCCCTGAGGAAGCCATCATGCGAAACGCATTGGGACTAAAACCCCTAGACCACCTATTTATTAATAGATCTGATTTTAAAGATTATATTTATTACATTTGTAAATGTTATCTATGGATTGATGGAACATGTTTTTAAGATGTATTGGTTGTAAGATCAGTGCAATAAAACTGGAAACATAAGGTAAAATATTATTCTATTATATACTGGGCCTTAAAAGTCCTCCAGTCTCCATTCAGGAGAGAACATTGAAGTGTATAGAAGATTCCTCCTTTTGGCTTTGTTTCCACTTGTGTGGAAGCTGGCGGCGCGATTGCCGCCGCTAAGAACCGCCGCCGCTAAGAACTGCATCTCATGCAGTTTTTAGCAGCGGCCATTGACCTCTATGGCCGCGGTCAGTGCTGGGCGGCCGCGGAATCGCGCAGACCGCCGCCTAAAAACTCGGTCGACCGAGTTTTTAGGCGGCTGAACCGCGCGATTCCGCGGCCGGGGACTAGCCCATTGAATAGAATGGGCGCGGATGTATCCGCACCGTGCACAACCGCGGGCTTCCACTTCAAGTGGAAACAAGCCCTTATACCCTCTCACTGTTGTATTATTTTCACGTTGTTGTACGAACAGGGATACAAACGCTCACACACACGCATGCTTTATTTTAAGCTGTGGTAGCCCAGAAGGTTTAATTCACACGCTGTGAAGCGCTGAGGTCTATAGCCTTAGTATCCGCCACTATTTAGGTATGAAAATTTGTATGAAACTAACAAAAACAAAGGAAACCCATGAAACTAAACTAAAACCTTCTAGATTAGAGCCACAGCTCAAAGTAGTAAATGTATGGCATATGATGTACATGGGAAATGTTCAGATACATCTATATATTCCACATGTCGAACACATCTTGAGCCTGCAGCATAGGAATAGACTATACACAGAAATTTTTCACTAAAGGCTTAGGCTCCACTGTCCACTGGTTGCTGCGTCAATTTGAAGGCAACGGAGGCTCGGACCAGCAGATCCGCGGCTCTGAGGAGACGTAAAGCGCCATTGGCAACAATGGGCAGCTCATGCACTCTATTAAAACCCCTGTGTTCAATGCAGGGGTTTTAACGCAGAGTGGAGACTAAGCCTGCCACAAAAGGTATACAAGTGTTAAACCTTAATAGCTGCCTCAGTTTTCCCAAATGACCTGCTTATTGTTATCATTATGACTTTCATATATGCTAGCCAACGCTTTAGGGATTAAATGCGACACAACTAGCTAGGAAAGCTTATGGTATGTTACCGGATGAAGTAAGGAATTTTTATTGAAAAACACAGGAGGCGGGTACAGTGCGATTACATTCCACAGTGATTTCAGCAATACTACCCCCAGGGCCTGTTCCTATCACAGGAGGGAAATGTCTCAAGGAATCCTGACATTCTCTGCAAGCTGCCACTCGCTGCACCTCCGCAATACCAGCACTACATACAAAACTTCGTAACTACACAAATGACATTGCCCACAGAACGAAAAATGTCAACACACACAATCACAGCATTGTTGCACAGAAGAAATAGGATTCTCACATACCAAAGTAATGGCGTTCCCATGATTAGAAATTGTACACAAACAGATCTGCTAATCATTTTTTGTACTAGTCAATATTCAAATGAGATTGTCACATGGGTAAAGGGGACACCTTGTTTAACATCTACTGTTTCTTATGGACTGTTAACCCCAACCCCACGTCCCAATTCATAAAACAGAACAGACACTGTTCTTTGGCGCTCATTTGTTCTTAAGTTGATTAAATATTCTAAGAAAGATCACACCAAATGATAAATTATATACATGTATACATTCCTTTAATGGTAATCATATGGCCAAAACACAAAGCACACACATAGGACATGCTTCCTTTCTAATGATATTTATCAATTTAAAAATGATCAGAATCTAGATTTAAATCCAGATCAGTTTAATTATTCTAAACATAGTAACATGTTTGTACATGTAACACATACCAGATTTCTTGGGACTATAAGACACACCCAGTTTTAAGAGCAGAAAAAAAATATTTAATATGTTTTCACATCAATTGGGTTAATGCAATGGATTAATATGAATGCAATATCAAATTTAGCCAGTAGATGTCACTGGCAGCAGTACTATGACAGCACAACATCATCTTCCTTACTGACTGAGAGGAGGCGGGGGGCCGAGGGGAGAATGGCTGCAGATCTCCTCTCCCTCTCTGGCTGTGACTGTGTCCGTAAAAGCTGCAAAGTGATTGAAGTTTCCACAGACACGGAGAGAGGTATAAATGGCAGTTCATTAATCTCTCTCTTCATTGCTTATACCAGCAGGGCTCTGGGCTTTCCTGGCATAAGCAATACAGCTCAGATGGGAGATCCGGACACCAGCCATGCCCGCATCTCTTATCTCATTTTGGGGGTAAAAAAGTGCATCCTATAGTCAGAAAAATATGGTAATTACCAATGGGTCAAATTGGGAACTGGAAAATAAATAAATAAATAAAGATCGATTGCTTATGGGTAATCTTTTTAAGCGGGGCCTAGACATGAAGATTGCCATTAAATTGACTGACGCTTGATCGGGATGTGATGACATCAAGCTGCGCTTGAGCATCCGTCAATAAGAATGGGAATCAATGCGCACCAGTGTGCACTACGATTCCTGCTCAAAACTTTGGATGGGGACCCACCCCATCTAAAGTATTCGCGACCGACTTTATCTAAGTCTCAGCTTTATGGAGACTATGCTGTGTGGATTGGACTGCCTTGCCACAGTTACTGCCAAACCCTTCAATTTTACGTGGAACTACAAATGTCCACAGGATGACCACCAGTTGGGTGTCCCACTGAAGTTAATTAAATTGTGTAGGAAATATAGTAGATACAGTCAGGCAGGTATGAAGTATTTTTCTACAGGGTGGTATTAGTTTTATTTTTGAAGCACGACAAGGATGAAAGTGGATAGGAAGCAGAAAAATTCAACTCTTCATTACTGTACACAAAGACATGCTGCATCACTGACCTTTGACACTCAACTATGTAAATGGTCTAAACAAGGCAAATCTCAAGAGAATAGACAGTTATAATTGGAAAAAGGTTTAGCTTTAAGTAAAAATAAACTCTAAATATGATTCAAACATTACATATCGGTTATATCCACCACTAAAGCTGGCCATACATGTTTTAACTGATTCAATCAAATATTACTGAAATGTAGCATAAAATGGAATGAGCAAGGATTGGTTAGGTTGTAAATTTTCAGTTGATTGTGCAAGTAACTGAAGACTTTTTTAGGGGGTTTCTTGACCTGCAGTATTATGGAGTATGCGCTCAAACCGCATACACTGCATGGTACCAATGAGCAATTAAGACTGATGGTTGATATTTAAATTGCACAATTCACGTACAACTTACACTGGTACAACACTGCTTCAGCTGTAAAAAAAACAAAAAAAAAACACTTAATCCAAAAAGAGTCTCCATCGAAACGTGCTTCCTCGTATAGGTCCATATGGTATAGATATATCCTTTGTTGCCATTTCATGATGGGTAACAAGATCCAACATGGACCAAAACGCAGAAAGAACAGTGAAATCAATAGATCTAAATATTTCTAGGCTTCAGGTTAAAACAACTTTCATCCCAACCCCTGTCCATCATGGTTAGATGATGTAAACATTTTGCCAAGCAGTTTCTGCACATTTATTCAGTACTGTACTTATACCAGCAATCATATTTCCCAATCTGGCAATGCCCAGCCTACCACACAGCGATAAGGCTGGCCAGTCTGGCAATAGCCAGCCTACCATGCATTGATAAGGTTTACCAGTATGCCAATGCCCAGCCTAATTCACAGTGATGAGGTACCATAGTATGCCAATGCCCAGCCTACCACACAGTGATGAGGCATCCTTTTATGCAAAAAATAAGAGCCTACCACAAACCAAGGCTCCCCAGTCCCTTAGGAACCAAATTAAAGGAATCTGTTTTGCATAGATTACACTGTGTGGTTCCATCGACCTATGTTAGACAGTTAATATCTAAATTGCACAAGTCAATCAAAAACTGGATCGAAAATTGATGTGTGTATGGATTGTTTAAGAGTCCACTACTTCTATTCATAAGATGTTTTGCAAAGAACTTAAACAGCTGTACAAAGCGTGGATATCCATGTAGGAAACAGTGAAACAGAGCCCCCAGTGTCCTCATACCCAGTAGACTCATTACACACCACTCTGCACTGTAATCCAATCTTCTGTAACCTCATATACTCATCCAGTGAGTAACTGCCCAGGAATGGGGAGTCTATACTCGGCACATAATAGACACGGCAGGCATATTTGGAAATGGCATTGCTTTATAATGATTTCTATATAGACATTTTCTATTTTAGTACATTCAAAAAGTTAAAAAAAAAAGTGCAACAGGCAAAACTCACAGCAAACCCACCAAAGGTTGTGACGGGTCAGCGCTCATCATCTAATTAGAGTTATTGCTCTCCATACAATTACTGAACATGACATTAGCCATTCACAACAAAGAATGAAGGAGCCATGTGGAATCATCACTAACTACATTAGAGAACAGCAGATTTTTCTGAGATGAGGAGGTGAACATAGACTTTGATATCACCCAGTTTACAACGCTGTGATTACCCCAATCCCACTGCCTGATGTTCAGCATCTGGCCAAACATTTCAAATGGAAAGGAAGCAAAACTCTGCAATGTAAGGAAGCAGGCCCTTCCTCCCACACCCCTCTATCACAAGCCAACTACCCTTCCCCCTACAAGTCCACCTCCAAGCTATGTCAGCAACCCTAGTACACACCTTGTTACTCAAACATCAGCTACAGTGCATGGAACCAGGATACGCACACAAATCCTGACAGTATGCCCCCCCCCCCCCCCCCATATCTTTCATAATAAGAAGCCGCTAACATGGATAAGTGACTGACAGCTTCTCGTCTCTTAACACACTGTAAGCATTAGATGGAGAACGGCAATCATACACAGAAACCTTCCTCTAACCCAATACTAATCTGTATTACTACCGTCATGCATTTGCACATACCTTTCTTATCTCGCCACTGACACATAGGATTAAAAGCATTCTTGGATTTTTCTTTTCTCTATTACAGCTTCGTGTATAGTCAGTTGAGCTGCACATTTGCAAGTATCTGGTAAAAGGCAACTACTTCTAAAGCAAAACTTTAATGTCGTTACTGCAGCAGTGGTGCCCCATACTAGTAATAATATTAACATTTCTTTCCAATGGCACCTTGCACTGTATTTCTAATCAGGTCCTCTTGTTTACTTTTAAATTTTGCTAAATAATCTTGGCTAGGGCTCCACTGTCCATTAAAAAACCTGTGTTGAACGAGTGCACTAACGGCCCATTGATGGCAATGGGGCTTTAACAGGGCTGTCTCCACAGGGTCTATGGGAATGCACCAGAAGCTTCAGCAGACAACAGTGGATCCCAGCATACAGTGGAGTCTAAAGGGCATAAAATGATTGCTTATGAAAACATAATTTGATCGATTCCTTTCTGTAGTTCTGTCCACATGCTCCATTGAACCAAAAGACACAAACCGATTGCAATGCCAAGAAAACCCGTCAGATACTACGATCTACTGAAATTTACTAACATGATCACAGCCCAGTCGACTTTTATTTGATTTGAATGACTTTTGGATGGTTCAGCTAAAAAGGATTGAAAAAAACAATTGCTCTGTAAGTAGATCAAATGGAAAAATCAAACCATGCATTCCCACCTTAACTAAGGTGGGAACTAGCAACTTTTTCCTACAATGCACTTGTATAACAATGTTCTGGCTGTAGAAACTGCTTGATCCATAAAGATCCTTTATGTCCATGTGCTATAGCAATATCCTTAATTGCCATTTCATGATTGGCAACACAACCCAACAAGGGTCAAACCCCAGAGAGAACACTGAATACCATAAATGTATATAGGTCTAGGCTTTAGGTTAAACCAACATAGTTCATATTTTACCAAGTAATGGTATCCATCATTACTAAATAACACATACACCTCCAAGTGTACTAAGACCATGAACCTTTAAGCACCATTGGCAATGCCCTGCCTACCTAAATCCACACATTGATGAGGCACCCCATTCTTGAAATAACCAGCTAGCGGCACACTTATGCTCGGCATACACACACCGAGCAGGTCAGATAGACCTGCTCCGATGTATGCCG
>CM070032.1:72619764-72633703 GCA_036250615.1 Ptychadena robeensis | reverse complement strand
CGATCGGATGGGTGATCGAGCGGCCATGGAATCCGACTGTGTATGGCTGGCTTAAGATTAAAAACCATGAGGAAGTCATTATGACACAATCACACAAAAGGAAAACCTACAATGAAGAAAGTAACCATGGAAATGGCTTAACAACAGGACATACACAAAAAAAGTTTACATAGCAAGCTAAATGTCTATATGTGTTCTGGGCTGAGCTCCTGTGTGTATTACCCTGTCTAAGAGAATAAATCCAGTTTGAGCCATAACAGCACCTAAAAGGACTTTCATTGTCAAAGACTTGGTGGTCCAATATGATACTTTTGAGTATGATCATCTGCAGACCTGAAACACAAACCCTACAATATTACGCAATTCAAACTTCATATGGGGTGAAATGATGAATCTTTCCATGTAAATCTGAGTCATACTATATATATTACACACACATTATTTATAGGGGAAACTAGCATCCCTACTCGGGACACAACAACCCACATAATGTCTATGGGCTGCTTAATTATAAGAAATAATATGCACAAAACAACAAAAGATTCATTAGCATTGACAATAGATAATGCTGATGGTACGCTTTGGATTGCTACAGTGCATATATTTTCTGTAACTGTTCTTATAAATGAGCCTCATACATCCACAGAACGCAAGGCATAGACCAAGTCACCTCAACTACATGCCATGCCAAAACTAAAAGCCTACATAACACATTTAAAAACAAACGCCGAATGGCAGGCCAAGAAACACAGCAGCCATCCCCTGAAATAACAGCGAGCTGCGTCTCCTGTTACACATTCTCAGTGCTATGGGCACTTCTTAATACTGGAAACCTTTACTACCCAACTGCACTTATTAATTGTGCCTCTTATTAACAAATAAAACTAAAGTCATAATAATATTAACACTTCAGTCAGACACTAACAGAAATGCTTCTGAATAGGAAGAGAACAAGAACTTATTAGAATTCCAAAACAAACGTAGACAACTGGTTTTAAAATACCACCATTTTAATGCCCATCTTACATATAAGGTGGCCTTACACAGGCCGATTTTTTAATTGATTCAAGCATACTCAATCACCATGCACATTCCTCAATTGCACGGGTATCGACCTGTGTATGACGACCAGCCTAAAGCTGGGCATAGATGGACTGATTCCTGCCCGATTCAACAGCTGTCGTGCACATTCCCGCATCTGATCGGCATCAGGTCGGCAGGGAATCGGGCGCTCCAACTGGTCGTACTGACGCACAGTGATCCGGCATGAAGGATAATTCATATCGGATCCCATTAGATCAGATGGTAACGGCTGTCCCCATCCGAAGTAATGGATGGCACACAAAGGTTGCCCAGCTTTAGCAATACTTGCATCACTGTCTAGTATCGATGGATGGTACTATAAAAACCAATTCCTTGAATGTGATATCTTTCCACCTACCAAGATAAAAGGTGTGTGTGTGTGTGTTCCATAATACAATTGGATACAAATGACAACACAGAACCTGTGTACAACACAGAACCTACTTGTACAATTTACTGAAAGGTCTCAACCTGACCAGTTATGGTCCTTTCCATTCTATGGTCCATTTCCATCAATTTTGTTAATAGAATAAAGGAATCTAATTTCAAACGATCAACCTTAACTAATAATTTTCCTGCTCGATCAAACAGAACATTTTCTCAACACAACCTCATCACACAAAAAAGTAAGGCGACTACTACAAGCCAAAGTTATGCAACAGTTTTTAGCAAAGTGCTTACTGCAGTGATCCGCTATATATAAAATTAGACGTTTAACAGACACCCAACATAATACCAAGCTTATGCCTTCAGGGAAAGTAAGTACATACTGCATGGGACTGTTCACATTTGTATCGTTTAGACACCTGTTAACAGACTTTAAAGAACACCTAAAGTAGGCTATGGAGGTTGTGCTCAATTATTTACACTTTGGAATACAGTGAGTGCATTTAAAATATTCTAGTCAATGTATACTTTGTATACATATGTATACAGCAAAGCTCATAAAATGAAAGACCAGCCAGAGTAGAGCCATAGAAATAGAAACTATAGAAATAGCGTAAAACTTGATTGTTAGTTTTTCATGGAAAATCTGAAACCAACTTTAAATGCAGAAAGGAGGAAGGAAACCCAGAGATAAGCTTATCCTAGAGAGTTTAATCAACATGATCATAGGTGTCATGGGAGATGCTCAGTCTACCACAAGGATGAGATGTATTTAGGAGTACAGATCGGTTACACTGCTAATCCCACTAAATCACTGCCAGTCTATGGGCAGATCAGCACCCTGGCAGGGCTGTCATGCCAGCTCCCCAGCAGAGAGCCGCATGGTGCAGGCAGCGTCATAACATGTGCCTCCTCCATGTGATAAGCACAGGAATGCCACTTGTAAGATTGTCCCTCCGTCCATACACACCGCACACTATTCACATGCACAGCTCGGTGCGGTGATGGACTCGCACTGTAGAGGCAAGAACTTGGAGGAAGCCAGGCATCCTATCACTGGCCGTTCATACAACGCTTCACTTATTACTAAGAGCCAGCCATGACACCCTCCAGCTGCGCCCGACACTCACCTAGATCGTCCATGATGCCGCTCAGCCGGAGCGCTCCCCGGGAGTCGGATACAACTTTCACACTTCAAGGCACGAACGCGCATCCGCCTGCTGCGTGCGCGTGCACAACATGCACTTCAGCCACACCCCAGCAGTTCGTGCGTAACCCCGGCGTCACGCGCATCCTGAACCCCCTCCGTTTGCGTGGGGTGGCTCGCGGTTGGATGCGCGCATACTTGGCTGCGCGTTCTTGATGCCCCCTATTAGTTCGGGCTGGGTGCCTCATGGAAGCAAGCGGTGGTAGATTATATAGGATAGATGGCATTAGATACCGTCTTGTGTGGCTGCTCGCTCCTGTTCTGTACAGTGCTAGATACCATGTTACAGTGTATTGTACCATATTACAGTGTATTGTACCATATTACAGTACGTTGTACATATTACAGTGTATTGTACCATTTAATGGTGCTCGATATCATATTACAGTACTTTGTACAATATACATATTACATCACATTGTAACATTTATTATGGCTAGATGACATATTACAGTACATTGTACATATTAAAGTGTGTTGTGTCATATTATAGTACATTGTAACATATCACAGTGTGTTGTGCCATAATATAGTACATTGTACATATTATAGTGCATTGTACCATATATCACAATACATTGTACCTTATAATAGTGCTAGATACCATATTACATTGTGTTGTACCATATTTCAGTGCATTGTATAACATTACAGTACATTGTACCATATATTATATTGTAACTTTTAAAAGTGCTAGTTACCATATTACAGTAGAGAAATCCAAGATGACATTGGATGGTCCATTTTTTATCAACAGATTTGATTATTCAAGAGAAAATTTTTAAATCTTTTTTTTACCTTGCCGGCTTTATAGTCCGCTCCCTTCTTCATCATCAGATGAGGTATAACAGAAGAAGAGGAAGAAAGTAAGAAAATGGGGGTTTCCAAGGTTAAGAATAACTTCAAATCAATCTTATATAGCGAAATTATTAAATATTATTAATAATTTCGCTATACAAGATTGAGTTAAAGTTATTCTTAACCTTGGGAACCCCCATTTTTTACTTTCTTCCTCTTCCACCATATTACAGTACATTGTACAATATATTACAGTACTTTGTACCATTTAATAGTGCTAGATACCATATTACAGTACATTGTACAATATACATATTACAGCGCATTGTAACATATAATATGGCTAGATAACATATTACAGTAGATTGTACATATTACAGCACATTGTACTATATCACAGTACATTGTACATATTGCATGGTACTATAGTACAGCACATGGTACAATATTTAGTGCATGCTACTTCGTTACAGTGCATGGTACAATAGTACAGTACATGGTACATTTTAGTGAGTACTACTATAGTACATTTCAGATTACAATGCATGGTACTATATTACAGTGCATAGTACTATAGAACAGCACATGGTACAATATTTAGTGCATGCTACTTCATAACACTGCATGGTACTATAGGTAGTACAGTACATGGTACATTTTAGTGAGTACTACTATAGTACATTACATATTACAGTACATGGTACTTTATCATGGGTCAGCCCTGACTATTATTGAATGTCTAAAATTGAAGACTTTTTTTCTCATCAGATACAGTGACAAACATTTTTATATGAAAGCACAAGAAACACAAGAGCAAGTTTCAATTGATGATGGTGGAGTGAGGAGTGTTAGAAACATGATATTCTATACTATATATGTTATTATGAGTAAGATATTTCCACAAACCACAGAATGCTTCCCAAAAAAGTTAGGTTACAAGGCGAGGAATAAAACATATATATATATATATATATATATATATATATATATATATATATATACTGGTGTTGCGCCTTCATATAGTCTTAAAGGATGAAAAAAAGCAAAAAATTACTATAAAGCTTCACAGTTTTACTGTGATTATGCCAGTAATTTAGCAGTATGTGGAATTTATTGCATCACTATGCAATAAACCGGCCCCAGCTCTGGTCTCTAGCTTATACACGTCTCCATTTTGGCTTTGATTTCCCAATGATAGATCAGCGTGTGCGTTCGCGCAGATTAATCATTGATCCATCGTTGGGAGATCGAAGGCTGCCCACCTTGAACAATCAATCCCAAAGAATCGAATAAAACAAGGGATGCTACAAGTCGCTATTTTCCTGCTCGATTTCCATTATTTTGGATAGGAACCCGCAAAGAATCGGCCAGGGATCAATTCCCCACAATCGATTCCACGATCAAAGAGTGCACGTCGATCAGCATGGTGACGCAACGTGATGTTAGGATCCAATGATCGAAGGGGAATCTATGCATGTATGGCTAGCTAGCTTCAGAATACTGAAGTGAATAAGGAATACATTGCATTGACAATTAGGTTAGCAATAAATTGGTTGATTATGTAATGATTTTCTTTCGATGGGCGATTCAATTTAAAATTCCACTTGTATAATCGACTTGACCAACATGTCCAATCACTTTAGAGCAATTTTTTTGTTCGATATCCATTTCTTTTTGGTCTATCAATTCCCAAACAGACCAAAAAGTCGATCGTTTTATTCCACCGAACAAAATTATCCAATTATTATGTATCCAAAAATTATGCATTCACCAGCCTTAAGCCCCCCATACACCACATACAATTATCATGCAACTTCTGTACAACCAACTTTTCTTCTACCAAAACCATGTAATAGGAGGACCTTTCTACACCTTCCAATCACTATGTATTCTATCAGGGAGGACCCGGCACTACATAGTTGTTGGTAGGTCTCATGAAAGTTGTATGGAGGAATCTGAAGGTGTATGGTGGGCTTTACAGGGACTTCGTAGAAAGTGTAACTGAGCATCCTATTATATGTTTAGACCTAATTTACCAAAGTCAGCTTCATATTTCTTTCCATTTCCTGCATGTGAATCATGAATCATATGATTGTCAGAAAACTCTTCAAGCTGGAGCATAAACATTTAACTCGATGTAATTGTTACAGCATGGCAGCACTGACAAATGAAATAGCTATGTAATCTGCAACATCTTCTCATCTAATGTAGTGAAATCAGACAAAGCCTATTTGAGAAGGACTTTATTGCCTTGAATATAGAAGTAATGCGACTATGTTGTCACTTCTAGGGATGGACCGAACTGTTCGCCGGAGAACAGTTCGGCGGCGAACGAGCATGTTCGCCCATCCTCTCGCCGGCGGACAGTACAGGTGTTCGACCCGCCCCGTTCGCCGACGAGAAGAAGATCTAAATTCTTCCTCCGGCAGAACCTGCAAGATCGTGCCGGAGGAAGAATCTTTTCACTACAAGACCGGGCATGCAGCCGGTCTTGTTGTGAAAAATCCGGCTTGGAGCAGGAAGTGACGTCAGTGACGTCACATCCTGCGCCCGTAACCAGGAACTATGCGTTCCAGGTTGCGGTCCAAGGACCGTATGTGACGTCACTGACGTCACATTCGGATTTTCCGATTCAAATTTGAATGTGTCCGCGAACAGGGCGGACTTATTTAAAAGTCCGACCCGCCCGTTCGCGGACAGTAAATGGCGATGTTCGCCCATCTCTAGTCACTTCATCTGAGTGAACTCAGACAAACCTTGCCAGCAGAATCAGTAGGTATTTAGGAGGCTTTGCAAGGGCACTAAGGAATATTCAAGAGCCTAGGTGCCCAACCTGCGGCCTGGGGGCCACATGCGACCCCTTGGGCGTTGTTCAGCGGCCCCCCTTCATCCTCCACATGCCCTAAAACCTATTAATGCATAGGGCATAGCAACTCACCTGTGTAGTGGTCACACGCTGACCCAGTTTTCCTAATCTGCTTTGGCGGTTCTACATCAGTAAAATTTGCAATGTTGATCAAGGAAACCAGGTCTACATATGACCGCTGCACCCAGGGGCAGGAGGGGGTGTTTGTGTTGTTGGCTTTTGCCTGTCGGGATCTGGTCCACAGCCCGCTGAGATATGTCGACGAGGGAGGTTCTGGGTCGATGTTATGTGCGGCCCTTTACTGATGCTGAGGGCCGCACTTGTGGCCCTCCATATCAACTCAGTAGCCCACCACTGCTCTAGAGTACATATTTCTGATACTTCTTATAGGGAAAACTGTTCAACCATGCAACCTTGCATCAAAGAAAGTCATCTCCTACCAGTTTGCTTTCTTCATTTCTATGACAAGGTATCGTATTGTCTTTACCCGGTTAGACCCTGAGTGCACCTAAACTCAGAAACCAAGGAAACACAAAAAAAATAAATAATATTTTTGCATACATCTGAGCAGTCCCTGAGCAGTCTTCTAGGGGTTAATAGTTACGGGTTAATAGTTACTTGTATGGCCAATAACTGTACATGTTACTGCAGATACAATGGCCTAAACAGAACTCATTATCTTTTCCCCATCACCTTCCAAGCCTCCACCCTTCTTACTTACAGTAAATAACACCGTCATCTCCCCCATTCCACAAGCTCGCTGCTTTGGTGTCACCTTTGACTCTGCGCTCTCCTTTACTCCCCACATACAGAACATTGCTAAATCCTGCCACTTCCATCTCTGCAACATCTCCAAGATACGCCCCTTCCTATCCATAGAGATCACCAAAGTCCTGGTACACGCTCTCATCATTTCTTGTCTGGACTACTGCAATGTCGTCTATCTACTTAGACTCATTTACTCCTCTAATCACTCCTCATCGGCCTCTCTTCTCTGAAATCTTTACCCTGGTTTTCAATTGTCCAGAGAATTAAATCCAAAGTTCTGTGCCTTGCTTTTAAGTCACTGCACACCTCTTGTCCCACTTACATTTCCAACCTGATACATAAATACACCCTTAGCCGCCCTTCCTCCAGTGACATTCTTATGACATCCTCACTCATAACATGATCACACACACAACTTCAAGACCTCTCTTCTCTAGGGCTGCCTCTACTCTCTGGAACTCCCTCATGCCATCAGACTTGCTCCTACTTTTAGAACTTTAAAAAAAGCCCTGAAAGCACACCTCTTCAGTCTGGCCTACCCATCTTCTCACTCCTAACATCACCACCCTGCCAGTCCAAACCCCCAACCTACCTATTGTTTGCTCTGTTCCCCAACCCATCAGATAAGTAAGCTAGTTTGGACAGGGTCCTCTACTCCTCCTGTGTCGTAACCTGTGTGTTATCTGGTGCTGCATCTCAACTCTAATATAATGTACAGTGCTGCCTAATATGTTGGTGCTATATAAATAAAAGTTAATAATAATGGGAATATATTTGGGCAATGAAGGTAATAATGACAATACATTTGAAATTTCTCAAATGTATTGTGAATATTTGTTGAAAAACTTGTGAAATTTGGCGAATACGACTATTGCCTATGCTGCTCATCACTAGTCGCAAATAGGCAGATCCACTGATTTTCCTAGAAAGCTCTTGTACAACACTGCCATAGCTAGTAGGAACTGGTTTTATTAAACTGGCTTTAATATTAAAGACATTTCATAACCCATGCAGGCCATTCTTCTGATCCAGCCAATGAAATGAATAGAAAATGTTGATATATTGCTGGTATTTCTAGAAAACCTCACTAGTATATATAAGCGAAAATCTACAAGCGTTAGGGATTGATTTTCTGCTACACTGTACAATTCCCTCTAGGATGCTTTAGGAATGCAAACATAACAATGAAGAAGGAAAACACAAGCTATGAAGATGTATTTAAAGTATAGAACTGTATGAAAGCTATCCCTAACCTTATTACCATTGATCCATCAATAATTTTACCACTTTTGATTGAATCAGGGCTTCCGCTTTGATGCTTTTTTTCTTGAGAAGGCAATAAGTGTCCACAACGAAAACCAGAACACATTACAGTGAGATGAAGTCATCGAAACAAATCAATCCCGTTATAAAATGCAGTGAAGGGACATCACTAACATGCACACAGAACAATCCTTGGTAGCCTTAAGCTGACCATACACAGTTCGATTTTCCCTTTCCATCAATTTGAATATTTTTTACTTAAATCAATTGACCCAAGCTAATAATAATTGAGTATTAAATTGAAATAGTATTGTTGGCCATGTTGGTAACTTTAGATTGATTTCTCGGCCTTTTGGCTAAGATCAAGTGTAGTATCTGTTCTTATCAGTTCAGTGCTTGTCATTCCTTCCGGCAGACTGGACGCTCTGGGTAACCTGGACGTCCTGGGAACCGCTCATGGCATACGGTTCGGGGCAGCGCCGGTTTAGGACCCGGGCATGCCCTGGCTGTGACTGGTGCCATGTGGGGTAATTGGCGGTGGTTCCGGGAAACCGTGTCCTCCCCGGAGGATGCGTGTCAGTACCGTCCACCGAGCCTCCTGAGACAACGGCTCTGCTGTCTTGTGACTGGCTTGAAGGGTCGAGGTTTTGAGCCATCGGAGATCTAGTGCCTCTGGTTGGGACCCAGAGGTGCCATACACACTGCACGGTGGGGGACCACCTGTTGTGGCACACGACACTATCACTGAAGCAACACTTTTTAGCAACCACCTCCCGGGGGCGGCCTTTTGGCCCGACCGAGGATTTTTATAGCCGGCCGCTAGGCCTCCCCGTGCTGGCACCGGGCACTTATTTATTTATTTATTTTATGTGACCCTTCCCCACTCCCCTTGCACGTATTGTTTGTTCACCGGTACGGGTTGCTTGTCCTTTTGGACTGCCCCGGAAAGTGGTGGGAGAGACTGCTTACGGCCTCGGCCCGGCAGTCTCTCTAAGTCTTCGTCCCCCCCGACTACTTGGAGACCCGGCTTCGTTGGGTCCCCTGAGGAAAGGGGTTACGGGTCTTAGTACCCAGTGGTCTTGGCCTTCCGTCGGGTCCACAGGGAAAAGACCATCCAGGACGTGGGGCTTCGGCTCCTGTCCACTAGCCATCCTCCGGGGTGCCATTCCCCGCAGTTCCTTGTTGGAACGGGGACAATAGGGCAATTCGTGCTTGCTTTGGGTGTTTTTGTCACTTTTGTGCACTCACTTTTTTAGTTTGCACTGGTGCACTTCGAGTTTTCGAAGGTGTGTTTTTTGCACGCATCCGATGCTCAAAAAAAAAAAAAAAAAAAAAAAAAAATTCAATTGAAATAGTATTGTTGGCCATGTTGGTAACTTTAGATTGATTGTACAAATATCTGCTGGATTTTATATGTGTACATATCAATGATAGACTGCAGAGGATATTAAAGCTTGGCACACACGGGTAGATCTGTAAAAAAATTCTTGTAAAATTAATCAGTGTGCATGCTCACGGTGATTGATTGTACTCTAATCTGTTTACAAAGCTTCCCGTGTCTGCCTTCCTTCAAACGGGATCAATAGAGCCCGTTCGAAGAATCTCGATTAAACGGGGTTCCGACATGTTGGAAAAGCCTGTTCAGTCTCCATAACTTTGCATGGAGACGTGAATCTTCATGCAAAGTATTGGAACAGCTGTGGCTCCTGCCTCCTTCCTCCTGTTAGTGTGAAGGGGGCGGAGCCAGCACTCCTCACTCGGAAGCTGCGTGAGTGAGGCTGCTTCTCCCCAGCTTGTATCATGTTCTGATTCACACATACTACATGCTGGGGAGAACAGGTCCCCATTGAAAGGGAATTGATATGCCCATGTGGCGCACATTGATTTCCATTCAATTGATCCCCGCCGATCAATCACAGCATGGTGACGTCACCACGCTGTGATTGATCGGGGGTCAATTGCATGGGAATGTACCTGTGTGTGCCTACCTAAGATTACAAAAGCTGAATGAATCGAAGATTGATCAAGCAAAGGTTTATGTGTGTATAGCCACCTTTAGGCTTTAAATGAGTCAGGCATTCATTGATCATGTGTTTTTATAAAACAACATTGTTCTTTTTATAGGCCGAGATCACCCAATTTTTCATATTACTACCCAATCAGTAATAATGCAAATAAAATGTGGTCAATCCTCTTATTTTGATATTAACATTATGATAACCAATACATACAGTACATTATGATAACAATGCAATAAATGTTTTTATGCAGTTTATATACAAAATGTAACCATTGCTATTTTTTTTATATGTTTACTATAGGTGTAAAATCAGAAATGATACTCAAACTATGCATGACCACCTTTTGTGCAGAAAATCATCACTGACACCCTCCATGAGGATGCAAAGCCTCAAAAGATAATTGCAAAAGAAGTTACATGTTATCAAAGTGCTGTATAAAAGCACATTAATAGAAAGTTATGTGGCAGGGAAAGGTGCACAAGCAGCAGGGATGACCGCAGCCTGGAGCCGATTGTCAGAAAAAGGCTATTCAAAAGTGTTGTGGACTTTCACAAGTAGTGGACTGAGGCTGGAGTTAGTGCATCAAGAGCCACCACACACAGACGGATCTTGGAATGTCGAATGTCACGCCGCTCCTGAACAACAAACAACATCAGAAGTGTCTTAACTAGAAGAAAAAAAAGAACTGGTTGCTCAGTGGTCAAAAGTCCTCTTTTGTTATGGGAGAAAATGTTTTATCTCATTTGGACACCAAGGACCCAGAGTCTGGTGGGGGAATGTTGAGGAACACAATCAAAGATGCTTGAGGTTCAGTGTGAAGTTTTCCCAATCTGTGTTGATTTGGGGAGCCATGTCATTTGCTGGTGCTGGTCCACTGTGCTTCAGTAAGTCCAGAGTCACCTCAGCAATCCTCAAGGAGATTTTAGAGCACTTCATGCTTGGCACCTGCCAACACTGCCAAAATTACCAGAACCTGGTTTAATGACCATGGGATTACTGTGCTTGATTGGTGAGCGAACTCGTCTGACCTGAACCCCAAAGAGAATCTATGGGTCATTGTTAAGAGAAAGATGAGAGACATTGGTTTCCATACCACCTCAACATGTCAAAGGCTGATAACATCCATGCCACGCCACATTGAGGCAGTAATTGATGCAAAAGGGGCACAAACCAAGTACATATGCAGGATTTTATTTTTCAAAGGTCCAACATTTTTCAAATTAAAATCTTTTTTTATTGATTTCATGTAATCTAATTATCTGACATTTTTATTTTAGGGTTTTCATAAGCTGTAAGCCAAAAATCATAGCAAACTGAGGCTATACATATTTAGCTTTTGCATGTTATCAGTCTATTTCATATGTTAGTTTCACCTTTTAAGTTTAATTACTGAAATGGAGGAACTTTTGGACAATATTCAACTTTTTGGCAATTCACATGTATAAATAACTGGTGTAGGTGGGACAGGTTTATAGGCTTCTTTGCTTGCACACATTTGTTGGTTCTGCCATAACAATTTCAGTTTAATGAAGATTGGGGGCACCACTACACTGCTGATGTTCCTAGTTGATTGGTAGCAGTGATCACAAACTATCTATTTGAACTGAGGATGGCCATACACAGTTTGATATTTCCGTTTGATGAACTTAAGCAGCCCATACACAGGTCAGATTTTCAATCAATCGACTTAAAACGATCAATAGGGGTCGATGATTGAGAATTGAGTTTTGCCCACCTGGTTAAATCGACTTAAACCGACTCAAAATTGAGTGAAAATTCAGTCGTTTTTTGATCGGACTGGATGGTAAATTTTGGATTGGTTCGATTGAAATTGGTTCGGTATTTTGAGAACCAGTGTGGTCAACCATTTTTGATGCGATTTTTTTCTACCTATTCTACCTCCTTCTGATTGAAATTTTAATCGGACTATTTTGGATCGATTGTTTTGTGGATTGAAAAAAAAAATCGTCAAAATCTTGTATTAACATATGGGCCCATGATACAATCGACATACATTTTTAACCAACTTAAAATTGATCGTTTTAGATTGATTGATTGAAAATCTGACCCGTGTATGGGCTGCTTTAAGCTGGCCATACAACCTTTAGATCTCTCTGTCAGATATCCTTTAGATCTACCAACAACTATGTAGTGCCGGGTCCTCTTGCGATTGAAACACCGTTAGCTTGATGGTTTAGAAAGTCCCTTATATTACATGGTTTTGGTAAAACAAAAGAAATTTCTGACAGAGAGATCTCAAGGTGTATGGGAACCCTTTAAACAGTCGATTTATCGTAAGTTGTTTTCCACACACCTGGCACAGTCAACCAATCGTAAAATGGTTGGAAAAAAGATTGGACATGTTGGTACATTTTAGTAGATTATACTAGTATCTGAAGGTATTTCTAGGTACTTAATCTCCATGGACTAGCCACCCATTTGCCTACCCAGCTGATACTGGACGTGGTGCTGGTTTTTTTTTTTCTAGGTATGTTGATAGATTAGTATGTGATTGTACTAAGGAGCATGCGCGCCATAAAACAATTTGTTTTTAAATCAATCACATGGGGTGATGGTAGGATTGATCGATGTTAGACTTGGGAATGATCATAACATCACAGAAGACGATCAAATATAGAATCGATCCACGTATGGCCAGCTTTACCCATAAGGAAATGTAAGTGCTGTAAGCAGGTGACTGCTGTTTATCACATTTACTGTAGGTATATAAATTAACCTAGCTGTATTATATTCTTATATTTATCATACTTCGATACACCTGTTAGTTTCTTTATTGGCTAGACAGGCCCGAATCCTATGTCTAGGTTGGAAAGAGCAAAATGAATTGAAAGGGGAGGTGATGGAGCATTTTTAGCAGCAGAGAAAGATGAGTCTGGTCCGGCAGAGCCCAAGTTAGCGTTCAGTTGTTTTTGGTATTTTTAGACTGGGGGAGGCTGCCTATCTCTAGTAACATACATAAGCCACACAGCACGTCTATTTTTATTGTGGTTTCACTGTGGATTAGATATCAAGAAGGTGTTCACCCATTAGTGGGCCACATGGACGTGAGGGGGTTATATCTGAATACATCCTGTATCACGGCAAGATGGTAGTAAATTACACCTGTCTCACTATCGCTAGATTCAGCCACATGTACCCCTGCCATATGGTTTATCCCACTGGCAGCAATTTCGGTATTTAAGGTGTATAACTAGGAATCCTGACATCCATATGCTGCAGCTTATTATGGCGCGTCTTGCCACTTGTACGACAGGTGTGCTGTAAAACAACCTTCCCTTTAAAGCCTAGGAATTCCTATCTGTATTCCCACAGTGAAAGACAGAGATGAAATTGTGCTCAGGAAAGCTGCAATGACTAAAAATAATCCAAGGAGAAGTGTTCGTACGTTTACACCAGTTTTCTTTTACCCTCAGGGTGTGTGTTTTGCAGTTGTAAAGTAATACATTGTCTTCATTTAATTTCACATAAGCTAGCCACACATGGTTCAATTGACTGTACAATCAATGTAATTCGATAAATTTTTTT
>CM070032.1:72562066-72585959 GCA_036250615.1 Ptychadena robeensis | reverse complement strand
CCCCCCCCCCGTCCTTTTTTCCCATGATGGTACGATCCTGCTGTGTGTGAGGACACAGCTGACAGGGAAATATATCGGCAGCTGTGAGCCTGGCTGAGCGGCCGGTTACTGATATGGCTGTAATGGCGCCCCCTTTAATGAGGCGCCCTAAGCAATTGCTTCAACTGCTTATCAGTAAAAACGGCCCTGCTTTTGGGTGTTTTTCAGCCAATGGACCAGGGAACCTAATCACAGTAAATGGCACCATGAAAAGAGCGCAATACATGAGAATTCTCAACGACAATATCAGGCAGTCTGCAGAGAAACTTGGCCTTGGGCCCAGTGGACATTTCAGCATGACAATGACCCAAACACAGCAAAAGTGGTGAAGAAATGATAAGCAGACAACAACATTAATGTTTTGCAGTGGCCCGGCCAGAGTCCTGACTTGAATCCAATTGAGAATCTGTGGAGGGAGCTAAAGAGCAGGGTGATTGCAAGAAGACCCTCCAACCTGAAAGATTTGGAGCTCATTGCTAAAGATGACTGGGCAAAAATACCTGTGGAGACATGCAAAAATCTGGTCTGCAATCATAGGAAGCGTGTGATCGCTGTAATAGCCAATGAAGGCTTTGAAATGTATAAATATTTTTGGACATGACAGGTTTTGCTCAAATGTAAATAAAATTTGAGAATGTTTAGTTTTTTTTTCAAAAAAATGCCTCTTCTACATCGTCTTTTTGTCATTTGAGAGACACCTATGTCCTTTACCATCAAAAAATAACTTACTGGTTGAATAAAAGTAACTTAAAGTCAGAATTTGTCAGGGATATGAATAATTATGGGCTTGATGGTAAGTATTACCATTGCTTGGTAAGCTGAGGTGCGCCTCCATGAAAGGAAGTTCAGTATAGCACTCAGTATAGCTTTCCAATCAGATCTTCCTGAATCTGCTGGTATCATGGGATTGTTGTTTCAGTTTGATAGTGAGATCTCAACTTTGCTCTTAAGGTGGCTACACTTTTGGGTCAATATCCCATTCCTAATTTTATCACCGTATTTTTCAGACTATAAGACGCACCAAAAGTTTTCAAAAGAAAATTAGGGAAAAAACACATAGCCATTCAGATATCAAGTGAATATACAGAATGTTCCAGAAAAGTAGGCAGGACTGGACCATGCAGTATTCACTCTATATTCTTCCAGCCAAAAGGCCAGTGCCAGGAGGGAGGTCTTGGCTGCAGAAGAGAGTGCAGGGCTTAAACTTTAGCATGTGTTTACACACTAGCAGTACCTATTCTCTGAACACACTGACCAACTTATGAAGAGACACATTTTACAATCTGGCACTGAACAACTTACCCATGAGCAGCTATTTACATATGGAAGAAGATAAGAGTCTGTGTCACAAAATGTATTTATTGCAAAGCAGATTTTTTATGTTATTACACAACTCATGTCATCTTATTGTAAAATGTGTCTTTCCATAAGTTGGTCAGTGTGTTCAGAGAATGGGTACTGCTAGTGCTAATGCAGATAAGATTTCTTCTTGGCAGTGGCTTTTGGCTTGGCTGGAAGGAATGGAACAAATTTCAGCCTCATGGGATGCAGAGCTTTTGCTCTCAGAATTGTTGGGACAAAACAAAAAAAAATTTTTTTTTTACATATTCGGACCATAAGATGCATATTCCTATTGATTTTAGTGATTTTGGTAAAAAAGTTTGTCTTATAGTCTGAAAAATACAGTATATTTCTTTTTAGAGCTAAGCTGTCCAATGTCAATGTGGAAACGAAAAAACCCTAATAGGTCAGGTTGTTTACTGTACATTCAATCCATTTGCATGTTGATTGATTACAAAGAAACAATTATTGAAAAAAGACTTTGTGCACCAGTTGCAGTGTTTCCTCATTGGTTGTTAAAGGAATGGGCTGCCTTATTGGCCAAAAGGGAATTTTAAAATCAATTTGGCAGCAGACAAATACACGCGTATTTTCTAAAAATATCAAGACCAAAATAAATAAAACCATATAACTATATTGGTATTTATTTAGTAATGTGACTGTTACAGGGGTGGTATGTGAAATCTGGAAGTAAAATAACATTGGTTGTGAATCGATTTTTCATTTTTTTTTTTTTACCTAAAACAAATGTTATTATATATATATATATATATATATATATATGTTATAAAAAGCTATGATATATTTTCCCTTGAAATTAGGTTGGCCCTTAACCTTCTGAGTGTTCTGCCCGAGTTAACTCGGGATGAGTTTCATGCATCATGCATCATGAAACTCAGCCCCAGTTAACTAGAGCCACGCTCTAGGTCTCGCCGTCTTCTTATGGCGGTCGGGAGCATCAGCATGTATGCCGATGCTTCCGGGTCCGCCCCCGATCACGTCACCGGTGATGCGAAGGGGGCGGGGTAGGCGGCGCCATAGACCACCGTGTAACTGGAAGGGCGTCGCTTTTCTTCAGCATAAGTCCGGCGTTTCCAGTGACGCCGGACTTATGCTTACATCTTCCAGCTGAGCAGGAAATCGTGGTGGAGCATATTGTGCTCCGCCGCGATTGCCAGTGGCACGGTTATGAAAAAAACGTGCCATGGGCGAAACGCTCAGAGGGTTAAAGACCAACATCAGTGACCTGTTATATGTTAAACTGGCCATAGACTGGCAGATTGCTGATTCCCGATTATTGGCAGCCAATCGACCGGCCAAAAATTGCATGCGCCAACCTGGCAAGATCGACCAGGAATTTGCCGCATGTCAGATTGCATGGTCAGACATGCCGGTAAATTACTGGCCAATCCCATTACATTTAAATAGGTGCCCAGCCAATTCTGGGCATTAGCGGCCGTGCGTGATGACATCATCAAGCAAGGTCATCTGCTGAGAAATTGACACTTCGATGCCCAGCTTTAGGCTTCATTTCCACGGCATCAGATATTGGATGCTGTGGAGGCTTAGAAATAAAAGCATACCTTTTCCTTTCCTTCTCCCTGTGTCCTCTGTTCCTTTTAAGTAGAAAAAGTCACTTTTGAGTGCCTGTCAATAGAACAGCAGAAATGCCACATTCACTCATTCAGGGATCTGTCGCCCCATGTGGGCAAACGCTGATTGGCGGCAATTGGTGCGCTAATTGGTGTTTGTATGCTAGGCTTTAAACAACCAGCCATGACTCAGCAGCACGTACACAGCAGGTGCTACCTTTAAGGGGACACACCAAGAAATAAGCACTATACAGCATTTATAATACAGCACAGATAATACAGTTATGTGTCCCTATCTCAGATCACTACAAGATTTTATTTTATTAGTGAACTACTATAAACGTTAGGGGTGAGAGAGTAGGAAATCTTTCTGGTTTCAAAAGACCTTGAATATTGGTGTATTAAAGAAACTGAGAAGTGACGTTTTTCTGGATCTTACAGATATGGTAAAAGGGAAGAAAGTACTTGTCACTGGCTCCAGTACTGGGATTGGAGAGCAGATCGCATACAAATTTTCAGAAATGGGAGCTCATGTCATGCTCACAGCCAGAAGAGCCCAGCGACTACAAGAGGTATGTTTTACACTAAAATGTGTCGATGTTAAATTGACAGCCAATATTTAAATTGTACAAGTTGAAAGTTCAAATATGTCATGGCAATTTATTATGTTATAACTTAGTAAGTGCCATGCAAGGCATTTAATGTTAATAAAACAATGTTTCTATTAAAGTCTGCACAGGGCCGGGACAAGGCAGAGGCAGAAGAGGCACGTGCCTCTGAGCGCTGCTTAGGGGGTTTTAAACTCCCTGAGAAGCGTAGAAACGGGACGTGTTACACGATTATCTCCCCTCTGAGGCAGAGGCTGAGCTGCCCAAGCGAATGCGACCCCCCTCTCCAGCCGGCAGAGGGGGGGGGGGGACATCGCCGATCCCAAATGCTCCTCACATGCGCTCTTCCCCACCCCGGACTTGAGGCTGGAGGGGGTAGTGCTCTCCAGCGGTCAAGAGGGGGGGGGGTGGATAGACCACACGGGGACGGGGAGCATGTGGATCGGCGAAGAACCCCCCCCACCACCCCCCGCTCTGAATGGCGGAGAGGGGGGGGGGGCGCACTGGGCCCTCTGCCTCAGCTCAGCCTTGTCCCGGTCCTGAGTCTGCAGTGACTGTATTCTTATATGTTGGAAAAGCAACCTGATGGCTGTTTGTACATTATCTGTAAAATACAAATTTCCACTTACAGTGTGTTAGTCCTACTACACATAACTTGAAGTCACAATGCAAATAAATAATAATAAATGTTCTAATTTAGTTTTAGAAATAATGTTTGTGTATGTAATGAATAAGGGCGGCCTTTCAGTTTAGACTACTTGGATAATCCTTAAGGGGGACTCTCTCACTCAGTTGTCATCTTAAACAAATATATAGCTCACACTAGCCAGTGTAGGAAGTACAAGGAAATGCAGCTAAATACATTAATGTTGATTATAGATCACACTCAGGTATTTCTTGAAACAATAACAATTAAAAACTTATTTTTAAAATGGGAATTTATTTGTGCTTGCATGATGCCCAAACCATAGTCTCTTGATTTTCAAAAATATTATTAAATGTCAACTTTAAGTTTAGGTTTGTACTAAAATATTTTTTTTTAAATTACCAGCACTTCATCGTCCATCTAAAATCACTGTATAACAGTAAGAATATCTGAGCACAGGTTTAAAGATTAAAAGATTTAGGATTGTTCTGTGAGCTAGCCAAAATAATTTACCTATTTATCCATTGCAAATCTTAAATTGTTCATTTTTATTTTATTTTTATTTTTTAAGGTTGCAAAGAAGTGCCTCCAGCTTGGGGCTGCTTCAGCAGACTATGTGGTGTCTGATATGGGAAACTTGACTTCGGCTGAGAATGTGGCTCAAGAAACTATTGACAAACTAGGTAAACACATATCTATAGCATACATATAATTCTATATACTCTTTCACATCTTTCAATTATTCATATGGGTTAGTGACCGACCCTAAGACTTAAAAGATTATACCCACTGTTCAGTTAAGCAGGGTACAGACACGAAGATATCGATGGCTGTTTCGAGTGCCGTGTGCACTCACGGCCATCTTTCTGGCCCATATAATATGCAGCGATTGCTGTTTTTTGAGCGGGACCAATCAATCCCGCTCGAAAACAGCCATATCGGACATGACCGTTTAATACGGCCGATGTCTGTTGCTTTACATGGAAACTGCAGGTCTCCATGTAAAGCATCGGCTGAGCGTGGGAGAGAGCAGAGCTGTCTCCCCGGCTCCGCCGATATCTGACAGCAGCGTGATGACGTCATCTTGCTGCTGCTGCATCGGATGGCTCCAATATCAAGCCGTCTGTACCCTGCTTAAGTGTGGTGGATGATTATTGTTTCCTGACAATCCTAAGGCTATAGTTACATCTATGCAGTACAGCACATGAAATTGTGACTGCTACATTACCCCAATGTATCTTCCACTGTACAAAAGTTGTACAGTATTTACAATAACTGCAGTCTGTGCATCTGATTGGTCTGCCTTACCAAGGCGCACAATATCCATTGTAATATCACATACATGTGAAACTGGCTTCTTAATTTTCTTCCTCCATCAATTTTTCAAATTACTTGGTTGTCTTAGAGTAGCCATACACGGACCAATTGGTCGGCAGGCGCTTGGGCTGAAAATTGGGTGTGCCCACCAGACGAGATCAACCAGGAATCTCCCACATGTCGGATCGCACGGTTATCCAACATGTTGGCAGATTCCTGTCTGATCCCAATGTCCGGAACACAAAGGGTGAAGGCCAATCATCTGAGGGGCTGGCCGCAGCAGGATGATGTCATCACTTAGCCAAAAATCAGGTGCGCCCACCTGGCGAGATCGACCAGGAGTCTCCCCTATGTTGGATCACACGGTGACCCAACATGTTGTTAGATTCCTGTCCGATCGCATTACTTTGGATGGGCACACAATGTCCAGGACACAAAGGATGCCGGCCGATCATCTGAGGTCATCATGACGTCATCATGCTGCAGTCTCATCTATCGAGGGATAATGGCTTCCTATAGTTTGACACTGTTTTTACCATTATGATTCTGCTGATTGTAGACATTTTACATTCGTTACTGAGACTGAGCAAATGTTAGGACAATAGAGGAAAGTGCATATTACTCAAATATTAAAGGAACACTCTAGGCAACCTGACAACTACAATTACAGAAAAAGTAACATTATAAAAGGGACCCAAAGTGCCAACTGCAAGAAGATAACAGGTTTCAGTATCTTATTAATCGGTCAATATAGTCGGTTAATATTGATTAGTGGTATGAAAGACCTGCTTCTGAGCAGATCTGGCCCAATTTGATGAATAATATTTTTAGTTTTATCTTTAGATCTTTTGATAACACACATGAGAATAGTAAAATCTTGTAGCCACAGGAACTGCCTTTTATCAAACTCTTATTGGCTTCATCTTCAATGGAGTTGAGTTTACTGGGTTGGCCAAAGGTTAACTAAAATCTATTGTAAAAGAATAGCTGGTATGAATAAAAACACACAAAAAAAGAGCTGAAATATCTTTCCTGAAAAGAATGATGCTCAAGAAACATGTCCCTGAGCCTGTTTTGTTATTCCTTTGATGGAAATATCAGAATGCAGAGTTGAAGAAGAACCTATCTAAAGCAGAGATCATTACTTTAGCTTTCACATATCTAGATAACACTGGAATATAATAATATGATAAATATAATTTATCTTTTCACATTGCTTGCTCCTTGTTGGTGTAAGAAACTTTGATGGTAGGTCAGCTCAGTTCATCCAACGGCACATAAGGAAACCATCAGATGGCGCAATACCACATTTTAAATTTCAAGTTAGTAGAGATGTAAATATAATTTTTATTCACTCTCAAATATTAACTTGAAATGTGCACTTTAGTACACAGTATTTCACCTTTTCTGTTTTTCTATATTTGAAGGTGGAGTAGATTATCTGGTTTTAAATCATGTGGGAGGTACCGGGTCATTTGGATATTTTCAAGGAGACATGGAGGCTGTGCTGAGTTCCATCACTGTTAACTTTCTCAGTTATATCCAGCTGACATCCACAGCATTAAAGGCGCTGAAGAAATCTCAAGGAAGCATTGTCATTATGTCCTCAATGAGTGGTAAGTTTCTAGAAATGTATGAAAAGCTTTGATTATGGATAAATATGTTTTAATTAGAGCATGTGATAACGATTTTACACAAATTACATTTCCAATGTAGACTACAGTATGTAACATAGATAAAGTTGGTCGCTTTACCTTCGAAATGTATCTAGATACACTGAAATCACAACCCATTGGAAGGATACAAAGCTAGCCATACACGCACCAACTTTTGCTTAATCGGTTTCATTTCCATTGTCTTGTGCAATTTAATATTGACTATCATTCTTGTATTGACTGATGGTACTCACACTGTGTTTGATGCAAAAATTATTCCTTAAGTGCAATGCATATTTTTTTAGCCTAACCAACCATGGCATTTTCAATGGTTAATTTCCATCACAAGGGTGATCCATTTTGTAATGCTCTAATAAAGCAAGGCTAGAAATCATTGTGTTTATTCATCAACTTCAAATATAAATTAAGGGAGAGCTGCAGAAATGTGGGTATTTTGGGGGGGATTTGTTTAAAGGTGGCTTACATGGTAGAACTCTCTACTATTGCTTAAAGTAAAAAGAATTTGGGAATCTCTGAGCAACTTTTTATTATATATGCTTGGAAATCAGAAGAAGGTGCCATTTAAAGATTCCAGAAAAAGCCTTATTGTGGACAGGTTTGGTAGAATAGTTCCTGTGGTAGGCCAGGATTTAATGAAATGTCATAGATATTACATTTAGATATTTGTATACACAAGTTATACAATTTGTAGCAGAATGTTTGAAAGACGATATTTGTGACTTCAAGCTGTGTTTCACTATAGATTACGTAAAAGACTAACCAGTAACAGAAAAAGATATAAGGCAGTGAGCTCCCATTTACGGGTCCAAAAATAAGTCTGGTCTCTCAGTCTGTACTTTAGTCTAATAAGCTAAGTGCTTCTTAAGAACAGATTTGTCTACTATCATAGTACTTGGCTTGCCTCAGGGCTAACTACAAACAAACCCAATTTCAAACCATGGGTAGTGAATACCAAGGGAAACAAAGACTTCAAAAATATACTGAACAGACAAAAACGGAATAAAACTTATTGCCTGAAAGACACCTGGAAACACCTGGAAGAGGTGCAAGATGTCTAAAGCAGGGTACAGACATGTAGATATGGGCCAGATCGATGGCCGTTTCGAGCACCGTGTGCGCTCACAGCCATCTATCTGGCCCATATAATATGCGACCATTGCTGTTTTCGAGCGGAATTGACAGCCATATCGGACTGTTAACCGCCCTAGCGTGCGGGACGGCAGCACCTTGTCCAGCGCTGCAGCTGCTACTATAGACAGGTGCTGCCGTCCAGTACGATCGGGGCCCAGGAGAGCATACTCACGCTGTCCTGGTGTCCCAGGTCCCGATGCCTCTTGGATGCCTCGCTTTCTTGTGACTTCCTCCCCCCCCCCCCCCCCCCCCCCCGCTCGCGAGTGACGTGATTGACGTCCACTCGGGGAGGCGGCGGGATATTTTTGAACTGTAAACCAGTAATAGTAATGTTTATTACATAGGGGGAGTTTTGGAAGCAGTTTTCTACATAGAACACTCTTTCAAACTCCCCCTATGTATAAACCGCCAGAATAAAGTCCTGATTGCCCCAATGTTCCCATTTGCTGTAACCCTTTCCTCCCGTGTGATTTTATCACACCGGTTAGAAGGGTTAAGTGAAAATGGGAAACATCTGGGCATCTCGGACTTTTATTTTGGCGATATTTATTACATAGCCAGCATAGTTTTTTGTGTCCTAATTTTTGTTTTGTTTTTTCATTTTTTTTTATTAAAATTCGTTTTTATTTTTTTTTACATAATTGTTTTGTTTCAAACATTATTATAGTCAGTAATGTCTATGGACCCTTGTACGGACATATTTTGGGAAGTTACATGCCTACGACATAAAGAAAAATTTAACCATTGAAGTCTATGGTGCGGCTTTTTTGGTATCAGAGAAATCATGGACCTCAGCAGTGCGCTAGGGAGGTTAAATACAGCTGATGTCCTGTTGCTTTCATATGGAAAACCGGCTGGTCTTGGCATAAAAAGCAACAGCTGAGCTGGAGAGAGAGCAGAACTGTCTCCCGCAGCTCTGCGATAATCTGACAGGCAGCGTGATGACGTAATCACGCGCTTGCAGGAAAAATTGGGTGGCAGATCTAAATATGCTAGCCGTCTGTTCGCCTGCTTAAGGTGCTAGCCAATCGAAATTTAAAGGCATCCACAAGGCAAAAAGGGCAAAAGTATAAAATAGACGGTGGCAGGACATAAGAAACAGGCGATATAAAGGGCTGTGCTACTCACACTCATGAAATACATCGTGTATAAATTGCAGAGGAATTAGAGATAGGTGCAGGCAGAAGCCTGTATAATTCTTGGCGGGGCAATAGCCTAGGTCTAGAGATTAGAAGCTGGATGAGACAAAATAAGTTGCAGTGGTAGTCCACTGATTGACATGCAGGGCTCAGCAAGTACAGCCGCTCAGGGCATCACTTTAAGGCTTGTAGAGGCATTTTTTAATGAAAAAAGTCATAGGCATAGGAATAAGACATTATTTAAATTTTATATCCAACTTGTTTTGAACCTCCTGCGGGCACTGCTGAGGTCCAGATTTCATACCTAAAGGCACGCGTTCTTTTTTTTTAACTTCAATGGTAAATTTTTCTTTATGTCGTAGGCCTGTAACGTCCGCTAAAATATGTCCGTACAAGGGTCTAAAGGACATCCTGAATATAATAATGTTTGAAACCCACAATTGTAAAATAAAACATTAGAAATTTAGTAACAATAATGAAAAAAACCGCACAAAATTAGGACACAAAACTAATGCTGCTATGTACTAAATATCGTGGCTCCTAATAAAAAGTCTCTGTGCCCAGTGTAGGTTCCCATTTGCACTTAACCCTCTCTAAGAACCTGGTGTGATAAATCAGCACCAGGGATAGAAAGGTCCTGCAAATGGCAACATCTGGGGCATCAGGGACTTTATTCTCGTGATATTTATTGTACATAGGGGGATTTGAAGCAAGTTTTTCTAGCACAGAAAACTGCCTTTCATTCTATTTACTGTTACAAATCATTCCCGCCGGCCCTCCCCGAGTGACGTCATCACGTCACTCGGAGCGCTGGGGGGGAGGAATACCCGAGCAGCCGAAGCAGTCCATGGTCTCATGAAGGGGACACGGATCAGCCGTGAGTAAGCGCTCTCCGAGCCCCGCATTGTACTGGAGCGGCAGCACGGCGGTCGTCGCATTGCGATAGGGCATCATGCAGTTGGAGTGCTGGACGAGGTGCTGCCTCATACGCTAGGCGGCCGTTAAATTATACTTTCTCGAGCCATTAGGGACACAGCGACAGAATAGTGAATCCGACATCAAGTATTTGGCTGTCATATACATTGGTCAAAGTTATGTGCCTCATATAGATATGATCAGACAGCCTTGATGATATCTTATATATATGGGCATAAACCCTTTGGTTCAAAGGTTGAGTGCCCCTATTCTCAGGTTATGTGCCGCAATATAAATGATACAATCACCCCCCATTCATTGGTGGAATAGTGGGAGCATAGGCACCCCTGCCAAACACTAGAGGAGAAGTGGAGAGGCGAGGGACTTTCTCTGGCACCATCTGCTTTAATGTATGCCTATAACATAAGTTTATTGCCTCTCCTCCTCTTCCTACTCTAAAAAGTTCCCAGGTGAGGACCTGTCAACAGGGAGATCAACAGACAGGTTAGTTCCTATGCTCTATGCAATAACTATGTTTTCGGGGGCCGCAAGTGGAGGACCGAGGGGGGCCACCGAAGAACACTCGAAGGGCCGCATGTGGCACCTAGGCAATACAGGCTAGCTTGGGGAAGTTCCCAAGGTACAGCATGTTTTACGGGAACAAAATGAGTCTGTGATAAGCCAAATATAAGTATGTCATCTGTAGACCACTAAACACAATTCCTGTCCTAGTAGGTGTTAGTCTGAATTTTGGTTGTTTGGAATTTTACACACAATAAATTCTTTCCATTTTGTACAGGAAGGATTGGAGCACCATTTACAACAAGTTACTGTGCATCAAAGTTTGCTTTGGAAGGTTTTTACAGCTCCCTTCGCAGAGAATTTTCACTAAGCCAGAATAATGTTTCTGTCACCGTAGCTGTTCTTGGTTACATTGACACAGGTAGGAAAAATTTTTATTTTTAAATGTGAAGATAGCTAAATACTGGCTCTAATAGCGAAATACTGTGTTATGTGTTTTTTTTGTTCTCACACCACTAGATGGTGCTGTTTTATACAGAAGGTATATTTTCTATAGCAAGGGTGGAAAAACTCAAACATACAGTGGGCCAAATTTAAAAACTTGGACAAAGTTACAATTCAACTTAAATATATGAATAAACATCTACACTAGGGAAAGAATTTCCTTTTCATCAGATATATCAAAGAATGTATTCATATAAAAAAAAATTCAGGAAAGACCAACTAGAGAAGCTGGACTTTCTTTGGGGTTAATCGGAGGCACTGTAAATGATGGCAGGTGTATGCTGACTCCTATTTAACATGATTTTGAATGTGATTGTTTAGGCTCAATGTACACTGTCATTCAAAAAACGTCATGTTAACAAAGTCGGGAACTTTAGCACGATAGACCTGTCATGGGGTCCTTAACTTAATGACCCTGATCGCCTGCACAAGTGTGCAGGCACTCCTGACAGGTTGTTTCTCCAGCTGCTGCAGGAAGGACTGCTCGTTCCCCTGGCTGCAGCAGCCGGAGAAACAGAGAAAGTGTAAAGAAGTTACAGTTAGAAGAGGGTGTGCACACTTATGCAACCATATTATTTTTATATTTTTTTCTTCCCTTCACCTAAAAGATTTCAAGTTGTTTTTCGTTTGAGTAATACAGTTTATAGGTCACATTAAAGGTGGAAACAGTTCTGATTTAACATTGACTAATTTTCGTACAGCCCACAAACCTGACATTTTATATACTAGATGATAATAAGCTTGATGGCATGATGGTGATACAGCACTCCACAGAGCTAAAAAAAACATATACTACTGTGCTTTTAAAAAGAAAAGATTGGTGTGAAGGAGAATTTGACACTACCCTAAATCTTCAACCGGTTACTGAATTTCCACCTATAATAGTAATATGAATATTTTGCTTATATATAATGGAATAATGATGAATGAAATCTGTATTCATTTATTTTAGAAAATGCAGTGAAAAAAGTGGGTGACAAAATAACCATGACAGCTTCATCAAAAGAGGATTGCGCTGAAGAGGTGGTGAAAGCTGCAGTTTTAAGAAGACCAGAACTGTTTTACCCCTATTGGGGCATTAAGCCCTTTGCTTTATTTCGAGATTTTGCTCCAACGCTGATAGAAAAAATCCTGGATAAGTTTTATGTTCTGGAAAACATTCAGTGAGATTTTTACAATATAACAGTTTAGAAAACCACATTTTGTATTGATTTTATGCTCCGCAGACTTTATCAATAGATCATTTTGAAGACCAGCATTATGGAATTTTTTCTCTACTTCCTTAACATTGTGGAATAATCCTACTTCTTTGGATCAGTGTAGCTTAACTTTGGCATTAAATAATATACATGTAAAATCTCTTCCCCCCCCCCCCCCCCCCCCCTTTAAAGATTCAGACAGTTGTTCAATCGACCTAAACTGATCAATTTGTTTTGTTGCTCGGCTGGAAATCTATGCCTGTCCACATGGTTCAATCGACCTACATCGATCGAAATTGGACAAAAGTTAGATCGAAAAATGATCAGACATGTCAGAAAATTTTAATTGGATGAGTAGTCATCAAACGTATTTCACATATTGTTTTGTTGTGCCCAACCAATTTTGGTTTGATTTAACTAGTTAGCATACTTGCATCCAGTATCAGAACTAAAATCGTTCAAATATCTGTTTCTCTATGTGGCAATGGCAGAACCATTGATCACCGATTCTCAGATTGAAAAAATTAGATCGGGCATGTTTTCTTTTTAAAGATTTTAAAAAGAAAACATGCTAGAAGTAAAAAGGAATATTTAAAATAATCATTAACAACAGAGAAATGTAAAGCTAATTAAGATTCATTGTTGCCCTCTCAATCTTATTTTGTGTTGCCTCCTTCCAGTTTAAAGATTAAAGCTTATTCTCATGTATAGGTTTTGTGGTCTCCATTGTCTGTATTATTTCCAATGTGCAGCCTTTAATAGACACACTCTCGCCCCCCCTAATCTAGCCCTGTATTCATTTGAGATTTACATCTCTAATGCAGATGACCTTGCTTGTTATCTATCGAAGTGTTTGTGTTTCATCATACTGATATCAGATCTGCAAAATATTAAAGATGAATGGCTTGTTTAAATGTTTCCATCGTACATTGCGCGGCTGTATTAAATATATATGTTTATGTGATGCTTTTTAGAGCTACAGAGTCACATGACGCCTTAAGCTAGCCATACACGTGTCGGATTCCATGGCCAATTGATCACTCACCCGATCGATTCCGGCGATCTCAGCGGGAATCGGAGCTCCGATCAAATAGCCAATTAAGAGGATCCGATCGCTGCATACCACCTTGTCCCACAGATTCCTGGACGATTCCGTGTCCGATCACTTACTTCCCAAATGGCAACTCCTCCTGATGTGTGCAGAATCGGATCAGAAAGACCAACATGTTGGTTCTCTGTCGGATCCGATTCTGAGCCCCCGATCAATCGGACGCGAACGATCGGACAAGGTGGGTTGCACACGATTCCGGCACGATCGTTTCGCGTGCACGCGCCCAGAATCGATCGTCCCGGAATCCGCTGGGAATCCGACACGTGTATGGGGGCCTTTAGACCTCAAGTCTAGATAACCCTCTGTGGAAATTTGTTAAATGTTTACTAGAGCAAAAATAGCAAATTGTACACATACTACTGTTCTTAGTCTGGCACCATCACCCTGACATTCAAAGTATAGGAGTTTGATACTTGATAAATTTATTTTTATTATTAACCATTACCAAAACATCACATGCCCTTTCAGAACTTGAGTCGTGTTACCATGTTTCTACTATGGGAGATGTAGTGCTGCAAACCCATGGTTCTGTTTACTGTAACTAATGCGTTAGCATGAACACTAACACATCCATTGCCTAATGCGACTAGTATGAAATTGATTAAAAGTAAAGCCAAAATACTGTATCCACATTATAAATAAAAGATGTGACAACAAATGTGAATATTACACTATACTCAATATACTTAGAATAGTTACAGTTTTTTTCAGACTATAAGACGCACCCAACGTTTTGGAGAGAGCAAAGCAAGCAGGCCTGGACCATGCAGTATTTACTGGTATATTCCTCCGGCAAAAGGCCAGTGCAAGGAGGGAGGTATTGGCTGCAGGGCTTAAACATGTGTGTATACACTAGCAGCACCCATTCTCTGAACACACTGACCAACTTATGAAGACACGCACGGAGGAAACCTGGGAAGCCGACACCACCACTTTTCTACCTCACTGCCTGATACCCGCAGGCTACCTATTTTACTAAGAATACTTGTCTAATACACAGGTTTACCCAGACTGTCTTTGGCAGTGGCCCCCTGTTCCTCCTGCCTTCCTCTTTGGGCGAGCTGTGCCAATATTTAAAATCTTTATCAACCGGACCTAACCACGCCTCCTGATGAAAATTCTCTAGAAACGCACGTCGAGGCTGTGGGGACGCCTTTCATTTTGAATGGATATATGATAGAAATCAGCCTACTCAGTGGACCAACTGACATCCGGATCGCCTAACACACCCTTCAGAATGAAAATTAAAGACTTAAAGGTTTACTGATTACATGTACTTTGGACTAATTCATTGATGCAATATTCTGGCATGACATCGATTTTGCTCTCTTGTTAATTCATTTCATACTTACTTTTCTTGATTTTCAAATTTTTTTGATATAAAATCCCCAACTGGGGTAAAGTTGAAGAGCCGGGGTGGCCTCTTTGAAAGTCCCCTTGTCTTTGCCCTTCAGGCAAAGAGAAAAATCAGATGGACGGCTGGCCTGAATCACTTTCGGACCCGCTGTTCATCTAACTCCTATCTTTGACACATTTTACAATCTGGAATTGAACAACTTTCCAATGAGTAGCTACTTACATATGGGAGTAGTATTTTTAACAAAATTTATTTATTGCAATGTAGGATGTTAATGAAAATACACATCTTATGCTCTCTAATTGTAAAAAATTTTTTTTTTTACATATTCGGACCATAAGACAGACCACTTCCCTTTGATTTTAATGGTAAAAAAGTGTGTCTTATAGTCTGAAAAATATGGTAGGTTATGTCCTCACATGAATATGAGATCTTGAGTATGTGATGTTTTAGTAATGATATTTTAATAATGATGGCACCCTCAAAACCCTATATTTTTTTCTACAGTACAATACTATTATTTATTATGGACAGCAAAATAACAGGTTCACTCTAACGCTGACTCTTATAAATGATTATAATGCCCTTTGTTCTCAGTTTTTACAGGGTAAATATACCTAGAAATTCTAAGTGGGAGTAAGTTAGGCTAGGACTCAACTGTCCTAGTGCATGAGTCGCCCATTGATGGTAATGGGGCTTTGACAAGGCTGTCTCCACAGCCCATCAGAGCCCCGGTCTGCTGGTCCAAGCCTCAGTGGCATTGAAATTGATCCCAGCGTACAGGGAAGCCTAGGCATTACTTTTTGGGCAGTTTTGGGCATATATAATTTTGACATCAGTCTAACATGCTTAATTCAGAAATTTTTGACATTTTTAGTTGACCTGCTTCTTTGCAATGCCAATGTACACAATATAAATTATATACCTAATTTGTGATGTGATTTTATGCATATAAATTTGCAACAAATGTAAAGAATACAAAAAATAACTTCCACAACGAATAGCAGAACATAGCACAAGCTATAGACATTGTGCTACTAGAAGTAACTGTTTATTCATTTTTAAGTTCCATAAAATGAATGACTGTCTTAGGTTAACAGTTTTTGTTTTTGTCCAGATCTTTGTAGGCAGGGTTGTATGGAGCTTTGGCGAAGCAAACAGCAGCAGCCTTGTCACAATTGCAGATAAACTGAGCGCAGGCATCACTATAAGCTGCAAAGAGACAATCACAGTTTTACAAACAAAGTGAAATCACAGAGCAGGCATGCTATATAGCAGTGGTTGGCAACTGAGTTGATATGGAGGGCCACAAGTGCAGCCCTCAGCACCACCACAAGGGCCGCACATAACTTTTTAAATGACAGCAGGCATAGCTAGAAGACATTATTTTTGACATTTTTTTTAAATGATACTTCAAGCATTGGGTAAAACTGTAGTATGGTGATGCACATATTGATTCAGAGGTTATGTGATGCAATATGAGTTCCTATGCCCTATGAATGAACAGTAAGGTTTCGGGGACCGCAAGTGGAGGACTGAGAAGGGCCGCTGAAGAAGGGCCACAGGTTGGGCACCTAGGCTATATAGTTACCAGATAGAAGATTAAATGTTTCAGTGACAGAATTTGACATCACTTTTGCATACCAATCATGTAGCTGAGCTACCATAACAATGTCATAAAGACTATTTCACACTTAAATTTAGTTTGCCGATCCCACAATGTTTTTCAGATTAGACTAAATGTTTATTTTTCTTTCTTTGGCTAAGCTCGGTTAATGGTGCTTCGGACTCACAGCAGTGATACATGAAAAAAAAAATTTTTAAGAAAAATTTTTTTTTCAGAAATGCTCAATAACCAAATCTGAATATGACATTAAGCAGCCCTCTTCAAATTTTGGCAAATTTGAAAGTTTGAGAATCCGAAATATCCACATAAGCTACTATACTTACATGTGCAAGTGATAGATGTTCCAGAGCAGGTGTAGGCGTAGCTCTTTGTATATGGATTATTGGAAATACCGCTACAACTGGACATGGCCATAGCTTGGGAGTAGCAGTTGTCATGGACTTGGCAGCATCTGGAAAAATATGACAACAAATCATTTAAGTTAACAGAATAAAAATGTGCAGTTTAGAGCTATGGTGCATATAGACGACATCAGTATAAATGTTCATAAGAATGAATTCTCTGTTTAATTTAAATGCATGTAGGAAAGTTCCAACTAAGAACAGAGCATTTGGTAATAAAAAAACTGCATTGGATCTGCTTTCACTGCAGGTCATACATGCCTCACTAGGGCAATCTCTCCTAAGGCAACACAGGTCTAATACCTTTTAAGCTAGCCAAACACAGCTTAATTCCCCTGCGATCATTGTGCCATTGATCACAAGTGTGCATGCCAAAATCCTTAAATGAGCGCACAGTGATCTTTGGGAAATGTGCACCACCTTGGGAAATTTGATCATTGGCTGATACTTTGGATTGGTATTGAGTGGTAGCTGTTGCTTTAAAATTAGATTTTTAGTAAAAAACTGTTACCTGCAGCCAGTCCTGTCAAAGAAAAATAGGTGCTTGTGCTGTAGGGGGATTTGCACACTGCTGCTGCTGTACCTATTGCGGGCCTTGCCTTCCTGTTACAGGCTAATAAGCTGGGTTCACCTTTGGCAGGCTCATAGGGTATGATGGTTGTCATAAATACAACTACCAAATTTTTCAGACTATAAGACGTACCTGACCATAAGATGTACCCAGTTTTTAGAGCAGGAAAACAGAAAAAAAATACATTTTAAGTTTTGAAATCAAAAAATACCCTGCAGGACCAGCTTCAGCCACAGCGGAAAATTGTGCCACTAGAGAGCACACTTCACATATCCCTTAACTTCCTAATACACAGGGAAGAGGAGGGGGGAATCTGCATTCATGTCTCCCCTCTATGGCTGTGTGTGTGAGGAAACTGCCTGTGTGAGTGCAGCTTTCCCACACACCTCTCTGCATGGCTCTGCTGATATAACCAACATAATTCAGATGGAAGGATGGAAGATCCGGCTGTGTGCAGATCTCTCATCTGCCAGGAGAGCAAGGATGCTGGCAGGGAGCCAAGGTGCGTCAAATGTACCAGGGGCCGTGGGGGTCGCACATTTGGACAATAAGACACAGGCACCCCCCCCCCATTTTGGGGGTGAAAAAGTGCATCGTATAGTCTGAAAAATACAGTAATTCATTACACTGCAGAAGTAGAGTGTTGTACTGTGTCAGCCATTGATGAATACAAAGAGTTTAGTGTTTAAGAGATCCCTTCTTTGTGATGCTTGCTTTTTCATTACTTTAGTTAGCCAATAAATTAAGGTAGGATCAAGTAAAAAACCAGACACAGAGGAATCCTCCCAGAGAAAAAAAACCAGACGAGACACAAAAATATGAAATGGGCTCACCTATTGAAACCTCAGCGAGGTCCTGATTGTAAGTTTTGTTACAAAAAGATACAAAAAGATAGTAAAACACACACAAATGTAATAAACTCATACACCCTAAATTCAGAAAGATCTCCTTGATATACTGTAGGTTGTACTAATTCAGTATATAGTCACAGTGAACTGATCTAACATTTGTTTACCTGTCTAATGTGTCTTTTGGGGTTCCGCTTCCTCCAAGGCCACAGTAACATCCATAGTTGTTATATTCTGCTAGGGGAGCACTGTTGGGGATGGCACATTTGATCAGACTATGAAACTGCCACAGTGCCCGACTGGAAGGGGAGGCACAGGCACAGGATACTAAAACACAAAATCAACATGTTAATAAACACATTTATAGGTATGTATATATACATTTGCATACATTGGTATGATATTCAATAGTGGGACATTATTAGTGTCACTATAACCTGTTAGTTTTCCCTGTCTGTGAATGTTTCCAATAGTTCTTCCATCACACACAGATCTTATGATGGTGGTGCAGTGACACCTAATGGACAGCGCTACTTCAGCAGCTGCTTATTATGTATACTGAATGTTTCCTAAAACACTTCAGACACTAAAACATATATCATATTATGTTTTGCCAATTAAAAAAGGGCAGGGTGTTAGGACAGTACTTCTCTTTTTCTATATTAAAAACTAAAAAATTCTATTTATCTGCCACTCTTCATAAGAAGCTTGGCAAAGAAAAAAACAGATGACCAGAGAATTAAATTTAAAGTTCTATGCCATTCTTTTAAATCATTCCACACTTCCTGCCCCACTTACATTTCCAACCTGGTAAATAAATACACCCCTAACTGCCACCTCCGCCCCTCCAGTGACCTATTAATGACATCCCCACACATTACCTCATCACAAGACTTCTCTAGGGCCGCTCCTACTCTGTGGAACCCTCTCCCTCGCCCCATTAGACTTGCTTCTACCTGAAGCCCTGAAAACCCACCTCTTCAGTCTCGCCTACCCATCTTCTGACTCAACATCACAACCATGCCAGTCCTCTCCCCCCCCCCCCCCCCCCCCCCCCCCCCCCCCCCCCCCCCCCCCCACCACTATACCCTGTTCTCCAACCTATTATATTGTAAGCCTGGTCAGGCAGGGTTCTCTACTCCTCCTGTGTCATAACCTGTACCTGTGTGTGTTATCTTAAGTTGCATCTCCACTCTAATATATTGTACAGCGCTGTGTAATATCGTTGAGCTATATAAATAAATGATGATAATAATAATAATAATAATAGGAAGAAGAACTTTAGGCAAATCTTCTTCCAATCTCTGAATCTCTGCAAGATGTTCAAATAAGATCAACCATCTCAGACAACCTTTAAGTTTAGATTTACCCAAGATAGATCTCATAGAAGCAGGTAACTAGTAGGCAGCATACTGTTTCTATGCATATCTCAAGAATTTTACAAGATATTGTCAATTATCATTGAGGACTGAGCTAACTTGACAGCTTGGGCAATTATTTGTGTTTATCTCAGAAGAATAAAATACCCTCCAGAATTGGTAAAAATGTCATAATCTATGCAGAACATGTCATATTCAGAATTTGCTGTAATCAAAATAGAAGAGTTACCCCCATAAAACAATGCCAACATACATTCGTTAATGTAATTTGGATATCTAGAACATAGCACCATTGCAGGTCAAGTGAAGTAAGTTACTTTAAGTTAGAATACAAGGACTTGTTTATTTTTTGGTGACAGACTCATATGTGAATCTTAACCCAAACATACATAACTACATAGCTTTATCTCTGTTAAATCAATTATATTCAGCTTATTGTGACTATGCTTTCAAGTTTAAATTCTATTTTCTAAGTAGAGTAAACCTTACCTGCCAGAAGAACGGCGAGGACTCGGAGCATCATGGTGGCAGAGACTCAAATCTTTTCTAACGTTTCCTCTTTAAATAGTAAAAGGCCGACCTTCAAACTCCAGGGACATTGACTTCTGAGAACAGACTGGTGCCAAGTGCACATTTTCTCACCTAAGACATGTCAGCTATTACCTTGAGCTTGTGTTTAAGTTTTTAGAAGCCCGTTATTTATCAGGAACAGAAGAAAGATAACTTGTCTATGTCAAGGTTACTGTATATATTTATGTGCACAAACAACTATTAAATATTTACACTTACATGTTTCTATGCTTGAGTTGGTGCTTCATGTCTGTGCCTTAACAAAAATTGTGACGATTAAAAAGGCTATATGTGTATTTGCATGAGCTATTGGCAAAAGGAAAAAACCTTTAGGGCTTGTTTCCACTTAAGCGGAAGCCCGCGGTTGTGCACGGCGCGGATACATCCGCGCTTATTTTGTTCAATGGGCTAGTCCCCGGCCAGTACTGACATTTATAGAGGTGAATGGGCGCCGCAAAAAACCGCATGAGATGCGGTTCTTATTAGCGGCGGCGGTTCTTAGCGGCGGCAATCGCACCGCCGGCTTCCCTTAGGGCTTGTTTCCACTAGTGCGGCCAAGTGGATGCCTGCGGTTGTCCGCCGCCGCACCTAACCGCGAGGCACGTGGTTTTGCTCGGTTGCGCATGCGGTTGTGCGTGGTTTCGCAGGTTTTTTGCTAACCGTTTTTTTTTCTTATCTTCCTGCTGTATTGCATTATGGGAATTTTCACTTCATGGAATTTTCATGTATTCTCCTCATGGAAAATATCAAGATAGATGCCTCTGACTCTTCTTCAGATGATAAAGTCTTCATGATGTGTGGATTGGGGGTACATGGGGGGCCTAAATGTACAAATAAATGAGTACTTACAATTGCTGCAAGTCTGTGTCACCTCACGGCTTCTCCAACAACTTTTATTTTACTTTCTTTTTTTAAGGAAGTAGGGGGGAGTGGTTCTCAGGGTCTTCCTGTCCTCCAGTCCTCCCGACCGCTCCCGACCACGGCCATAGGGAAACAATGGATGCGGATGAAATCCGGGCCCTGTTCTCTGCACAACCGCGCCAATCTGCGCCCATTCATGTCAATGTGTGCAGATTGGCGCGGATTGGCTCGGATCGGCGCGGCATGCGGTTATAAACTCGGTATGCTGCGTTCACAACCGCATCCGCGTCTGACCGCAACAGCGCGCATCCGCGCACAACCGCATACATGGAAACTGCCACATGCATTTCCAATGTATGCGGTTGCGGGCGGACGAAACCGCATGGAACCGCACGGTTAGAACCGCACCTAAGCGCCCAGTTCCGCGCTAGTGGAAACAAGCCCTCATCTGATTATGCGCACCCCACATTTCTGATGTCCTTCTGGAAATAAAACTTGTCTCATATTAATGCCAATATAAGCAAGTCATACAGGGTCATTCTTGGATGTCATCATACACCAATATCATAAATGATGCATCACATATACACCAGGCGCCCAACCTGCTGCCTGGGGGCACCAGTCGGTGGGGTATTGGCAGACAGGTGAGTGCCTATGCCTTCGCTATCCCATTGTATAATAACCTCAGAATAGTGTCACAAAAGGCTTTGATCTATGAGGCACATAACCTATGATTATAATATAATATTGTTATTAAAAAAATTTAATAATGTCTTCCTTTTTTATTTTTTTTTATATATAATTTCTATTAGATCTGTCTGCTGTCATTTGTACATAAAAAAATGCACAAAAGTGCCCCTATTCTATAAGTCGTTTGCACTGTCTTTAAGTAAATGCTTATATTTATATCTTTGTTTTTTAACGCAATAAATGTATTTAATAAAAACAAAAAACAACTAATTACATTGGTATACATTAAATCCCATCTCTTTCCTTTCTTGGTTTTCATATAAATAGAGTTGATGCTATTCTAATCAATGAAAAACTCATTTTAGAATGATTTCTAGCCACTTGGGACCTGTGGGTTCAGGCTTTCCACCCATCCCTGAATGGAGACAGTCTTACCTACCTTTAGTTCCTTCTCTCCCTATCTAGGGACCGCTCTAACTTACCCATCATTTAGCTACTGGATTGCAGCCTTCCTCCTGGAGTATCATTTCTATCTCTATTTCATTTTATCTTCTTGTCTCTCTTTTCTTCTCTTTCGCTTGCCCCAGTAGAAAGGTTGTACTTTAGTTGCTTATATCCAATACCGAATCCTGAGCTCCCCCCAAATGGAGCACCGACTCAACATTTAGCTTACTGCTTTGATCCCTACAATAAGGAGTTCTCTTCCCTGGAGTTCACATTTCTCTACTGGAATTACCATTTATAATTATTATAATAATTAACATGCTTCGGAATGTATTTTATATATGTTTGTATGGATCAGGCAGACATTTTCTTGTAATGTATCTTTTTATGCTGGATAATACCTGCCCAGAAAGCTGCATATTTGTATTGTTAAATCTACGGTATAAAATGAATACAAATATTGAAAGAGAAATCACATTCTGCACTTCACAAACCATTTCTTTAATTTTACCCTCAAACTCATCATGCACCCAATAGAATACTTGTCTTGCAACCTTCCCCCCACCCACCTAAAAAATCTGACATTATTTTCCTGTATCCCACAAAACAAATTCATTCATCCCACAGAAGTTAAATTCCACAAAAACTCATCCTCATTCTCATGAAATATAAACACCCATTCAGCAATCTCATTCATTCTCAGGAATAAGTTTTGTTGATGATGTTAGTGGAACAAAGAAAGTTTAGAGAATGGATGATAACGATTTGTAGGACACAGGATGAGGAGGCTTTGTGTGAATAAATGTTATTCTCCATCCAAGGCATACACCACTGAAAACTCATTCAACTCTGGTGTCTGGCACAAAGTAAACTACCAGTTTTGAACTGACTGACCCTGCAAGGATCCTATTACAAGTTATTTGAATTGGAAATTCAGAAACCCTTGCACCATAAATAGAAGGCTCTCCTAAAGAACTCATAGTTCTAATTTAGATGCATTACAATTTATTGATGCACTATATATGTGAGGACTTCTGACATGTGTGTTAACATAAAATGAGGCCAATGCCCATTACAGGCATCTATCCCACCAATCTCCACCATACTCCTCCATTATTGTCAAGCCTCTGCTCAGCCTCAGAAGGCTAGTTTGCCCCATGCCAGCAATAAGCTCTGCCCTTAGGATCTCCATGCACAATGGATGATGTTTTGGAACAGGTATTGGCTTTGATGTGAACAGTCCCATTCAAAACAAAGGGAGCATTTCGGGAGAGCCTAAAAGACGTGCCTGGAGCACTCATGAACTGCCTCTGGATTTATTTATTTTTCACCCTGAGCTGCACACTGATACATACAGTGCTGCTTGAAAGTATGTGAACCCCTCAAGTGGTGTAGATGTTTCTGT
>CM070032.1:72516042-72561966 GCA_036250615.1 Ptychadena robeensis | reverse complement strand
GTTTTTTGCACAAACAGTGACCATGTCTGGAGGGTTCACACACTTTCAAGCAGCACTGTAATCTCTACCTCTGACAGCACAGGGTATTGTGCCAGTCGCTGTGCAGGTCAGTGTTTCTCTGTTTGTGCACCCACTGGCATCCACAGAGATGACTAGTGGATCGTGATTGCTTTACTTTACGTTGTGCCATTGTGTATAAATAACACTGGAAAACAATAGCTACACCTCCTTTCACCACTATATTTAATTGAAAATAGTCAATGACCAGACAAATGTTAAAAATAAAAAATGTTTTTTGGATAAGTATATGCTTGTTTGATTTTGATGCCAACCGTGTTGCATCACCTCTTTTTTTAACATTAGGTAAATGAGAAAACCAAATGTTGTAGTATTTGTCAATTGCTGTTTTATTCTTGTCTGCTTAATAGTTCATTATCCACTTTTTTCATGATTTCACTTTATAATGCACTAAATCCATCGCTGTCAATCAAAGGGAAGTGACGTCACTTCCGGTTTTCAGCCAGATTCTTCCGTGGTCCAGATACAGAAATAATCCTATTTAGTTCCTGCCTAACTAAGGAGGTAGAGGGTGTTACTTTCCCTAGTAATGTCCCACCCCACATCTGCACAAGCAGGGTGGAAACATAGAAGGGATAGTAGCGCCCCCTCCCTCACCCGATTTCAAAATCCTGGGAATAATTCGGGCTTTTGTGATATCGGGATTTGGCAGGGAAAGCCACAAAAATTTTACAGGTATGCTAAATCTTTTCAATGGGTTACAGGTCTGGACTGCAGGCAAGCCTTTTAAACACCAAGACTCTTTTACTACAGAGCCATGTTATATATCTAGTTCAGCATTAATGGTGCTTTTTCTGATGTGCAAGTTTCACATGTCATATGCACCTCCTTATCATCATGAATGATGATGTCCTCTAAATTGTGTGCTGGTACCAAGCCAGATAGTCCCTCTCCGCTTAACCTGGATGATGTGGAATCCCAAGCAGAATTTTTATTTGTTTCACTAGACCACAGGACAGAAATCCAAAACTCCTCAGTGCTTTTTGATTTGGATAGAATGAGTAAATGTTTACCACTTGGCCCAAGACTGTCAACTGCATAAGCCATTATTAACTCCACTACAGCTAGAGACTTTATATCATACTAGCATTTTTATACCCAGAGAGTAACATCTATGTCTAAATGCTTAAGGAACTACTATACACCACTGACACTAGAACATTTCCCTACCCATTATAACTATTTGTTATCCCATATACCAAATATGCAAGTATGGCACATACTAAATACTGGACCATTTACATTAAAGTTACCCAACCAAAAAGTTGTATTTCCATGTGACTTTCTTTCGTTTCAGACTGTTACTGAAAATAAAAACAACAACGCAATGGGTAAAATTCAGAATTTATTTTATTTTTTTTTTCATTTTTTTGTTTTTCGCTATCTTAAAAAAAATTCCAGTTGCAGTAACAAATATTATTGCTTTGAATTTGCAATACAGCATTGTATGCACTCCTGTTCACAATTAACTCTTTATGTACCATCATACGTTTTCTCTTGGAGGAGACAGTGAACACAAATTAGGGATTTGGAATGTTCTTATTCCCTAACTGTAGGAATGTACCAAAGGGTTTGGATATCCTTAACACTGCAAGGATTTTACTTGACTGCAAATAGTGCCAGGATACATAAATATTAAAGTCTCTTTCTGATGGCCTCATTAAGGGCAGAGTAAGATCAGTGACATTGTGCAAAGAGCAGTGACACATACTAACCAATCAAATCTCTTTCTCTCAGTTAGGAATTGTCAAAACATTAAGAGAAGGATATTGATTGAATATCATGGATTACTGTACATCACTTTTCGCCTGGTTAAATCAGCCCACATATGTGAAAACTTATTATCACATTCATCATTTTTTTTCTGGTTTCCCAAAGAAAACCAATGCTATATAAGCTTGCCATAGAAACACAAACCATCCTCCATGACGTTAAGAGGGGTGGCACTCAAAGAGTTAATGTGTGCCAAGGATGTAGCCGATGCTCAGCGATCTCCTGCGCTGACGATGCACCAGCTTATTCCAGTGGACAGAACTCAGTTGTAGCAAAATTTTTTATAAAAAAACAAAACAAAAAAAAAACTTATCATTCCAGGTTTTAGGAAAATATTGCTAAAGTATGGACCCAAGTCGGCAAAGGAACAGCCGGGGTCAGAAAAGACCTGGAGGTGGCAGAGCGATCAGTCTGCAATATTTACATATTTTACAGAGGAAAAAAAAAAAATCAAACCAGTTTTGAGAAAATTAAAATAATTTCTGTTCTACAAATAGTTTTTCATTTAGCAAAATATACATTTGTCTTGTTCTTGTGCATTGTCCACTTCAGGTCATAAAAGCCGAAATTTACATAAAAAATATTTGTTTTTTTCAGTTAAAAATAAATGAAACACATTCCCAGACAGCTGGACCATATAATCCCTTCCCTCCCTCCAGCATGTTGTACCGGAATTTCCCAGAAACCCACCAGAACAAAAATTACCTAGTTATGAAATATGTTTTTTTTTCTGAATTCTATCATGGAAACACAAGACTAACGATGAGAAAAGAGGAAAAAAGGGGAAAAAAATGTCAAAATGACAAACAAGGAAGAAAAAGAGAAGAGAATAACATGAAATAAATAAAATGTTCTGGGGTGAAAGGAGAAATTTTGCAGGAGGCACCAGTTACTCTGCATGAACACAAGGTGGCATGTGGCCATCTGATAATCTGAGAGTAGAGGGACAGTCACAGACATGAAGAGCTTCCAATTTGAAACCTGTGGAGGCAATAAAGAAGTCAAATAAGTTCCATTGTTACATACTTTTTAATCAATTTATTTTTAAACATTGCTTTGGGCCACCCCTGATCGAGTCAAACCTCTAGCTTGATCCTGCAGGCAGTGGAATAACTAGGTTTGGTGTCATCTGGTGCAAGCAAGCACACGTGACAAAGTGTGTGTGTGTGTGTATATATATACACACAAACACAGCAGGGGCAAACGGCAATCACAATCTATGAGGTTGAAGTGCGTGCTTAGCCCTGCAAACACACACTACATGCATTAGTCTCTCCCCATGACTAGAGGGTTGCTGGGGATGCAGAGGTATGAGATGCTGCAGGATGCTAGCAGAAGCCTCAAGACTCAAGACTATACCATTTAAAGGGATGGGCAAGCCAAAGACTGCTGCAGCTTTCACACTGACATTGCAGCTGTGGTTGTTGAGGAAGAGTCATTTAGCAATTGCATACAAAAAACAAAACACAGTTGTGCTTGGAAGGTTTGAGGCATTAATGTCATCCCTTCTTTGGGAGTAAAATTGTGCCAACCAGTATAACACCCCCACCCCGAATGATGCGGCTGCCTCCAGAATGTCCAATAAAATCTAATTTATGAGTTATTGGTAGAGGTGGTGTATTTGCTTTCTTTTTCCTAATCCAGATCTCCACTTGAGTCACTTTTCAGACTGCGTTCCCAGTCAGTAGATACCTTTATAACTAAAATGAACCTGTTTACCTCCTTGGCGTTTAGCCAGAGTTTAGCCAGAACTCGTGGTAAATTTCTCAGCTAAGAAAAACCTACCTGACTGTCAAATTCTCCTGGCGGTTCTGAGCATGCTCAGGTGCCCGCTCTCATTGCGTCACTGTTACGCCGGAGGTGTGGGGGGTAGGCAGTGCCATAGACCTCCATGTAATGGAGGGGGCGTTGCCTTTTCCAAGCATACCTCCGGCGTCACCGGTGACGCTGGAGCCGTGCAGGGGACCTCCTGGAGGGCGGAAAATCGTGCCAGCACACATGTTACATCTTTGTAGTAGTCAATGGATAGCTTTACAGCTGGCCAGATCACTTCTAGATTAAGACTAGAAGCTGAAAATCAGATGACTCCCAGCCAAGACTATAGCTCTCCCTGACCTGCCATTATTATATATAATTCAGTAAATTAAAGATAATTCATGGTGGCTAATATTTTCCTAGATGCAGTTCATTTCCTCTTCAATATTTCTATAAATGATTATTACTGAAACTTTAATAAAAAATGACTAATGTTCTTCCTGTACATTCTTCCTATGTACAGGAAGAACATTAAATGTACATTCTTTTTTTATTGCTACAGTACTCTTATGAACTTCAATTACTTGCTCCTACTCACCTTCACTGTGACCCATAAATTCAGTGATATCCATTAGTAAAAGCCGTAGCAATCAAAGGTCCCTGAAAAACAAAAAAGAAAGAAAAACAGTAAAAACTCAATCCTGCAGAACTACCAACTAATACAAAAACTACAACTAAATGTTTTACAGGGGGATTAACTGCATCAACTATTCTGGGATATGACTTATACCTTTTGATTTTAACATAGCCAATAATATACAAATATAATGTAAAGGGTTCACTGAAGAGATGGTCTATTTGTGGTACACTTAGGGCAGTAAGGCTATGTTCCCACCTAGGCGATCAGCCCGAAGAGAATGAATGGATGCGATTTTCATGTCTATGGGTGCGATCTGCACAGAAAAATTGTGTCCACCCAAGATCTGAACGCGGGGAGCTGCGATTCTGATGGCGGGTACAATCGCGTCCCAACCGCGTCCGCGGCCTTTAGTTAAAGTAGGAACAAGCCCATTCAACTAAATGGAAGCGATCAGCCGCGATTACAGCACGCAATTAAAATTGCGTCCGCCCCACAGCTGATCGCCTAAGTGGGGAAAAAGCCTCACTTCTATTTTAGTTTGATGCCTTTTTTATTTACTGTAAATCAATAGAATTCAACCAAATTTACATGAAACACATATGTTAAAACATGCATCAACACATGTGTCAACATTAACTTTAATGCGCGTACGCTGGTTACATGCCAAATGCATCAGCAGAATTGCAAAGGTGTGATTCTAGCCAGCCACTCAAATATCATGAATATGAGAACATCAGGAATACCAGTCTTGATATGCATGTTAAGTCTAGTTGATATATAGATACCACTAATATATGATCCTTAGCCTGGCCATTCAGAGATCACAGTTAAAATCATTACATATTTTTCCAAAACAAGCATATTCACATATAACATCACTACTTACCCCAAGACTGTGTCCAAATCCAGTGCTAGGTGCTGGGCTTGCTGCACTGATGTAGCTGCTGACTGCTGACTCCTGATTGGCTGCTCCATAAAGTTCTGCCATTGGCCCCGGGCTGCTAGTTCCCAGAAAACCCCCTGTGCGGGTTGGAGTGGAGCCTTGTTTACAAAGCAAAAAAGTAGATCTTACAGAGAGCCCCCTACACTCTGCCCCCTCCTCCCACGTCTCTGTATACAATGCTCCCAGAAACTGTTGTCTAGCATTAGTTTAGTAGACATACCCTTCTGTATACATTTTCTAAACCACCCGCCATAATCACAGTTCTGCTCGTACCCAAAAAAGCCCATGAATATGCAATATCTTATAGCATTGCTAAACAAATGAATAGCTTGTCTTAAGGTTGTTTACCTCTCACCACAGCTGCTGCTGCTGCTGCCACTGGTCCATATGCAGTCAAAGGGATGGCTAGAAAACAAGGGAAAACTGAACTTAGCGTATGAGCAAGTAAGATCAGAGACTTAGCATATCTCTGGGCAAGTCCTTTGGAAATATAAAAATCTCTATATTATGGCATGCAAAATAATAATAAAAAACAAAAACTTCTAAAACAGAAAATAAGCATGCTTTAAAAACACATGAACAAATTTACCTACACACCAACAACAGTTACTCAAAGTATGCAGGTTTAAACACTGATGAATTACTGTAAATTACAATAGGTATTATGGAATCATAAAAAATATAAAAACAAGGCCGTGACCCAAACAATTTGACCAAATGCACACATTGTACTTTGGAAGGGATATCATACACTACATCATTTAAAAATGTATATACTGTAAGACTGATGTACTGACCAAGACCATCCGTGTCATCTGTTAAATATAACACCAATGTTTTAACAGATGAGGGGAAACATCATTTTTAACTGGTAGTATTTCTGCACCTTTAATGGTTAAATGGCAGAGATACATAAGATGTCTTAAGCAAACCTGTGCTCTTCAGGTGCTGAGCATACCAAAAAGTTTGCATTACATCCCCATTCACAGCAGCATATTTTCACTCTCCACTCCCTGAGATAAAAATAAACACTGTATTTTCACTTTGTAGGACAAAAAATCTGGGGGAGGGGGATTTATTTGCGTCTTATGGGGTGAAGATCCTGACCTCTGCAGCCACGCAGCAGTTACAGGCGGCTAGATAAACTGGCCGGCAATCTGCTTGGCCAGTTGCTCCGTGCTTGGCCCAGCCTCCTGTGACTCCCGCTTGCCAGAGTTCCAGGAGTTTTTCTCAGACTGCCCATCTGACACACACAGCGGAGACAAACCCTCTGCTGTGTGTGTGGCTTTGAGCAGATCCAGCCTCTGACAGCTTCCCTGCACGAACCTTTATACAAAGATCAGTACAGCTGTATTTATTGGGAATGTCTTATTTTTGGTAAATAAGGAATGGGTATTAAATTGGGATCTACTGCAATTTGCCAACAAAGTCCTCTTTAACCAGTGATAAAATTGCAGATCGTTACTGAAAACCCTTTAGGGTCCCCACACCTTTAGATTTCTCTGTCAGATTTCCTTTGGATCTCCTTTTGTTTTACCAAAACCATGTAATATGAGGGACTTTCTAAACAATCCAGCCTACCTGTGTTCAATCGCAGAGGACCCTATACTACAGTTGTTGGTAGATCAAAAAAATTGTAACAGCCAGCTAGGAGGTACACTGTGTCTAGATGACACAAAATGAAAGGCTCTGTATACATAAAATTGATGGACATTTGTGTCATTGTAAATGTAAAACTTGTTCAAAAGTTCTTGGTGATGCATCAATAATTTCTGCAACTGAGAACATTGAGACACTGACTGGGTCATTTTTAAATTTCCTTTTATTCAACAGTGGACAGTCAGCCCTGCTGTTTGAAAACATTTAAAGGCTCTGTCCACCCATAATCAAAGCTCTGAGGGAGAAAGAGTAGTATTGACAAAAAAGCAACTAACTAATGCCTGCCATACACATGCCGATAAGCGGTCGATTTTTCACCTGACCGATGGCGCCGCCGGTCAGCGGAAAAATCGGTCGCTTATCGGTATGTGCCCACATGGGGCAACAGATCCCTGTCGCCCCACAGCTCGGCCGGCCAGAGAACGGACATGTCCGATAATCTCTGGCTGATGGAAGCCGATGGCATTAGCTTCAATGAAGACCGGTGTCTTCATTGAAGCTAATGCCGGCACACAAAGGGTGCCAGCCGACTGAAGGGGCCCCATAATGCACCAGGGTGCAAACGTGATGACGTCATCACGTTTGCATTCCGGTGATTATCGGAGAAGGTATGTCTGCACCAGTCGGGGTGTGTATGGCAGCCTTAAGGGACTCTAAAAATAATACTAGTCAGAGTTGGATAATCAGAGATGCAAATAGCTAAATAGCTAAGGAACGTCTGTATCTGTTAAGATGCCATTAAAATGTTTTTGTATCTCCTTGCCAGTCACAGAACACTTTGTATTCTGTAAACAGCCAGGGAGAATGCCCAAACGACAGGGAATGCAGAAGGTGACAATACAATCATGAAAAAAAAAGCAAAAAGAATTCTTTAACCTCTCTGTCAGTATGGCCGTATTTGGGCGTTTTCAATGGCGCACTGTACTCTGCCATGATTCCCAGCCCTCCCCTCCACACATCGCCGGCGTCATCATTGGCGTCAGCGATGCAGAATCGCTGTGGGCTTGCAAAGCACAGGCCAGTATGCCCGATCCTGGCTTGGACAGAGTTTGTTTTGTAAACAAACTCTGCCTGAACTGGGTTGGGGCATACAGCCAAGAAGGTTAACTTAAGAAAACAAACAACAACAAGACTTATGATTGCCATTAACAGAGAGACTATACAACTAGAAAGAATGATGAATGAGCATGGAAATGGAACATTTACACGTATGGTTTACCTTAATCCCAATTGGTAGCATAAAACTTGACAATATAAAAAATGTTGTATAGGAGAATCACAAAACGTCACAAAACTGTTACAGCAGAGATGAGGAAATACTGTTTCTGCACATGCTGACACATTCTCAATCAGTAAACCATAAATCGTCTCAGCATGAAGAATGTTTGACCTATGGCACTTTGAGGTTCCAACACACAAGTACAGAATTTCTCATAGAGACCAGCAGTGATGTAGCAGATGCAGTCCCTCCACATTACTGGCAGAGCATGGCTGCCGCCAGCTACTGCTCATCTTGTTCTCCTCAGCTGTGAGGTTTAGTAAATTAATGGGACTGACCTGTAAGTTCTGGGAGAACGGGGGTGCCCGGGAGTGGGGTTCTCTCTACACGAAATTCTAAAACGAAACGTGAAACAGCTTAGGAGTGGCTAGATGTCCAGCCTACAGATGTGACTGGCAGTGAGTATGGAATAGCTGTTTATAACCACTCACTGCCACAAAAATCCAAAAAAATATATAGTATTGCATGAATGGATAGAGACTGGGAAGAGCAGAGAAGTTTTTTAGGCTAATCTGCCACAATGTTCAAAACAGCCCCAATTCTCATTCCCACGAAGGGGAATAAAGAGCATGCACATTGTACACATATAGACAGCACTTGGTATACATTGTATCACTGAATTACCTGGAAACTGGTAAGTATATCCAGGCGCTATCCCTGTGTAGCTGCGACTGGCATAAGTAGCTGCTTGAAAACCAGGATATCCTGAGAACATACAAATAATAAATTAAAAGGAAATAAGGTACCAAATCTGAAAGTAAATTTTCACAGAAATATTGTTAATTGCTATTTGTTGAAACCCAAATTGGTCAACTCAAAGAGCAGTAATACAGTTTGTGGTAACATCAACACGTCAGTTGCTGGTAATTAAACCCTGCTTAAGGTCCTGTGCAGACTGTGCAATAAACAGCAAGAGGCGAATGCCCTGCCACGTTCAGGAGCAGAAAAAAAGGAATATTTTCTAAATGAGTTTGTGTTAGACTTTGTGGGGTCTCATTTGTACCCAAAGAGAATACAGCACCAGGCCAGTCAGAGGTGTGTTTAATATAATGAAACTCGAACCAGTAAAAAGTCAATTAACTTGAATGCTCTGACAAAAATCAGTTTCTATTGAGACATTAATAGATTTCAGTAGCACAATTAATAAAACAAACACCAGGCCAGTCAGAGGTGTGTTTTATATAATGAAGCTTGAACCAGTAAAAAGTCATTAACTTGATTGCTCTGACAAAATCAGTATCTATTGAGACGTTAATACATTTCAGTAGCACAATTAATAAAACATCAGCGTCTCTGTGTGTTTTATAATCTTTTTCAGCAGTGAGGCTAAAAACATTCCCTGACATCCTTTTTATTGTTGACGAACAGATTACTTATCTTTACATAAAGCCCATAATAATGTAATTGCATCACAAGAGTATGTTTCACAAAATTGCATCACAAAACAAACTATCATTATAATTGTTGGCTTTGCGATATACTTTAAACCTCAATGATAAATTGGTTTGTTCTAGAATGTTTGCTGTAATATCCAGCTGTGACCAGCAGATGGAATGGGCGGCTCGTGTGTTACACTAAAAAGACAACAACCTCCTTCCACAATCACCTAGCATGCCGATTCCAAGCATGAAAGCGTCCATTCCATATGGCATCACTCTGGAGCGTCCCCTTACAGACCCGGTTGGAGACATCACTTCCTTGGGTTGTGCCTTCTTACATTCAACCTAAAGAAGGAAAACATTCCATATATTAAAAACACATCAGCCACACACATATTTATAGGATAGGCCCACTAAGAGCTTTTTGTTGGAGCAGGGTGACTGTAATGTGTAAATAAACACACATCTATGCCCCTATTTTGCCATTCAGCCAAGCCAAAGTACCAATTTGAACACTTCTAGTTGTTTGTATCCTGCACTTTTCTCTAGCTGAGTGTCATAAATTCCCTCACTAAATGTTATGGGATCTGCACTGAATACAGCAAGAATGAAGCATAGTCCTGGAAGAGTGCCAACCACAAATGTAAACTGTATGACTGGCAAAAGGCAAGTGATATTTAGATTACATCCATTATTCAAGCTATTAGCTTTTTGTGGAATTGCCCTTTTACATCTACACCACCCACTACAAAATGCGTTGTGTCAACTTCACAGAAACAGTTTCAGCAATATAAAGGTCAATTAGAAGAAATATTACAGTTGAATTTCAATAGTGCAGCATTCATGCATAGTGTGGTCACAGAGCTCATGAAAGGCAGGACGTCAGACAAGCAATTCTAGAAGAGAAGCTCCGGGTATGAGGAAAATTGTGCTAAGATGCTGCAATTCATGTATTTTCATTAAGAAAAAATTTAATATTTGATACCCTTACTGATAACAAATAATTTACACCACTGGTCCATGAAATAGGGGTGACATGGCTGAATGATACCAAAGTTGCAGAAGGAACTTTTAAAAAACGAAATCATAGACACCTTATTAACTGCAGGTAAAAACAAGTACTGATATGCATGCAGTGATTTTGCCTTTCCATAGTTTACTAACTTCGAAAAATAAAAGTTCTCTAACACTCCCCTCTTTACTTGTACATTATAACCCATTGCATCTTCTATGAGCAATAATTACTCTATTTACTCTCTGTGCTGGTTCAGCATTTTCATTCACCCTAATACCCCCTACATAACCTAAAATCCTGTTTATGTGTTTATAATTGTTGACATTACTGGTCTTAAAGATGTTTGACATTCTTTTATTTATACTTCTTGGGAAAGCAAGGGTTAGAAAAACAACAACCCAACATTTACCTAGGTGAAAATCATGTAAATCTGTCAACACAGATTCCAGTGACGTTGCACTGCGGCAGGCTCTGAGTGTAAGGGTACTTGGGAAGTCTCCTTTCCCCCAGCAGCCAGGTGTGGTGTCACCAGAGGGGTGGATTATCGCTGGATATAGTTCCAGACTAGTAGAGGAAGCAAGACCAGAAGAATCTTGCTCCCCATCTTGAAGATTGGAAAGTGGCGCCAGTATCGGGTAAGGTAAGTACCGTATTCTACATGTAAGAATTCTTTTAATTGAAATCTATGTAAGGCCCATACTTATTTTTTAACTTTAGTAAATAATAGTAAATATATGTTGAGGATCCTCTCAAATTGGAGAGGAATTACCTTTCTAGACAGCTGTCACTAAAATATGTATCATGTTTATGTACTCAACATATATTATTCACACTTATTGTCTGGATACCCAGATAGAGAGGTGGATAAAAAAGGTCGAAGCCTTCCCCATTCTACTCAATATAAAAATATAATGGTAAACCTGAAATACAGCTAAGTAACTGTCAGAGAAGTTTGGGGCAGGCAGACTTAAGCTAGCCAATACATGTATCGATTCTGCGGTTGATTCCTGAACGATCAACTGACATGTGCATTTGCGACCATCGTTCAGGAATCGAATACGCCCACCTTGAACCATCGTCCCAAAGAGGTTGAACTCAAACAAAAAATGGATCGAACAGGGATCTGACAAGATTGTGTTTTCCTGTTCGATCACCATTACTTTGGATGGAGAGACTTGATCCCCCAAGGTGGTGCGCAACGATTCCCGGAACGTTCGTTCGGCGTGACGTATCCATGCTACAATTGATCGTTCAATAATCCAAGGGCAATCTATTCATATATGGCTTAACACATTAAAATATTTTGATGCTTCCCTAATCTACATGGTCCACCCAGGGCTGTTCAGACTGCAGACTTCACTGGATAACATGAGATTGCAATGGTTAAAAAAAACCTTATTCAACCTAATGACAAATCGTGGCTGCACTCTCTTCAACCCAATCCATCAGGTCTAGTCTAAACCCTTGAAAGCATACTAGATTTTTTTACTGCCCAAGAAATTGTTCTTTATTGCCAACAATCATGTGAGGTTAAGATTGAGTTGCTCGCTGAGGTCATAGCGTTAGTGAGCTGTTGTTTATATCACTTAATCATTCCAGGCCCTGCAGTAGTTCAAGGGAAGTAAGCAGCCTCTGTCTGTACAGTACTCATAGAAAACTGTCACCTGAAACAAATACTTTAACTATAACTACAATTCGTTATATGTATACAACAGACAAATTATTCCATTGTTGGGGCTCTTTTGGCTTACCATCTTATTGTTGATCTCATGGAAGTGGATCTCACAGACCTTCTCCACAATATCTTCTCCTTCAAATGTAACAAAGCCAAACCCTGCAATAATAAAAATTAAAAGTGGCATTCATCCATACTAAATTAAAGATAAACAGAAATGGTCAACATATTGGCTGGCTAGGATCTTCTAATGAAATATTTTACATATAAAAAAAAATATCCAAAAAAACAAAAGAATAAATGAACTAATAAAGTTATTAAATAAACAATGCTAGTGAGCTAAAAAAAAGTCAGTCCATGTATCATATGTATAGATACATTCTGTATTATATACTGAGATCAGCTAGTACAGGATCAGTAGGACAGCAGGAGCATGCTTTCTGAAATCAGTGCTGTCTCATGCATTTGCAATCTATATTGAACTTGTATGGTTGTTTGGAACCTTGTCTGTTAAGTTGGTAGAACTGATTTTAGGATCAAAAGTAGGCCTATTCCACTAATTTACCATGAAATGCAACTGGGGTACACTGAATCAGTGTATCTTCATAGTCCTACCATTATACCTACCTAGGTAAGTAACAGTGCACAGCCCCAGAAATACCTCCTGATTCCGTGCCTGACTGCTATTCTCAAATACTGTATCTTATCTATCTTTGCGCAATAATAAACTCAACGAAAAAACAAAAATGTTTGTCTGTGGACAGTATTAGGAAAGCAGGAAATTTTAACCAGCTGAGCTTTAGTATAGTAAATTACAAACTTGTCACAGACTAGATACAATTATATGCTATATAACTCCACTCAGGTTTACAAAGTGGTAATTAAAAACTAAACTTGTCACTCCACTAGACGCCAGAGTCAGTCATGCCAATGCATATAGGCATGTTACAGTTCTACAGGTAATCAGTGGTGTAGTGTGGGTAAAGAACACCATTTACTATCATAAACATGCATGGGATTGAAGATTTTGTTGATCAAAGACCTTTTGTTTTATAATAATAGGTTTTCAACAATGATCAATACAATATAATTATATATACTGTCATGCCTATATATTTTGTAAAAAATTATTCCATTATGCCTAACTTTTTCAGCTATTCATAAAATATAGCCTGTGATGGGATGAACCAAGCTGAGCCTTAAGTACATTTGTGCATGTGTGCGTTTTGTTTAGGTCAGCAATATCAATACACATTTATTTTCCTCCACATTAACATAAATCTTATTATGCTCTCTGTTGCATCTAGCAGGTGAGACTCTTGCCTTTTTTTTCACTTGTTTCTATACTGTTCTTCTCTAATGTGCTGTTTACAGAACACAATACCTTAGGCTGAAGCTTACACACAGCTAAGGGTGCCCATACATTGGTCAATACAATCGTTTATTGATCGAGTGGATATGGTGACTTAATCACGCTGCGCTTGAGCATTCGTCAGTTGACCGGTGAATCAATGCAAACCACCTTGCACAATTGATTCCCTTCGATACTCAATTAATGCCAATCGAACAGAGAATTACTAACATGTTTGATTCCCCAACAATCACACGGTGTTTGATTGTTGGGGAATCGAACTAAGAATCGACCCAAGTAAGGCCCATAAGGCTATATTTACATTATATATATATATATATATGTTGTGTGTGTGTGTACATATATGTATATGGAATAAGAGAGAGAACAGAATTATGTAATCCAATAAGAAAAATAAATTAAAACAATAAGTTTAAGTCTTAGAGGAAAATTTTCCATTATTGGTATTTGCCTCATAGATGCCTAAAATCATCAATCAGGGAATTCCCCGGGCACAGTAGTATATGCTTCTGGACTTAGCACTGACACTGACATCCTTATGGTACATTAATAGGCTTTCATATCCCATTTTACAGAAGGCCAGATTCAATCAATGAACATTTTAGTGCTGTGTTCAAAGGTAGATAAATATCACCCGGATAAAATGGGTCAGGTTGACGTGTCTATACGCCATATATAATTGTGTGCCGTGAAAGTCACACAAGTGAGTCACTTATGAAGAACAGCTGGCGGGAGCAGAGGGAGGATGGACAGGTATTCTGTGTCAGGAAGGGAGAGAACAATGGAGCTGTGTCCAGATCTGCAGCTACACTCGGCACTGACCACATGCTGAACACTCATCACCAGAAACTTGCATTTTTACACACACAAAACCCTCCGCAAAGAGGATTATCAAATCACACAAAGCAGATCTGTGGAGCCGAATTTCTGCGAAATAACTGAAAGCATGGACTGTGACACGCACACACACACATGGCCGATACCTACCTCTGTGCCTGTTTGTAGTCTTATCAAACATCAGCATGGCATCATCAACCTGTATGAAGACGCAGAAAGAAAGTCAGAAAGGCATTTTTTAGATTATTTTTTCCTACAAAGTACACAACTTTCTGATCTGTAACTAAACTACTGTTGAATACTGAAAATGACACAAGTGGAACATTTCGGGGCCAGAGTGCAGGAACACAAGGAGGGGGGCGTGGAGCACCGCTCAGTGTAAAGAATAGGAGAAAAAGGAGGCCTGCATAGAAAAAAAAAAGAGACAAGGGGCCACATAGTGACTCCAGATTGAAGGGGGAAAAAAAGGGCATTGAAATGCATGAGGTACACAGAGATGATGGGGGAGTGCAGGCAAATGTGGCCAATATAGGGCTCCCTGTGTGTCCCGCTAGTTCCAGCCTGTAACATCTATGAGATATTTATTTACTCATCAGGTCAAACAGTTTCTTGCCTTTCAAACAAAACCGTTTGGTTCTCTAGAGATTGAACGGCTCTGGGAGCCCTGTCCTGTTACTATGACTGCAGCTTAGTATGTCCTAAGCCGCAGGGGAGAGGGAAAGAGGCAAAAGCTTTTGTGTGCAACTGAAAAGATGGGGGGAGGGGAGAGGGCCCCACCAGATATCAGGGGGAGAGAGTGTGAACACACAAGTGAAGGACAGAGTGCTAGGAAGAGAGAAACAAAGGAAAACTGCTAAAAGTGATGGGATGAAATCATCATCACTAAACAAGTGAAATGTTTTATTTTCTATGCAGGTGACCTGCCGTCCATGGAGGCTTTCTGCAACACAGTGCGCTTAGGTCATCTATGCACAGCGCGTAAATCCTCCCCCCACTCAGTATACTGTGCTAGATAATCTGCTGCCGATGGGAGAGAAATCCGAGGCATCCAGAGATCTCTCCAACCTCCTAATTAAATGGGGATCTAATCACCTTATAGCAAGGCTTGTTCGTCAGTGTCTGTCATGGGTTTATGACGTGGCAGGTTCATCCTCAGGTGTTACGGTGGGGAGTGGGGGTTGTCATGCTTTGTATTAATCTGATTATGGCTGTTTTGCTATGTTTGGCTTATCTAATAATCTTCACATCAAAGCAAATATACCAACCACAGAAATAAAGCTGAAACATCTATTGTATCCTCCTCTATTCTACTTTTGACCCACTGACGTGGGTGAAAATGCTTTACAAGCTGTCATGGAGACCTCAGGCCCTTCAACAATTTGAGGCCGGGGCCCGGAGTGTAGTACGGAGCTGATATCTATGACAGCCACACCCTAAAAACCACACACTCACCTTTCCGAACTGCTCAAAATATTGTTTTACATCCTCCACTGTTGTATTCACAGACAGTCCGCCCACAAAAATCTTCTTTGTCCTTGTCACCATCTGTAATAATTAAAGAGTAATCAGGTGACACGACTGACCAGGAGGCCAGAAGAAGACAGGAACACAGGTGCTGTTCCTGCACATGACATCAGGGAGTTGTATTTTTCACCAGGAGGCCGTGTAGTGTGATGAAAGGTATTGTGCTGATGCTAGCAGTACGGAGAAAGAGATTTAACAAACATACAGTTCACTAGCTGACAAAAGCAATCACAGTAATAAATAAAACTAGCCTTGGTTTGAGGGTCTCCCAGCTGCCCCTAATTACCCTGGCGCTAAGCTTCCTGGCTCTGACACCAAGATACCGTCTGTCAACAAACTACTTAAGGGAATTAACCCAATTCTGCCAGTGTTTGCAGGACCCAATTCTGATCCACCTGCTAGTTACTGGACTTAAGCCGATTGCTTTCCAATAGTTACATCTCCCTCCCATCTCCTCTCCCTGCTGCTTTAACCGCTTGGCATGACTACCTCTAATAGAATGTGTGCAGGAATATTTGCCCCATTTCCATACACCACTTTGACTAAACTTGGGAAGCCCTCTAGATGTACGAAAACTACAAGGCCATGGGACTTGTAGTTCCTACATTTCAAAATGCCAGCTCCTGTGCTAGACCGATATCCAGCTTATAGATGCCCCAAATGGAACTCACCTTGGGTTGAGCTCTGCGTGGAAATGCTACTTTAGGGTCAATCTGAAATAAAATAAATAAATAAATATAGCAGATTTCAAATATTTTATAAATAAAGAGTTCTACACAAAAATTATCTACTACCTACGAAACTGTTTAGAGACGAAATCATAAACTAATGAGTAATGCAAAGACTGGCATGCCCCCTAATACTGCACAAAGAACAGAAGATAGACCTGCTGAGTGATAATGCACATGCGGTACAAAGATTGCTGAGAAATCATAAATATAACTAGAACAATAGCGATGACTGAAATCACAGACTTCAGGCCTGCGACTTCAAGAGTGACACAAAAAAACTAGCACAATAATACACAATAGGATCCAAGATTTCGACTTGTAAAACTAAGTTATGATTAAAATATATTTTAAAAAAATGAAAGAAACAAAATTCTTATCATTTACCAGGATAACAGGATAAAACTAAAAGATTAAAAAAGACTTGGCAATTAGTGTAACCCATACTTTTTGCATTTGCAATTATTTTGAAGACTTTAATATGAAGGGCAACAACTGATGGGCTTTTATAGTAACTTTTTATTTCCCTATGGCTGCATATGGCACGGGCTAAAATAAAAAGATTATATAATGAGATAATAAAAGGAGGCTGCTATAAAATAGTGTAGGCCAATATAGGGCTATGGAATCTTACTAATGTAAATATGTTTTTAAACATATTTAAAAACATAAAAAAAACAAACGTAAACCCTGCCAGCCCATCATCATCACCCATGACTTGATCATATTATCCATAGTAAGTTTACAAATAAAACACATTTATTACAATGTTTATTTAAAGTAAAAAAAACTTTCCTTCTTTAAAGATGTGCGCAATGCACAAGTGTCACGGAATGGAGCTGGATAAGTGTTCAGTATTTTAAGCTTTGAGGAGGCCTTTCTCTTAGGAAACACCATCTACCTATGATCCTATGTGTGTAGCTGCACAGCAAAGATTTGAAAAGTTACCATGACAACTGTAAACATTCACTATGTGAACGTACCCACTCGTTTCACTATTTATTTCTCAATAAAAGGTATGTGAAATCCCACATAATACCATAGGAACAGTTTAGGTGTCCAGGTATGTACATTCCACCTTAACAATCATAACCCCAAATCTGAGCGACACAAGGATCACAAACTTGAATCAAAATATATATTCAAAATGAGATTGAAAGAATGAAGACTTCTAGCCCAATCCTGGATCTGACTGCCATCAAAGATTACAGTATTTTAATATATCTTTATTAGTCACATTTCTGCCTAGATGATCCAAAAAGCAAATCACACATTTACTGCCCACCTAAACTTCATAAGGGAGCCCTAAATAATTCTTGGAAGATGGGATTTTTGTATGCAGGACCTTCTGGTATGACAGAAGCATACAGGGGTCAGATTTGGCAGAGAGTATACGGCACAGTGCAGACATGAACCAGGGAATGTTTGTGCTCCTGGGCATCAAGGGAGAGAAATCAAAACAGGAGATAGAATATCCCAACAATACCCCTTTGTCATGACATTCCTTTGTGCTATTTCAGCAAAGGCCAGGAAGATGCTATTAACTGAGAAAACTGCAGCTCTGGGCAGGAGGGAATGCACCAATCTCACATCACTAAACAGAAGTTACTATTGTTACAGGTAAATGGCGCAGACACCTGTAGCATTCAATAACCGAGGAAAAGGACAGACAGAGGCAGACAGCATAAGAATCCATTCTCAGAATAAAAAATAAGTCTTTATTCCCAAATGGCTACAGTTACACAGAAGTGCTGTACACACAATGACAGTAAGTTGTCTATAGCTACCTACAAGCTTTGCTCATCAAGATCATCTAGCGCTTTAGGCCTTTATACCATAACATGATGTATTATCAGAGAAATCTGCTCCTCACACTCACAATTTATTTGACAGATCCTACAGGTGACAGTAACAAGCCCACAATGACAAGACTCAAACTTACTTTCACATATTCTACGATCTGGGACGCTCTATTTGATCAAATTGTCTATTATTCTGTGTGACACTGGTACTTACACAATTTACTGTCTTTTGATGCTTTAATATTGTCAAAAAATAGTAATTTATTGTAAGTTTTACTAAATAGCGCAGAGCATGAAGTCTTTGAACTGAGAAACCTGTACAACTTAATGACTAGCTATTTGCAATCCAAGCCATTTATTGACAAAGAAGTGCATATGAAACAATGACCGAGAACAGCTCATGTTCATTTCAAACAGAGATTTCCCCCCCAAACTCCCTAAGATCGATTAACATAACCTTCTATCCCTCCATCCACTGTTAATTTATAATGAAGACTCTACAGTGGATCCCTTCTGCTTTCAGCTGCTCTTTGTATGAAACACACACTTGTCCCCTCCCAGGCAACAAAAGAAACTTCCCATCCGAGGAGCAGGGGACAGCAGCATGTGCAGTGCTGCTCCCCTCCCCCTGTGTCTGCAGAGACATAGTCCCTAGAGCCTAGCCGCTCACACTGATAAACAAGAGCCCACTGACTGGGACGCATTGCATACAGCCCAATGCAAGGACTATGCTCCATCACTCCCTACAATACAATCTACAAACAATACACCACTTTCTACCTTCATAAGGCTTTAATTCAAAATATAAAAAGGTCATGTGATCCTGTAACGTCTCTACACGATCAAGTGGCAGAGGAAAAGGTTCAGTCACCTGTACATGATGTGTAATAATGGAGGCTGTAACACACATACAGGTATTACTTGTACAAAATAATCATCTCCCCAAAAAGGATATGCTGTACAGCCTCAAGGGAAAAGGACTAAGCCTGATGACAACCTGACGAAAGCTAATCCTACCACCACAAATGTTCAGCAATGGCCTCTTTCTTCAGTTCTATACCAGAACTAGTTATAACACTGGTGCCAGTCCACTTCTCTGTAGCACTGACAATTTTTTAAAATATAAATATAATTCTAATACAAAACACCACAAGCAGTCATTTATAAAATTTTGTTTCTGGCCACTATGAAATAATTACTATGGGTAAAGCCCCTCATACACTTTAAGATCGATCCATACAATTTCCATTAGATCTACCAACAACTGTGTAGTATAGTGGCCTCGCTGATAGAATACATAGTGATTGGAAGGTATATATCACTGCTATGTAGTACAGTGTCCTCCCTGAAAAAATACATAGTGATTGGAAGGGTTAGAAAGGTCCTCATATTACATGGTTTTGGTAGAACAAAAGTTGATTGTACAGAAATTGTATGGAAAGATTGTAAGGTGTATGGGGGCCTCATCTTATAGAAATATTGAGCTGTTAACCATACCAACCAATCAGAAACTAGAAAAAAATGACAGTTGAAGTATGATTGGGTGCTACAGCAAAGCCTTCTTTTTTATTGGTTATATTGAGCATATATATTAGCAATGCTGCATAAAGCTTTATGTGCTAAATCGGCTTTGCATTTTTTTCATGTACACACAAATGTGTTGTCCAATCATAACTTATCTACATGTTGTACTGTATGTCTTCCATCAATATACTCAGGCAGTTTATATACCAAAGTACTAATTTCAAGAAAATACATAAAATTAATATGTTGTCCAATCATAACTTATCCTTCATGTTGTGTTCTATGTCTTCCATCAATATACTCAGGCAGTTCCGATACCAAAGAACCAATTTCATACAAATAAATACATTAAATTAATTTGCTATTCTGGAATTAACAACCCCAACCACATTCAAAATGTGAACTTTGCAAAAAATGTGTAGGAATTATGAGCATCTCCGTGGCTGATTTGGATCACAACCTATTTATTCAACAGGAAAATTATTTTAGGTTGTCCAGCAAGCCAACAGTTAAATATAATGGACAATGTGGTGTATACATGGGAGAGAGCTGACATCTGCCTCTAAATGATGAGAATTGACGAACGAACCCAATACACTAAAAATAATTGACTTATCCATAATCAACCACAAATGATGTATGTTCAATGATAAAGTGGGAGCTACTATCAGTACCTGTTGCTGATCTAGATTTGCTTACATATTAAGGATAAAATCGTACAACACTGTTTAATGAAGTATTGGTAAACATATGAAGAACTACCAAAAGTCACTTAATAAACAAGAATTATTGCATCACAAAAAAAAAATAAGATCATTAGGCAAACACACAAACATACACATCTTAGGAGGAAAATGATAGAATAAATAACTAAAAAGCTAACAGACATTAATGGATATGTGACGAAAAAGCATTTGTACAACTGACGACCTTCTAACATCTGGTCCCCAGTAATCAACACAGCAGTCTATCTAGATTCTGTTTAGTAAACTAAAGTGTGGCATCACTAATGGGAATGACAAAACCTATACAACACAGTACCATACCTGCTTTCCCCCACATGCTGTCTAAATTGCTTGCCTGCTAAATAAAAAAGATACTTTACTTTTCAAACACATGACGAGCAAGACCGCATTATCTACAGCACTTGACATCACAGGGCCTCTAACGCTGTAGTTCACCTCTAACACTCATACTGCGTGCAGTTGAAATAAACGTAAAAAAAAAAAAAAAGAATGTTCTTTTGAACATGCCCCTTTCACATCCATTAATGGTCGTGTCAGCCGGTTTTCTTTGGTAGACCCTAACTTCAATATTTGAAGTTCACAACTCTTGCGATCGTAATAACATGCATGGCAAAGTTTAGCAATTCCTTATTATTGTAGTTTACACACAGCAGCTAACAGATTTTGGAAAATCGGTGTGAAGAGGAGAATCATACCGTCTTGGAGTCAAGCTCGTGCCGCGATTGTGCCAAAACTTTGTCTACTCCGGCCTGGTCCATGAATGTGACAAATCCGAATCCCCTGGTAACAAGCAAACAAGGACAATAAGATAAGACCGCCGATCTAATGAACAGCAAATGGTATGGAATCTATATCAAAGCTCACCTGGATCTTTTGGTCAATGGATCTCTCATAACAAGACACTCCTTCACGTCTCCGAATTGACTGAAATACTCCCGTAGGCCCTCTAGAAACACAAGAGCAGCCTATCACAACCAAGCGTGGCAGACAGATCCCAGAATGCAATAGAAAATCCAATCGCATCATGTCCAAGCAGGAGGGAAGGGAGAGAGAAAGAGATGGATGGAGGACGCACAAATGAAGGGGGAAGACAGAAGGGTGGCGAAGCTGAAAAATGGAAATGAACTACAACACTCCCTAATGAACACCTTCTACAAGCATTGTGCCTACCTTGTGTAGTCTGCCAGCTCAGTCCCCCGATGAACATTTTACTGCAAAGCCAAGAAATCATAAAAAAAAAATCAAACAAAAGCCACGTGCTCTGTGTTCACATACATAGAGCGTGTATGTATAATCACAAATACATAAATAAATACAAATATTTATCACCACATACTGGAAGGTCATCAAACAATATCTGCATTCGGAAAATGGCAACAGCTGCTAAATTCGTTGTGGCTGGCACAAGAAAGTTCTAGAGCTCATATATAAGCCTCTCCAAGGCTCATTTATATTCAAAAACCCATTTTTTAGCTATGGAGATATATGGAAATGAAGCATACCTTGTTTACAACAAATGCCAAGCCAATCTAGATTTGGGAGATATCCGATATTCAGTTTACTGCAACAGCAATGTCATCCAACTAGTCTTAAAATAACTGGCAAGATTTATGGGGGGGGGGGGGGGTTATTTAGCACAGACACTTTAAACTAAGGCAAAAGTTTAGGAAGTATAAAGAACGTGGCTTCAATCAATCAAAAGGCTTCAATCTCCTTTTTGTGTCACTAGCATGCGGCTCACGAATATCATCTTACACACAAGTATTCGGTATATAACACGAAGATATGAATGATGCTTTATACTAAAGCCACCGACAAGACTCATCCCAATCGGTCCATGGGATATGATTTCCTACCTAGTCACAATACTTATATGGTGAATGACAGGACTAGTGTCTCAAGGACAAGACATGGAAATATAAAGAACTGTGATTTTTATGCAGAAAGCCTGAGCACAGGCTCCTGTTACATGATCAGGTAACCTATTTCATCATCCCATCCAGATTATGGAGGATGTGGGTACCAGTCTAGCAGCCAGAAGAGAAGGACACAGAAAGTGTGGTGTGGGGGTACAGGGGGCACTAGTGCACTTTTCATGCTCGTTCATGTAAATGCCAATTAAAGTTTAGCCAGCACAGGACTCCAGTGACCTGGAACTCCCAAAGCTCATCTCACTCACTTTTCCATCACTCGCGATACTCATCTGGATCACGATTACAAAGATCGTCTTCCCTGCTGCACACAGCCCCCCGGTACACCTAGTCACACCCCCCCCCCTAAACTTGTGCCCACAAGGAGAATAGGGGTGACTCGCAGCACCGTGCCCAGGTACCTCCCCGTCTGATGCCCTTGTGAATCCCATCATGGCATAAAAGAACAAGGACGGAAGCTGGCACATGGCAGAGGAGCAAAATGGAGAAGCTTACCAAGGATCGTGCGCAGAGTCCGGGGGCGACAGTCCGGGCTGGGGCGCTTCTGTCTCCATTCGGTCTCTGGCGGCTCCTGAGAACGGAGGCAGCTCCCGGGACAAGAGGATGGAAGGGGGTGTGTTCTTCCCCGCCCACCGACACCCAGACACGCCCACACTGGGAGAGAACCTACACATCTCACCGTGTGTAAGCCCCGCCCCTTGTCCTGGAACCCGCCCTGACACCTGCCCCCACTCCCCCCCTACTGAGCCAGCTTGCCACTGACTGTCCCTAAAGCCACTGGAAATGCGGTGGGGGTGGGGAGGACATTCCACCCGGACCTGCATATAAAGCAATTACTGTGAATCATAACGTCTATGAAAAGAGGCTTCTTACCATGATGAGCGATCACCAACATGACATCACCTACTCGTGTATACATGCCACCAACTCACCACAACACCAATACACATCAGAGGGTTCAGATCACACCAGCTTTCATTATATGCTGCTTGGAGAGTGTAAGTAACAATGTACCAATGGCACTGGTGTATGCAGTAGAGCAGTACCAAGTGTAATGAAAGTGTATGAAGTACAGTAGTGTACAGCACACATTTAGCATCATCATCAGGAAATGAAAATCAGTGTACTATAGCATTAAACAAAAACTTTTGGCCTCTTCAAGGTGCACAAAGTTTCTTGACATCACCTGGCCTTGTTTGTTTCATTGAGCAAAACCATAACAGATTTTATATATATATACATTATGTTAACTTAGTTTGTGCATATATAATGAGAGGAAATCACTGCAGGTGCTAGCACAATACATAAGGAATTGGCCCATAATATATTTCTTTACCGGTTTATTCTTCCCTATGTAAGAGGCGGCCTGGGCACTATTTGCAAGGAGTTTGCATGTTCTTACTGTGTCTGCGTGGGTTTCCTCCCACGCTATGCTTCCCCCCCAAAAAAGATTCTCCTACGTTAGTTACACATGACTTAAGCCAGCCATACATGCATCTAGGGGCTATTTTGAGGTCAATCGATCAGCGCTCGCAGCAATTGATCGGCCACAGAATTGCCAGCGAATCACAGCTGCCCACATGGAGCGACCGATCTATGTGGCCCAAAATTGTGATCTGACAGAAGATGAACATGTCCATTTTTCTTCTTTGACCAATCACATTACTTTGAATGGGGACCAGGCTATATACATACAAGATGATAATAATATTTAAAAAAAATGGCCTTTAGGAAAGCCCTACGAAAATATATAAGTATCCCCATTTGTTATTAGGAATCCTGCATGTTCATGTCAAGTGGAAAGCAAGAGAACCTCCATGGTGCCTGTTGCCCCTCGGGAAGACAATATCATTAATCAGCAAAGTCTACCCTGGATGATGAAACATTTCCATGAGAACAGTCAGCAGGAGGGTATCTAGGGAACATGAGGAGCACCTACAGACTGTCAACTGCTTCCTGCTCTGTCCCTACAGTCTCAATTCAGTTTGAGATTTTGCATACATTATAAAAAAGGAATGTACTACCTGTGCACTATAGACTAATACTATACAGGTAGAGTAAAGGATAGAGGGAAAGACTTTTACACGGTCGATCTTAGATTTGATCGGTTTGTGTGATTTACATATCGGTTGTCATTCTAAAATTGATCAATGGTACTACCACACAGTGTGCGTGATCTATTCCTTTCCTAAGCCAGGTGCTCATGCATCATAGTACCATCAGATCCAAATCTTTTACGATGGACTGTTAAGGCAAAATCAACGCCCCAAAGCTTGGTCGGCCAGAGAACGAACATCTCTGTAAACATCTGGCCGATGCCATTAGTTTCAATGGGGACCGGCGTCCCTATTGAAACTAACGGCCGGCATACAAAGGGTGCCCGCCGATGCTGTGAGCAATGGAGAGCACTCCACCGCTTATCTGTAGGCCCCCACTCGGTACGTGTGTGTGGCCCTTCATTTATCGACATACTGTAAGATCAATTTTTATGTTGAATTTTCTTCACGTTCTGATGATGGATCCAAGTGAAAAGGAATCTATTTTTTACATTAATTGAACAGGACAATTGATCCATTTATGGCCACCTTTAAAGTGAAGGGAGCTTGATGATCCAATATCTTTGGTAAATCTACCACCTCCTGAGATTGAAGATAAAGGCAAACTTTATTATCATCTGATGGCATACAGACAGGCTTATGTTATTAGTTTAGGGGGGAGTAATAGGATGGAATCTGTCCTTACATGGCACTTACTGACAAATGCTGATCTCTGTTCATCTGCACAAAGTGCAGAACTTGAGCAGCTGAACAGGCCCAGGGTACAAATGAAGAAGACTCAGACCATCGGAAGTACATGTTCCACATGCAATGATACATACTTCACCTCTTGCATTTTGGAGAAGGATAATTGGAGCAATTTTTATTCTAGTCAATGAGGTGTTTCAATCAATTCTCAGGAGTAACTACATTATACAGTATTGAGGATTCTCAGTATGCAAGAATAATAATGGTTTTAATGAGAACACTGGATGTGCGCAGTGACGTTCATTTTAATGTGCTCTCCCAGTTAATGTGCATTATGACGTAACTGTTTAATCTCATAATAGCAGAAAATGGGCTGAAAGAACTGGAGAGATAGTTAAATGGAAGAGGTTCTACCTAGTTGCTACTCTCAGTAGGTGTTGTACATGTATAATCCAAGGACACTCTGTGCAGTCCTCAGACAAGTGGCAATCAACCCTTCCAGGACATCTGAAAACATCTACTTTCACTAGCAGCCTTCCTAAAGGAAACATTGTTATAGAAAAGAGGGTTGCTAGATGCTCTCCAGGGTTACTCAAGTACTAGAGAAAGTGTTGTACCATGTGACATGATTGTGTACCAGAAAGAGGGTGCCCATGCACGGGTCAATATTTAGTTTGTTTTCCGATCAATCGATCACTGCATGTTCGCAGTGATTGATTATTGGGGAATCGAATGCATCCACCCTTTCTTCAATAGATCCCACTCGAAGAAAGGTTGCTCCAACAGGGATCCAACATGTTTGAAAATCCCTGTTCAATTGGGGATGAGGACCATCCAAAGTAGCGAACAAGGATTAATTGCGTTCATCAATCGAGCGGGTATCGACCCGTGTATGTGCAGCCTAAATCATTAACAAAGTGACTAACAGAAGTCCGGTTAAGGCGCCCATTAACATTTTGATTTTTCTATTCAATCGACCTAAACCGATCGATTTTCAACCTAGATCGATCGAAATTGGCCAAAAAATCGATCGAAAAGTGATCGGAAATGCCGGAATATTTTAATCGATCGAGTATTGAATGTTATTTTGTAGTGCCCAACCGATTTTAGTTCAATTTAAAGTATTATCATACTTATACATCCGGTGGCAGACATTTTGGTGTGTTCAACTTCCTTTGATTATGCTTTCGATTGATCAAACCAATATCGATCAAATACTAGTTTCTCTATGTGGGAGGTAGTTTGATTGTACTTTGATCGATCGAACCAACGTCAATCGTAAATTAGATCTAATCTGACATTGATTATAGGGGAATTAAAACATGTATGGGGGGCCTTTAGAATCCTGACATTAACTACACTACAACTGCACTACGTATGTGGTAAGTTCTGCAAGTACTTACAAGACATTTTGTATTAAGCTGGCCATACACCTTTAGATCTCTCTGTCAGATATCCTTGAGATCTACCAACAACTATGTAGTATAGGTTCCTCTGTGATTGAACACAAGTAGACTTGATGGTTTATAAAAAATCCCTCATATTACATGGTTTTGGTAAAACAAGAGGAGATCTAAAGGAAATCTGAAGGCTTATATTAGAGATTCAGTTTTTCTAGGGTTTTTTCTGTAAAATTACCTCGGCTTCTACTTGAGTTGACTTGTACTCAAGTATATATGGTAAACAGTGATGGACAATACAAAAATGTATTACAGGTCAAATACTCAGCCATACAGAGAGACTGCTTGGGTAGCAAAAACATGGTTTTCGCATAAGGTGTACATCGTTTGAAGATAAATTATGGGAGCTGTAAACATTCATCAGTATGTTGACTAAAAAGAGTAGGAAACAAAACAAAAGCAATCAACAGGGTGAAATTCATCAAACAAAAACTTATATGCACATAGAAATTGGCAAGCAAGGTTATCAGCATCGTTGTCAATTGGGCAGGTAGGAGAAAAAGAAAATACATTACCTGGCCAAAAAGTTGCCACCTGGATTTAACTAAGCAAATAGGTACGAGCCTCCTATTGGAAAATTACTGCATGTTCAGCAACAGTATGTGCTCCAAGAATGAGGACTACCTGACTATACTGATTGACCAGGTTATTCCATCAAAGGATTTTTTCTTCCCTGATGGCACGGGCATATTCCAAGATGACAATGCCAGGATTCAGCGGGCTCAAATTGTGAAAGAGTGATTCAGGAAGCATGAGACATCATTCTTAGGATTTGTTTCCATTGCGTTGGGTCCCAACGTAACAGATAGACTTACCTGCTCGGCGCACGGGTCTGTCTTCATTGCGCTGAGCCGATCCGCCGGTGTCAGGCTGAACGTAGTCCAGTACATTCAGCCTTTACACCGGCGGATGTGTAAACAGACCATCCGCCGGCAGGCTGAGTCTGTGAGATACGTCGGGACCCCTGCTAAGCGTATACGCTTAGCGTAGGGGTCCCGGCGTACAATGGAAACAAGCCCTTACACATGGATTGGCCACCACAGAGTCAAGACCTTAACCACATTAAGAATCTTTGGGATGTGCTTGATAAGGCATTGTGCAGCGCTCAAACTCTACCATCATCGAAGCAAGATCTTGGTTAAAATTAATACAACAATGGATGGAAATAAATCTTGTAACATTGCAGAAGCTTATCGAAACAATGGTGCATGCGTGCCATAATCAAAGCTAAAGGTGGTTTTGGCCTGGCAGTGTATATCGAGAGACAGCAATACTATTTCAAATTAGATCAGCTAATGTGCTGTACATTTCCCACTAAGGTATATTGTTACCTAAATTACATTACATAATGGTAAATGCTAAACAGGTCTACCTACTCCTTCATTACGAACATAAACAGTATTTCTCAATGGTATTGGCATGGAATAATCCAAATAGGGAAAAAACAGTGACAAAAAACCTGACAGTTTAAGCATCAGAATGGATGACCAAGTGTTGCACTATACATTTTGCATATATGACAAAATCTTGGACTTAATTTACTAAAGTCAAATCTATAGGCACACATGTGATTGTATGGACAAAGACATACTGTATATAGTAGAGGATATATGGGCGAGCCATCACTTTTTTGCACAGAAAGTTTACATAGAATGTTAAAAGACAAGCATGTTGAACAAATGCATACAGTGTGAAAAAATTCTAAACTGTTTACAGAAAGTTTTGTATATGTAATGTATAGGAAATATTTGCCAGAAATATACAACATATACAACAGCAGATTCCACAGTGAATATGTCTGCTTTAACCCACTATTCTTATACCATTCATGTGTGAATTTCCTATATCTGTTCATACTCATGTGGCAATTTCCCTTCACTTTTTTTTTGATAAGGTGAAGGGATCAGTCTCTTTTCTATGGGTAAATCTGAAAACCCAATATAATTGCTTGCAGAGATTTGCAGGAACGTTCTATGAATGTTACTGGCATTCCTTTCATTCGAGTGCTCATTGAGTGCTCATGGGGCTTTATTCTTAATTCCTACTCTTTAATCACAAGAGATGCTCCAGTAGAGAAAACTCCTAGAGTCTATGAAAAGTTCTGGAAATTGTATAGTATTGTAACTCCATAAAATGAACATGGCATGATAACAGTAACCTACAACTTAAATGTGTCACTGAAGCAAAGATTTCATTATACGTTCAGGCTACACATTTGAGTGACACATATAACCCTTAACATAGTCACGTTCTAATAAAATTCCCATGGACTTGATATGGTACCTAAAAACAACACAACAAAAAGCTTTAATGCTTTTGATAGTGAAGATATGATTGCAAACATATAACCAGCTGTTAATGAGTTCATTGCAAAGCCCCTCAAGGCTGGTCATACACGGTTCGATATTTATGTTTGATCGACCTAAAAACAATAGATTTTTTAGTCAATCACACAAGAATTGTTCTGTACTGCCAGGGAATTGTTTTCTGGTACGATTGACCAAAAGTTATCGATATGGAACAAAAAAATTGATCTAAAGTGATCAGAAAATTTGATCATACAAGTATCTGACAGGTTTTTTAGATGATGGTACCAAGGAGCATGCATACAGGCCTAATGAAAGGAATCAATAGGGTTAGTGGAGGTACAATGACCCATGTTCGATCGTCGTTTGGATCTTAAATCAGATAATCAGAATCAACTATAGAATCCCAAAATAATCGACCTGTGTATGGCTAGCTTAACATTGTAGGGAGGGTATTGCTCCAGCACATGGAGTTATTGCATACATAACTTTAAAGTCAAGTTGAAATTTTGACCTAAAAACCTCAAGTTGACTTTTTTTTCTATATGTTCCTTAAACATCCTTACATCTCCAACAGTTTTGGCAATAATACCATGATTAGGGGCCTGTAGTTAACTCACAAAGTCAGCTAGTCAAAATTTTATGAAACGGTTGCAACTATCTCTAGTGTAGAGAAAGATAGTCTGTTCCTGTGTACTTTTTGTGCCAATTCTCCTATTTTTGTGCCTTTTGGAAGATCATTCTTTACTCTCTCCATGAGATGTACCAACAAACAAGAGGAATAAGCCTCATGTACTGTTTAAGTAAAAATTTTGGATACCGTACCACATTTGACCTTAGTAATAGTATGTCTGGCTACAATCTGACAGGAATCGCGTGTGTTAGTGGAACACACGGAATTCCTGTCCGTTCTGTAGCCGACTCCTCACAGCGTGGTGACGTCACCACGCTGTGAGGAGTCTGCTAAAAGCCGGCCATAGATTGGGACGTCTATGGCCAGCTTAAGACCTTGCCTACACAACGTTTGGAACGCGTCAAAGAGTTGGGCCATTGCTTTCAATGGTCCATGAAGTCGAGGCCCTGATGCCTCCATGACACCTAAAAAATTAAGTGCACATTAGGGCATCAACAGTAAAGTCAAGTAGTCGACTCCAGAGGCACAAGTTGATGACTTCTGAGAGGTGTCGACAAGTCATGTTTTTTTCTTCTCTCTCCATACAAGCTTGTATACACAATCCAGTCTCTGCCTCACATTGGCCTACACTGACACAGGTTACTTGACTTAACCAATTATTAAAGTACCTTAAAAAAAGGGGAAATGGGGGGGGGGGTGGGGTGAGAGACATGGCAGCAACACATATCAGTATGAAAATACTTTACTCTACTCGACCTGTACAATCTGCAAGTCAGTGTTAAAATACAATAAAAGTACTACCATTATATGCGTCTATTAACATGGGTATCTGCGGTCAGTCAAGTCCAGAGCACAAATGTTCTATTTATTTTATTTATTTACAATGTGCTCTTTTCTGAACCACTCTCTGTGCCTTGGCTGCTGCAGTTTAAGCTGCCCCCGCTTACTGTTTTGATCTTAAATTTACTGGAAAATTTAAGGTATTAGCTTATGTTTTGTTTTATTGTCATGTTGACTGGTAATGTAACAGAACATTTTAATAAAAGTTGTTCATTGTTGCACACTTGTGTTCCTCCATTGCGTCTGTGTGATAATGTCTTCAAACAACTAGTCAACTTGAATTGGACGTTAGTGATGGATGACTCAACTTGACAAAATTTTAAAGCTGGGCATACACCTTTAGATCTCTCTGTCAGATATCCTTTAGATCTACCAACAACTATGTAGTGCCGGGTCCTCTGCGATTGAACACAGGTAGACTTTAAGGTTTTGAAAGTTCCTCATATTACATGGTTTTGACAAAACAAAAGGAGATCTAAAGGAAATCTGACAGAGAAATCTAAAGGTATATGGGGGCCCTAAGTTGCTAATGCCTTAGTGAAGACTCAGCCTACCGTACCATTTGATGTGCCTTTCAAACCTGATGTGCTTAGAATCCTAGTGTAGAGCTTTGTATAATCATAGCATCACGGCAAAAAGTTTGGTGTCCTAGATAAGAACATTATAGTTATATTATTAAGTGCTAACATATTTATTGCACTTTTAATAAGAAAAATACACGAGTATGTGTGTTCGTACAGCAGCAGGAGACTGCTATGACCTCGAGGTAGAAGGCCTTTTATCATAATTTCACTCCTTTGCTTCTGGCAGCTGTAATAAAGTGTTTTCTTCTACTTAGAAGTTCATTAGTTCCAGCTGTAACGACTTTAGGTGAAACGCTTGCTCTATGATATTCCCTGAATGCTGGCGACTATTTCAAATCTGCCAGAGAAACAAACTTAAAGAAAGCCAGTTCTTCGGACTTGACAGTTAGGAGCATACTTACAACAACCAAAAATTTAATTTACCTGTAATTTTAATGAGACATTTTATTTTATTGTAAAACCCTCAACATTTATTATTGTCCAGTTTACTAAGGGGCAAACAATCTGACTTTGCTCTCCCTAATACAACATGAAATTGCATTTTTCTATTGTTTGCACACATCATTTCAGTTGATAATTACCAGTATGTTAAACTGATCTACATTGGACAGGAAATGAAAATTTGTCTGTGTGTACTTACCTAAAGCGAAAGGGGTTTAAAAACTAAAATTCTTCTGTTGCCACTAATTATAAACAAAGTGGGATTCCTTTCATATAGAAAAACTGTAATTATGACTGTAAACTGTCTAGTCAACTGTCACTTCCTCTTGTAAATATCTGGGAAAGGAAGTCAATGAAAGCTCTCCAACAGGAGAACATCATATTAAAAAAAGTATATACGGGTTATATCTATGCATATTATGCATACATACAATCATGAAGAGTTCAGGTCTAATATACAGTATATACAACTGTTATGGAACCCATTTCACTGCTAAGGATGTTTTACCTTTGTCACAGCTATACCCTTTCCTTGGTGGCCAATGACGTATATGAAATGTCAAGGCTTAAAGGATTAAATTGGGATGACGGTTGCAGTAGCAACCAATAATTTTTTCAGATTTCAAGGTTTGTCTTATCTTTTATTGCTATAAGTGATCCTAAAGGGAACATAGCCACTGAATTGTTGAAAGTTCTGGCTTTCCCTATCTCGTGTCCATGAATTTTGGGCATCTTGATCAGTTAGATCACTATGGTTTTGAATGAACCCAAGAAATAAAAATGAAGATCAGGCAAAGGTTTTGTGTACCAATCTCATCACAGGACAACAAAATAGTGAATGTACCTTTCCTGATATTTTCTGAAAGAAAAACTGAGTGTATACTGTTGCCAGGAGCAAATCAAAGTTGACACCAATAATGTTTATTAAAAAAAGAAATACTCAACAGAAAGAAATATATAAGTAAACTATTCATATTCACATTTTTACCAATTGATTTAACACCCACCAAACTGCCTGACCCACCCACACACGACTAAAAATACCCAGATATGCTTAAAACATGTTAAAAATTAGGAAAGACCATTATAGCGCAGCACTAAATAGATGAGGCCGGTAAAGCCCCCCATACACCTTCAGATTCCTCCATACAACTTTCATGAGACCTACCAACAACTATGTAGTATAGTGACCTCCCTGATAGAATACATAGTGTTTGGAATGTGTAGAAAGGTCCTCCTATTACATGGTTTTGGAAGAAGAAAAGTTGGTTGTACAGAAGTTGCATGGTAATTGTATGTGGTGTATGGGGGGCTTTAGGTTTAACTGAAAGTAAAGGTTTGTGTGTCATTGTTTATGTAACAATGAATTCTTTGGTGAATTGCATTTCATATGCTGTAAAAAGTCAGCTTCACTACAATGTGACACTGGCTGTGAGCATAGGGTAATCTGTTAAAATCTACAGCAATTGCCTGAATAAGAGGCCCAAGTAACATGTATGAAGAAGTCATGCCATCTCATTTCCTACCATCAACGCCCACTGACACTAGGGATTTTACTAACACCTGTGCCAGAGAAAGAAAGAAGAGATGGGAAAGCACTTACAAGAGAGCTCTTTGCATAGATACTCTCACTCTACCTTAAAGCCCCCCATAGACAGGCAGACTCCTCCATGCAACTTCTGTACAACCAACTTTTCTTCTACCAAAACCATGTAATATGAGGACCTTTCTACACCTTCCAATCACTATGTATTCTATCAGGGAGGTCACTATACTACATAGTTGTTGGTAGGTCTCATGAAAGTTGTATGGAGAAGTCTGCCTGTCTATGGGGGGCTTAAGAGAACACCATAACATAGCTTATTGGCATTCAACAGGTAGGATATATTTAGCAGACAACATGGCCATAGAATATTCTAAACAGCAGATTTTGTGGTGATTCCTTGGTATGAAGTAGACAGTACCCACCAATTATGTGCCAGGGAAGCACAACCTGTAACTTGGCATCATTATCTGACACCCAAGTCTCATTAATGCACATGGGAGAGAATGCTTTTTCTTTGGTCTGCCTACAGTGAAGTCTAAGCAACTGAACCTGCTAAAGGTTTCTGAAAGCACTTGTTTGGTCTTCGGTCTGGCTTTCCCAGTTCAGAAAGTCAGTTTCAGATATATAATGACCGAAAACAATACCCTTAATTCACAATCCATCTGACCCACAAAAGACCTTCTGTAGCAGTTTGCTGAATACCTGAATGTTCTTCCTCATTGAAAGTTGTAGAACAAATACATTGCACTGCATCTTATGCACATAGGACTGCATAACTCAACACCGGAGAGTGTACATGCTGACTCCAGTGCACTGAAATACTCACAGTGCATGAACATCAAAACTTGGCCATAGAACAGTGGAAGAAGATGGCCCTGATGGAAGAGGCCATTTTCTGCTCAATAATTCATAGTAACACACTGCAATATTGTCATGGAATATTTGGAGGAACATGGCAAAAAGTAAAAGGTGCTGAATTAGCCTCCAATTCCCCAGATCTTGAACCAGTAGAACATCTCTTGGATCCTCAGGAAAACCCAGTCTCATCCATGAAGGCATTACACATGTATAACATTAATACATTTAATTTACAAATGTTTTAATATTTGTGAAATGCAGTGTTAATGTAACTGCAGTGTATGTAGTTGCCTGGTGAGGTTAAAGCTAGCCATACACGGCACGGATTCCCTGGCTGATCGATTCAGCACCCGATGGATTCCGGCGATTCCGCCGGCATCCACAGGTGAGAACGATTAGCCAATTAGGGAATCCGATCGTGGCAGCCCACCTTGTACGGCCGGATCCGGGAGGGATCCGTGTCCGATGGCTCGCCTCCCGGACCGCAACGCCCCCTGATCAGAGCAGAATCGGACCGAAAAGACCAACAGGTTGGTTCTTCCTCGGATCCGATTCTGTGCCCCTGATCCATCGGATGCGATCGGACGGGCAAGGTGGGCTGCAGGGGATTCCGGCACGATGGATCCGCGTGCACGCGCCCGGAATCCATCGTGCCAGAATCCGGCACGAATCCGTGCCGTGTATGGCAGCCTTAACACTTCCTAGACTAGTACTTGGTGGGGTTGTGGGGTTGAGATTTTTGAAATTTTTCAAGTAGACAATTTTGTAAATTAATTGCAAAGCCCCTGCAAATAGTATCATTGCCAAAATTGTTGAATATGTAGGGCAGTAAAAAAAATGTATAGTTTTAGTTGTTTTACATAAATGAAGTTAAGGCATGATGTGAAACTATAGCCTCATAAAAACATTCAAAATATTTATATTTTCCTCACTCTTCATGTGTATTTTTATTTTAAATGTACTTATATTAGATCAGACACACCCAGACACATTCAGAGCAGTACCATTGGGTGCTTTAAAACCCAAGATACTCTAGTGGACCAAGACGAATCACACCTTTCATGATGGTGCTAGATGTTTTCCTCCCACTTTTTTTTCGTCAATACTACCCATTGCATTGAATGTAAAAAAAAATTATGTTTAAAAAAAGTGCAAAGTTCCATAGGTTAGGGGAACCTAAAATGTTCTGATAACAATGTTTAAGAAGATACATGGAGATGGCAGCTCCATAAATATAGAAATAAATTCCAGATATTATGCTTAATAACCGGTATACTCTACATCATTGATTCTCAACTACTAAAATAGAGAACACATGGCCTCACCACACTTCATTTCCTTTGTTACATTAATGATTTGCCCTTACCAAAACAATGCTTCTTCCGCACACCTGTAATATACTTGTTTGCATGCACATGGTCTGAATGGGCCATAAAGGCAAAACTGATCATAAAATCTGATTGGCTGGTAGTGCTGCCTCCCATTCATGGGAATTCTATTGTACAGAGGATTGTAAGTGGCAAATGTGAAGAAACAAATTAGATACTTACACTTGGTACATTGAAAATAATGTGTATAAAGCATACCTGTAAAGTAAACCATTCTTACACCCTGTCATCCAAATCCCTAAATGTGACATCATGCTCCAATCAGGTGAAGTACTTTGGAATACAGAGCAAATGAAATCTCAGCAGAAGATGTTCTAGTCCATTGTTAGATGTATCTTCTCCTAAGATTTCATCACCTCTGACTGTGACAGGACCAGATGGCAGGTTATGTCATTTTCCCCTAGGCAGCTCAGGTGGAGGACTGGGGTAAGATAAGTTATATCCTAGCTAATAACTTACAAAGTGCAACTTTCTTTTTTGATAGAGGTTTCGCTTTATAAAGTCAACTGTAGCAAAAAATATAATATGTTTGCCCTTGTTAAAGTCAAGACCTATATTTATCTAAAGTGGTGATTGAGATTATCTATGTCATTAAAGCAGGCAATACACGGGTCAGATTTTCAATCAATCGACTTAAAAGGATTAATTTTTTATGTCGATTGATTGAAAATTGAGTTTTGCCCACCTGGTTAAATCGACTTAAGCAGGCCATACACGTGCCAGATTTTCAATCAATCGACTTAAAACTATAAATTTTTATGTCGATTGATTGAAAATTTAGTTTTGCCCACGTGGTTAAATCGACTTAATCCGATCAAAATTGAGTGAAAATTCAGTCGTTATTTGATCGGACTGGATGGTAAATTTTGATCGGTTGATTGAAAATTGGCTCTGTATTTTGAGAAGCAAGTGTGGTCAACCAATTTTTGATCGATTTTTTCTACCTATTTACCCTGTAAGATGGTCATTCAAATGGTCCACAGCCACAGGTTGAGAACCACTGTTTTAGAAATGTATAAGCAGCTCTTTCACCCTGTTACTGAAAAATTATTGGATCTATTGGCTGGGTCAACAGGTACCAAATGAACCAAACATGACACTCTAGTCCTTCTGGCTACTGATGGCATTTTCAAATAGCCAGTCCCTTTACAACATAAGCATACAACAATTAATGAGCCTATAACATGTTTATCATTTTCACATAGTGACACATAGTGAGAGTATAGAAAGTCACCTGTTTCTGAATCTAACCCACCCTCACAGTTCTGGGACAGTATGAGAAGAGTGTATGGTTCACTATGTGTCCTCCTAACAACTCTTTCTACAGAGTTCTCTCAGCTTAGCAAACTGAAATTAACTCGTGCCTCGCATAAGAATTCCAGAGGGTGAGAGGGACCTGCCGAGATTACAGGGAGGGCCTCAATAGAAGCTTTTATTCCAGACAACAAGAGCAGGGAGGGCTTTGTGAGCTCATGTGGGAAGCAGAGACACATTCACAAGAATTCATTGACTCACAGGTGGGGGAGCTGGGTCTAGTGTATCAGGATTTAGGATTTTCTCATGACTTCAAAAGTCCACGTGTATAAAGCAAACACTATATATATATGTGTGTGTGTGTGTGTGTGTGTGTGTGTGTGTGTGTGTGTGTGTGTGTGTGTGTGTGTGTGTGTGTGTGTGTGTGTGTGTGTGTGTGTGTGTGTGTGTGTGTGTGTGTGTGTGTGTGTGTGTGTGTGTGTGTGTGTGTGTTGTGATGTAGGCCCCATACTTTCACAACACTTAAGCCCCCCATAGACAGGCAGACTTCTCCATACAACTTTCATGAGACCTACCAACAACTATGTAGTATAGTGACCTCCCTGATAGAATACATAGTGATTGGAAGGTGTAGAAAGGTCCTCATATTACATGGTTTTGGTAGAAGAAAAGTTGGTTGTACAGAAGTTGCATGGAGGAGTCTGCCTGTCTATGGGGGGCTTTAGTTTTAATAGAAAGTTTAATCCCATGAAGACATAAACAGCAGGAAATAAAACCGTGATTGCAGAATGAGAACTATAGTATTTCTACCTGCAGGATCACCTGGTTGTGGCCTGCTATTGTCACACTCCCCCTCCTTCCATACATTGTCCTTCCTCTCTCCCCCACATGCCGTTTCTCTGTATCACTATGTGCTGCTCTTGGTCCCCTCTGTTGCAAGCTGTTTCCATCCATTTCACGGTGACCTATATACTCTGTTTGTTGAGATGCTGCATCGATTTAAGGTCAGTCCCCTCCTCCCAGTTGATGTAATCAGCTAAAGAAGGAGGCTGGAAATTGGATTGAAAAGCCCAGCGTTAGTGCAGGATGAAGAGGATCTGCAGGGATTGTTATGCTAATCAGCTGAGCTCAGCATTTCCAGTGTCCTTCAAGCTCATGGAACAAGCAAGAGCCCCCTAGAAAGCCTCTCCACAAAGACCCCAATCTAAACATATCGCTGTACATCTCATTAAAAACTCGGCTACAAGTATTAACGCACAAATATGGTTGCCAAGAAAACTGGCCTGTCCAAACTGAACATCATCCTTTCCATGTAATGAGATGGCCTGTGTGTGTATTGAGTACCTGCATATAACATGGTGACCTAGTCTGATTAAAGTTGGCCTTAACATCCCACAAATCCCTGCAGGTTGACGGTGGGTAAATGGCACAGGTTGGTGCCCAAGAGGTGGGGGATGCAGTGAAGTTATTGAGGGCAGCTGCAGCTTGGCAACATGAGCCTGACAATGGGAGTACAGGAGGCGGAATGTTTCCACATGCCTGATCAATGGGAACGGAGAGCAAACAGGAGCTGGGAAAGAGACCCACAGGCATAGCCCAGCGCCTCCCATCTATCACTCACTTGGTATAAAATCTAGAGGCCACTTACAGGGAACTCGTGTAACCCATCTCAAATGCATCACTTGACCATCCAACGTCCACATGCAAAATCTTCCTCTAAACCATAAAATCCAAAAACCTGGAAATAGGTCACGTATGCAGGTGGAATTTTACTGATAACAATAGTCTCTTATGAGACTGGCCCTAAAGATATGCAGGCATCAATGGCTTCTTTCCATTTGATAAAGGGTTAACAGTTAGTTAGACTGTGCACTGTAGAGTGTACTAATGTCTCATCTTGCGGATGTGCTGGCAGATTTGCAAGATCACTTAATAGTGAAGTACAGTAGAGTTCAGACCTTCTAAACATCCCTCAGTTTCTGTCCTTTCCCCTACAGTATTGCCCCTCCCCATGGGTCTGGCTCTCACTGAATCTAAACTGGGTCATGAGGTTTGAGTGAATACAGCCTATTCTAAAAGGTGAAATAAATCTGCTTCTTCCAACAGAAGCGACGTCACTTTAATTCAGGTGTATAAATAACTCAGTGTGACGAGGAGGAGGGCCTGTCCTGTCTGACCTGTAATTAGAAACTCTGCCACTCAATGGCACTTTATAGAGACAAAGAGTAGAGGAAGGAGGGACCTGTTCACAGACCCAACTATTTTGTTCCTAATAAATTATTCAGGATTTGGAAAGCTGATCCAAGCGCCCATCTGTTAGCAGCTAGCTCCATGTGAGCCAGGGGATCCCCATGGGCACTGCACCCAGATGTGGAAAGGAAGGCAAAGTGCTTCCCCATGATAGAGCGAGTACCTGTTCAGATACTAGAGATCTAGATTTGTGTAAAGCATATTATATCCATAAGTACTGTGACAATCCTGAAGTACAATGTAAACGACAAAACACAGATGAAGGTGTGCGCACTGGTGTGAGACTGGCGGCAATTACAGATGTGGCAGCAACAGAAGGGCATAGGTGGAAAGAGGGTGGACAGGTGGAGATAAAGATGTCGGAGGAAGGCAGGTATCTGAAGGAGCCAGATTGTATAACATTGACTGAAAGATCTGAGCAGGTGCAGATACCACCAACAGAAGGACACACATTTCCACAAGTAATATTATAGTGCTTAAAGATAAATATCAATGGGGAGAGGGGATATTTAAATAAAATGGTAAACTTAAATAAAAGCTAAAAAATAGGCAGATGAAGGCCTCAACAACAGAATAGAATTAACGTAAAAAAAAAAAGTGTCATTATAAACAGAAAGACAGCTTTGAGTGACACCTCCTTCCAAAAATGACTATACAATGGTTATCTCAAACTTTAATCCTCCTGCCCTACATACTTGTTCAAGGTCAGTAACTCGGAAAGTACTGATATAAGAGCAGCATGACAGCCAAGTGACCATCATTTTCAGGTCAGCACTGGTGGCCCCCATTATTCTTTGACCTGACCTTTTCTCTGAAACCTTTGCCACTGCACATGAAATGATAGGGGAACTTTTTTTTACCAGCTAGATCCGTTGTAGCACTTGTGACGTAGGCTTCCCTGCTATACACCACAGTTTTCAATCTGATCACCAACTTACCCAAACTCAGTGATTTGGCTTGTGCAATTGAAATATGAACACTAACATTGATTGAACCCCCACACAGTGTGATTGATTCATAACTGTTTGATTCCCTCCATCATGTGTACACATGCTCCATTGTACCATTGGATACAAATCCATCCAACACCAAAGAAATCCAAATCAACACGGCCTAATATTGCTTGAAAAACTTTACTTTCAATTTGCACCACTTTTGGTCAATTGATTGAGGTAAAAAGAAAACGATTTTCAAACTTAAACAATATAATTTTTGAAATTGATGAACGTAAATATAAACCGTGTATGGTTATGTTTAGGAACAACATCATACTGATGGGGGGCTGACAGCACTGTACTGTACACTGTAAGTTCCTCCCTGCATTAGGGCTATCCCACACTATACACACGTATACATCATACACTATAACATTCACATGACAAAGTGCTGCGATGTGTGTTGCATTACAAAAAAATTGCTGTTTGCAGTTTAGACTTGTTGGCATTTGCAGTTCCACCACAACACCAATACTACTAACAATACGGTAACCCATGAATTAAATAAATGAAAATATGATTTTTTTATGGTTTTAAATAAAGAACTTGTTACATTGAGGTGCTGAAATGTTACCAACATAACTTATTGTCATGTTAATATTGCTATTTGTGCTGTGGTTGAAGTGACAGTGGCGAAACTGTAAGGGCTTGTCCCCACTCTATTCATTTCAATAGCCGTGTCCCCACTCAGGGGGGTGGCCGCAGTCAGCTGCAGCCAAACTTGCCCATAGACATAAATGGATGCGGTAAAAAATTGCGTACGGACACAATTTTTAACCGCGTCCATTCATTCTCTATGAACGCGACTGGAGGCGGCTGCATTGACACTGCATGAAAAAAAACGCTTGAGCACTGAACAGTGCCACCCCACGGCCAGCCGCCAATGTGGGTACAAGCCCTAAGGGAGCCATAGTAGGCATATTAGAATCTATATTTAACCAATGCTTAATCCTGTGCTGCCTGCCAGTGCTTCAAGGTATATAAATATGGAAACTTTTAATGAGCCTTCCATCAATATATAAAAAATCTATAATTGTGGATCAGTGGGTAGCACTCTGGTAGCACTAGGGTACCATGTTCAATTGATAGCCCGGGCACTATCTGCATAGAGTTTGTATGTCCTTTATATGTTTCATCTGGTTTTCTCTTACATATTAGGGTCCCCACACACGTAACGAACGGGGACTGACAGATGAGCTGTTAAGAGCAATGTGATGACGTCATCACGCTGCTCTCCATCGCTCACAGTATGGCGGGCACCCTTTGACCAAGCTATGGGGCGTCAGGGATCTGTTGCCCTATGTGGGCACCCATGATCCACGGGCGATTTTGCCACCAGCCGCGAACGCACGCGCACATCGGTCGGCAACATCTGCCACGGCTCATTATGTGTGTGGGGACCCTTAGGCTAGGGCTCCACTATGCGCTGGGATCCAATGATGTCTGTGTTCCTGTGGACACAGATGGCTGCGTTGACATCAACGTGACGGAGGCTGGGACCGACAGAGCTCTGACGGGCTGTCAAAGCCCCATTGCGGTCAATGGGGGGCTTGTGCACTGCACTGAAATCCAAGGATTTTAGTGCATGTGGAGCCCTAGCCTTAAGGCTGGCATACACGGTGCAATGCGAGGAGTATTGAGCACAGCGTGATGATGTCATCGTGCTGTGCTCCAGTTTCAGCTATATCGAGGTGCAGCACTGCTGTGTCATCTATGTCAGCCACTACTTTGGGTGGGGACCCGGTGTCCCCATTCTAAGTAATGGAAATCGAACAGGGTTTTCTAACATGTTAGAAACCTGTTCGGCCGAGCTTCTTCGAGTGGAATCAATCAAAAGAAGCCTGGGTTGCTCAAATTTTGTTTGGATTTGAGCAAAATCAGGCGCCGTGAACACGCACAGTGATTGATTGTGCTCAAATCTATTTTAAAATCGAGCCGTATATGCCTAGCTTTACTATTTCTATCGTAGGGCCATCAGAGAGACATGACTTTGGACTTTTTAAAGAACGAATATCAACACTATATAAATAAGTAATATAACACTATGACAACATTGTGCATCGGTGGTGGGTACACACAATGGGGATGGTGGTTGACACAATCATAATCACCATATTCAAGTTTTTAGGATGTGAATTCCTGTATCTAATGCATTACATTAACAATAAAAAGTGCTAATGACAAAATATTAAGACTTTATAAATGCAGATTAATAATATTTATAATATTTATATAAACATGTTTATGAACTCTTGTGAACTTTTAATTACCAAATGATCAGCTATACACTGACTATCCTAGAAGCCTTGCCCTAGATTCTTGTCACACTCTTTGTGGTGCACTCCTAACAATATTGATGTTGTTACAGCAGAACTATAGGAAAGAAAGGCATTCTGAGACCATCAGTGCTGTGTATAAAACCTGTGTAGTATAAAGATCCCCATACACGGGTCAATATCCACTTGATCGATGAATGCTCAAGCAGCGTGATGACTCAAGTGTTCATCAATTGGACAGCAATCCGATGCACCCCACTTTGCACAATTGATTCCCATTCAATACTTTGGATAGGGACCCCAACATGTTGCTTTCTGTTCGATCAAGCTTTCTTCCAGCAGGATCGATTCGCGAACAATCGATCACCGCAAACGCACAGGTCAAAGATTGTTTGGGAATATAACTAAAAATCAACTGGGGTATGGCAGTGGTTTCCACACTGGGGGAGCGCAAATGTATTTGGGGGGGGGGCCCCATTCTTAATGTGTGTTTATATAGGTAGGGGGGCTTGATTATGTTCCTTAATGGAAAAGGGGGGCCCTGCATGAAAAGTTTGGGAGCCAATGGGGAAGTGTATGGGGACCTTAAAATAGCCAAGGAAGGACCTATGCTAGGCAACTGTTTGCACCAGGGCTATAAGGACTTTTGAGAGGAGTACTGAGGCAGGGTGATGTGATGTGTTACAAAGCTCTACACAACACCTTGCTGGCTCCTGCTGCATGCAATAGGAAGAGAACTGGCTTAAGGTGATGATGTCACTAGGCCTATAACAAGGTCTGTCATGAATAGTGAAAGGTTTTATTAAAACGTTTCAGGATCATGTTAATTAGTGTTCGATTTTATCAAGTAGGATGTGTAAAGGGGATTTTTGAACATTCAATGAACGAGAGACGCACATGGTGATCGATCATTCATCGAATGAACAGAAAATTGATCCGTGTAAGGGGGCTTTAAGCTGTGTATAGATGTGCAAAGGGTTGTTGGGAATGATAATTCAATATCACTACAGGTTGTTCACTCTTCAGGACAAGCAGGTCAGTTTCTGCCACTATGCGGGGGGTTCACCGCTAGCCCCCCCCCCCTACAATTTCTGTGCTAGCAACGACCCATCCTCCCCCGCTCACCAACCTTTCTTCTTGCACCCACCGCAACAAATTGTCCAGTCAACAGGGGGCCCCAGGAAACAATTTTGCATAGGGCCACCCCATGCTACAAACAGCCCTGATGTCCAGTAAAAGCCTATGGGGCTGTGCTCACAAATATAAAGACTGGTCACATGAAGCTTTTTAAAGGTAGAGAGTAGTCATTCGCAATAGACAAATGATGACATTTCTGTAGCAGAATCAGAATCTCTGTCAGGGAGATTTCACCTCACTTCCTATCTTATAGACACAACAGGATATGGGAAAAGTCTTAAAAAGTTAGAGGAAGTCCTACCTTTCAGAACAGGTGCCTCCATTGAAAGTGTTCATCTTACCCCCTGCCCTGGTGTCAGTTAAAATCTCTATGTTATTGATGAGGCTGGGACATAAACCGAGAGTGAATTGCCCTGAAGGAGGACAAAGACAACAATACAAAGCTGAAAGACATTCTCATGCTAATCTTTATAACTAGCATATTATAGCCAGAGTTCACATTTAGGCAAATAAAAGCTATAACCATGTGAATGTGGCATTCATCTGAAACAGATCTGGTTTTCTTTAGGGATAATTAATTAATATTTAAATGAAGAGTACTAGAGAGACTGGTTGTCAGGTTAGGTATAAGTAAACCAGACTATACTGTGCATTTACGTTACCTGTCACTTGACATTTTTACTATTATTCTCTTGCATTGTTGGATGATGTTTATATATATTGTTTAAGGATTGTTCACAAAATAAAAAAGGAAAACCCTGCTAAAGCGCAGTGCAATTCATGGCAATATAAGTAAGATTACAGTATAAACTCGAATATAAGCTTATATTTATGTTCCATTTGAGTCAAGAGATGAAATTGTGTGAGCTGACATTGTGCAAAGCCCCTGAACATAGTTCCATGCTGTAGAGAAGGGTTGTAGGAACATATGAAATTGCGATAACACATGTGGTTTTTGCATAAATTAGACTCAAAGTCAAGTCAAAATGTTTTATATTAGCTTAACTTAATTGATGCAAAAACTACAGCCCACAACTCTGCACAACATCTTCAGATATTTTAGCACTGACGTTATGTGCAGGGGCTTTGCAATTAACACACAAATTAACACACTCTGTGCTGTGTTCCAATCCTAGGCTTATACTCAAGTCATTTTGTTTTTCCAGGGTTTTGGATAAAATTTGGTACGGCAACTTATATTCGGGTCAGCCTATACTCAAGTATATACGGTTAATTAACCCACATGTAGATATGGACCAGATTGATGGCCGCTTCGAGTGCCGTGCGCACTCACGGCCATCTATTTGGCCCATATCATACGGGACATATGACCCACGGTCGATGTCCATGCAAAGCATGGACTGAGCTGGAGACACAGCAGTACTGTGCCCCCAGCTCCTCGGATATCTGACAGCAGAGTCATCGCACTGCTGCAAGGAACATCGAACGGCTCCTATATCGAGCTGTCTGTACCCTGCTTAACCCTCCAACTGGGGACTTTAAATTGGAACCACTGATAGAGAGATGACACATGTTACTACATCAGATTATATCAAAATTTATATAAACATGATTACAATCAATTGCAGAAGTGGGTGATTAGTCCCATTCTTGCTTAATTAGAAAAACAATTACATGATACAAAACAGTCAAAAGGGAAGAAGATATACTTCTGCTGATACAATGCTTGTTTGATATACCAATGACAGTTTGGTTGGACTGACCTGAGAATAAAGATAGTGAATAGGGAGAAACACCCTGACTCAACAATATACAAGCAGTTATAATATATAAGTTTTGTTTAATATTTCTCAGTGAGTATATAGCTCAGCTGTAGTATGTATAAAAGTGTTAAGCCCCCCATACACGCTTTTAATTTGGCCAGAAATCGGGCGCGAAATCGATCTAATTTATTATGGACATGTCTTAAATTCTTGGATCATTTTTATTCCCAATCCAAAGTAAGTGACGGCACACAAAGGGTGCCTGGCCAATTCTCGGCATGACCGGGAGATCGACAACTAATCTAAATTTGAGTAGGGGGCTTTACTCTTAGTACTATTTGCATTGCTTTTCTTTGTCTTTCGTACAGAATGGATGCAGCTCTATGCATTTTTTGCATAAATTAAGTTCAAAGTTAAGTCAAGGTAAACATTTTCAACTTGACTTTGAACCTAATTTATAAAAAAAACACATGAACAAGAGCAGGGTCGTCAAACATTGATATAAAGTGGGCCAAATGTAAACATTTGGACAAAGTTGTTTTCCAACCTTGATATATATTTTCACCACCAGAATATTCAGGCTGGCTGCAGGCTCTCCCCAGTACTGTCTTCCTTGCAGCCCCTGTACCAACTGCATTCACAATGCCTCTGTCTTCCCACTCTGAGAGTAAAAAGTTACAGATCTCATAGTTCTCTATTCCCAGAGTTGGAAGACAGAAGGGTGGTAAGTGCACTGGTAGGGGATCTGCCAGGAAGGTAGATCTGCCATAGGCCAAAAGTATTTAAGCCATATAAGTAAATAAGTATAAATAGTATAAGTCAAAATT
>CM070032.1:72501005-72515942 GCA_036250615.1 Ptychadena robeensis | reverse complement strand
ACAAACTTACAAAATCAGTGAGGGGTCAAATAATTATTTCCTCCACTGTATGTATGCTTTTATATGTATAACATATATATTTATTTGTTCTGTCATATGTATTGTATTGTTATTTTTTTAATAAAGTAACTCTGTTGAATTTAAAAATAAGAAGTCGGTTTTGCACCGTTTTCCCCTGGCTGATCACATTACTTTGGATGGGGACCAGTGTCCTCGTCCAATAGGCAGCACACAAAAGGTGGCAGCGAATCTCTGGGCGACGGGCTGCAGCGTGATGACGTCATTGGTGCCTCAAGAATCGAGGGAGGATGGCAGCGTGTATAGGGGGCTTAACAAAATGAATCAATATAAGATTGACAGTCAGCTTGATCTATCAAATTAAAACCGGTCAAGCAAAAGTTGAGCGTGTTCATTTAGCTTTGGTAATGAAACACTGATAGATGTGAATGCCACATCTCTGTTATTTTTTAACCAATTGTTTTACTTCTACAAGGGTCTCATCTGATTTATTTCTTGATTCATAATTGTGATGAAGCATGCTCTGTTGTGCGTTCATATTCCCGGTGACAGGTATAGGGAATAGTTGGTAAGTCACCCTTCCCCCACTCTGCCCGTCCATACCACCTTCTCACATGTACACTACACAGAGAAGAGCCTTTAGACTCCCCTGCCAGGAGCAGCTCCAGCGATGACCTTTTAATTACAAAAGATGTGACCTATTCAGTCATCGCTCCTCCCCCAACACTGTTCTATAATAAGCATTAGTGCAAAAGTCCCTGAAAGCTGATTGTGATCAAACAGTTAAAGCAGAGCTAACAACCTGTGCCAGTGCAGGCCATAATTATCCGGCGTTCCCGCTTTTTCTGCCGCAAGCCCAGGTTTAAGTAGCACTCTTAGTAATTTATTTCTGTGCCTTACACAGGAGAACCATTCACAAGACGAGCTTACTAACTATTACTAGTCATGTCAATCTGTGAAAAAGAAGGTATTGTGTGTTCCCGATGAATACTCCCTTGTGGGTTGCAGTATAATTCAATATCTGAATTATTGTTCCGCTCTATTTATTTCCTGAGTTGACTTTTTTTTTATTTAGCTTTCCCTGATTAATTTTCATTTGTATAACACTGCAATTAGCATCCTTGTTGAACAAATCTTATATAATAGTATCTGCATGGATTACATGGTTCTCAAACCATCCCCCTCCCCTGCTTCCAGGGGATTACTTAAACATATAGATGTTTTGGTGGGATTTAAGGTGCCAATGACAACACAATAGTAAACATTATAATAATATATAATAGTTATAAAAATATATAATATAATATAATAACTTGATATATTAATCCCAATTTTTACTATTGTCGTTGGCACCTTTAAACTCCTTAGGGGCCCCCATTATGGGTCATTACTCGCATGACGCAAGTCACCACACTGTGATTAAGCGTTCATCAATCGAAAGGCGAACTGATGCACACCACTTTGAGCAATCGATTCCCATTCAAAACTTTGGATGTGGACCCTGGTTCCCTTCTAAAGTAACGGTGATCAAACAGGGATTTACCAACATGTTGGTTCTCTGTTCCATTGAACGAGTGGGATAGATCGAAGCAAGGTCAATCAAACAGGGAAGGGTGGCCGCTTTCGATTCCATTGATCATTCAGGAATTGAACGAAAGATCGACCCGTGTGTGATTCCCTTTAATGTCCCCAAAACTTGTATATCCTTATTGGACAATTGTATCCATACATGGGAAAAAGAAAGTATACCCTAGTTTTATGTATACCAACATAAAAATTAACCAACCCTCAGCAGGTTAAAAAATTACTTCAAGCTATTATATTCAATTATTTAACAATGAGTGAAGAAAACACATGTGTAAAATTAAGTACACCCTAGGATTTGATAGCTTCTTCTGCAGCAATATCTTGTAGTAATTATTATTATCTGGTATTCATATAGCACCAACTTGTTACACAGCCCTCTACAGAGTATATAGCCCGATCACTGTCTCTCAGAGGAGCTCATGATTTACCCTACCATAGTTATATGTAACTAACACAGTCTAAGCAAACTCTTTGGGGAAGCCAATTAACCTACCAGTTTGTGTTGAGTGTTGGAGGAAACTCATGCAGACAGGTTGAGAACATCCAAACATACTTGCATAAGCCAAGGTTCAAACCACAAACCACAAGCCTAGAATGCTAACCACTGAGGCAACATGTTTTTTTTTTTTGCATGATTTTATCAGTCTTTTAATTATGTGAAGTTATTAGTCCACTCTTCTTTATAAAATTCTCTTCATTGAAGTTTGTGGCCACTTATTTATTAAGAGATATCTCTTAAGATCCCTCCACAGCATTTCAATTGAGCTGAGGTCTGGACATATGATGATGCACGAACCAATTTCAGATAAGGTTTAGCTTCGACATAGATGATCTCACAGTTGACTTGGAATTGGTATATAGAGAAGATTGCTAGACAATCCCAAATCTTCACCCCTCCACTATACATCACAAAAAAGGATTCACCCAAAGGGTAAAATACCATAAAGTGGTTAGGCTCGGGGAAGTTTGTGTGGCCAAAAACATACATTTAAGGTAAAGAATGTAATAAAAACAAAGTTGCAACTTTTTTATGCATGTTTTATAGGCCAATCAACACAGGATGGGCCATGAGCAGTCCAAATCACATTACACATGAAAAAATCCATAAGTATTGCACCATAGATTCATTATAAGGTACTTGAGAGTCAAAAGGCAAAGTTGGGACGTAGGTGGGAACACTCCTTTCATCAAGGGTAGCCATTACGCCATGGAACCCCTCGACGTGTTTCGGCTCTTAAAATTGGCCTCCTCAGGAGGGGACCCAACTTGGAATAAACAGTGCAAAAATGGATTGTCAAATCAGTGGTGATCTAAGTAAACATAAATGGCATATTAGTTGGTAAACTTGCATTGGGTAATATTCCCACAATTTTACAGTATGGTGCGGTTTGCATGCCATGGAGATGAATTCCACGGTTATTCAGTGTATAGTAACAAAATTACAATAAATGTACAATAACATACTTGCCAAGGATCCTGGGTCATCATCTCCATGTCTTGGGTTGTTCCGGTAACCATATGTTATAACTCCCTTACTCTCAAGGGACTTACTCAAGTGCTAACAAATAAATTACATTTTGGAGTAAGTTAAATGTGAGAATGTAGGACCTCAGACACAGCAGGTGTAAAGCGGCCAAAGCAGTGGGTAGCAAGCCCATCAATTGGGGTAGTCAAAAATAGGTTCAAACTATCATTAGGATTTCAATCCAAGGGTTTAAAGGGACAGAGAGAGTCAAATATATATGGGGGATCCTCCAACTCCAACCCAGTGATCCCAATCCCTCCACTTCTGTATTTGACAGCTACATTGAAGTGTTTGTGCTGATGCTGTTTTGGGTTTTTGTCTAATGTGGCACTGGTCATTATGGACAAACATGTCCACTTTGTTCTCATCTGTCAAACACATTGTTCCAGAAGTTTTTGTGGTTTGTTGAGAACTTTACAAACCTAAGCCATGTTGTCATGTTCTTTAGTTGCGAAAGATAGTTTCTCAAGACAACCCACCCAAAGAACTTGATTATAAACTAGAACAGTTCAACATGTTTGCATGAATGGGACAGATCCTTTTTAGAAACAGGGGGGAGCGATACTTGCACGCCACTGAAGATAACAGAGACCGGATCATACAAGATGGCCCCAGTCATGTGCAGGTTTTTGACAAAATCTAATGAAAAAAGGTTCTCACAGCCCTTCTCCAAGCCGCTCAATTGACATTTGTTAGAGAACACCAGAATTCGTACCACTGGCTCCCCATTCCTATTCACAGATGAGTGACAAGTTTACACTGAGTACATGTGACAGTTGAGACACAGTCTGATGACACTGTGATGAATGGTATGTTTCCTGCAAAATCATCCAGCATGACCAGTTTGGTGGTAGATTAGTAGGGGGAATATCCTTGGAGTGTTGCACAGAGGGATAACCAATGATACCAACTGCTGTTAGTAATGGGATAAAATCCTTAGAACCCTTGCCAGACTTTAACTGGAAAGAAACCAAATCTACCAACACAGTCTGCATTTCCAAACATTTGTGGGTATGGGAATGGGTAAAGCTAGGCATAGACGGGCAGGAATTTTGGCCAATCAACCGCCATGCGCATTTCTGCCATTTCTGCCAAGTCGGCTGCACCCACCTGGCAAGATCAACCAGGAATCCAAAGTAATGGCTGGCACACAAAGGGTGCCCAGCCGATTCACGGCACTAGCAGCCGTGTCTGATGACGTCACCAAACATGGTCGATCTGCCGAGAAGTCGGCAGGGAAACGACCCATCTATGCCAAGCTTATAAATTTAGGCTAGGTTCACACAAGCAAATTGTGTTTTTTCTGCAATCATACATTTGTGCAAAAGCATAAAAACGTCAAGAGAATGTGCAGAGTTTATTATATAAATATATATTGTATGTGGGGTCCCCTCTAGTCCATAATCAGGCACCCGTTTGGCATAGGGGTTGGAAGGCCTGGAATGGCCTTGCTTGTTCATTGGCTCCCTTTTAGGCTATACTAGACCCCCTATTGCCATATAGCCTGGCAAAGCCAGGAAAGGGGGCTGACGAACAAGTGTGGACCCCGTTTAAGCAATCCCAGGCCCTGTGGTGGACCTTGCCGGCCATACTCGTGCCATACCCCAATTGATAAGGTAGGGGGCCTTTTCCCCACAGCATGACCCTGTGTTGATCCAGGACTGCCATCCTATTAAATCAGTACAGAGGTCCCCATGACTTTTAAATCATTCTCAGGGGTTGCAAAATAGAGTTACTAGAGTTAATGACACAATACAGGTTTTTATATTATGTTATTTATTCAACCCTTCCACATACCCCCTACACAGTATAACATAGGCCAGTCATCCTTCATGTTCAGCTGAGTAAATTTGCTTGTCTAGTCTAGTGATAGTATTCGTGCCTCTGTTTCCCCTCCATAGGCATAACAACGAAGTCACTTATTGCTGCACTTCTCAATTATTCAACATTATAGAGAATACAACAGACAATGTCATGGTTTGACATATAACGGCTTCTGCTTTTGATGGAGCAGGGAATTGGGGTGCATTTAACACGCCACTAGTATTCCTAGGAGATTTATAAAGCCAGCACTTATCAACTATATTAAACACAAATGTCAGTTTTGAATGGGTTGTTTGGACTTTTCCAGATTGCTATGTGTTTCTGCAAATAGAATTGCTCATTGTACTGTCATGCTTTGCTTTCATATGAGGCAAAGTACAGAGAGAAGCATTTCAGTGGCTACCCTAAATTTGAGATGATTTGATGGTATCCATCTTCAACAGCAAAAACAAACTTGTTTATATCTGAAATACTTCCTTTCTAGTAACCAAACGAAAGGTAGCCATACATGGGCAGATTCCTGCCTGATTTATCGACCACCGTGCGTGTTCCTGCCAATCACCTGACGGTTCCTTAGCTGAAAATCGGTTGCGCCCACCTGGTGAGATCAATCAGGAATCTCCCGCATGTCGGTTCGCACGGTGATCCGACATGTTGGTAAATTCCCAGCCGATCCCATTACTTTGAATGGGGGTGGCCTATCCTCTGAGGGGCCGGCTGCAGTCTGTCCCTCATCTATCGAGGGAGGAACGGACAGTGTATGGCAAGCTTAAGACATAGGAAATATAGACCTGTGGCAAAGGGTGACCTTGTGTGCATACAGCCATGAACGCATCAAGTTTTCTGCCAGTCCCAGATCCAGTGAGGTCCCTCCTCTTATCCCTGTATAGTTGTTTTTGTCATTAAAGGAATCTTAAGGTATCATACATGTGTAGATACCTGTAAAATCGATGACCCGTTCATGCTCAAGCGCTTGTCAATTGGACAGGAATCAAGACACACCACATCTAGGTGCTCAATTCCCGTTCGATACTTTTAATGGGGACCCTGGTATGGCAGTCGAAGAGGCATTTACGGATATGTCCGTTCCCTGTTCAAGACAGGGGCGGCTTCTTTTGATGGCTGTGCGATCGAGTGACTATTTGCACATGTATGGGTACCTCTACATGTTACGCCATCTGGGAGCTTAGAGCCAATCTGTTGGCAAAAAATAATACTCTACTGGTATAAGTTCCAAGCATGCTAAAAAGTGTATTAAACTGGTCTAGAAAAATGATGTTATTCTGTAATAAGGTGGCCAAGGGATGTGGGATCAGTAAAGGAGAGTACATTCATCTTAACATCTGTTTGCACTAATGTTCACACCTATCCATTTTCGCGTGTGTTGGGCACTGCTTTAAAAAAAATCAAAAAAGTTCACATTATATTCAGTGGGCATGTTCACTTGAAAATGCATGTCAAAGAATGTAAAGTGGATAGGTGAGAACCAGCCATAAAGAAGCGGTTGCTGACATCACATCCATCACATCATAAGGTGCCCATACACAGGTCAAAAGCTGTTCGATTGCTGAACAAATTATTGCGGCGTGATGACACAACTGAACGCCACAGCGGTTTACACAATCGATTCCCGGTTGATAATTTGGATGGGGTCCAAAGTAATGGCGATCGAACAGGGATTTACCAACATGTTGGTTCGAACAAGGGTTTTTGAGTTAGATTCCTGAATAATCACTTGCCAAACGATCCCCACAAACATGTGCAGCGATCGATCGTTGAGGAATCCCCATGTATGGGTACCTATAGTCTTATAGAATGTGTATGCAAGGGAGTTTCTATGCAGGATTCCCTGCTTTATTCTACATATGATACACTGCCCTGTATGCTGAAAGCACTGTAGTTCACACGCAAGTGTATACTGGGAATTTGTTGAATTGATTAGACTGGTCATAAGTGTTTAACCTAGTGTCAGAAGTTTTAACAGAAGAGAATTCAAATAAATCCCATAAAAACCTAAAAATGCATCCTTCTCAGATGTTTACAATTCAAAACATAAAAATGCTATAAAATTTAAAGCTATAAAAATTTATTGAAAGTCATAAAAGACTGATTTTGCGTATCATGGGTACAATCATGAATTCAAAATCATTGTATCTTAGAATAATTGAGCCTGTGGAGGTATACACAGGGACCTTTTTTTGTGCCATATTCCGATGTTATTTTAAGCTAAACTTTCCATCCACCATTTAAATTATCTTTGAGGTGTTCTCGAATGCTAGCACATATCTTTTTTTCTGCAGATAAACTGTTCGGCTTTACTGGTGGTTTCTTTCCATACATTCTTGGGTCAATAGTGTCTCTCTTTCCCATCTCTGAACCTTGGGTGGAATGAGTTAACCACTTGATGGCATTTGCTTAGTTTGTAACATTGAAAACAATCTCAAAGAGGTGACTTCCATCAAGTAGTTAAATCGCTCATTAGCATGGAAATGCTGTCACTGGCAGTATGGAAGTCCTCTGCACAGTCACAATAGAAATGCTTAGCCTTTTCAACTTGTGGATGCTGGGGCTAGTCAGGAAGGATTGACTTATCAGAAAACATTGCCATTATAGGAAAGCCGTTAAGATATTGGAACTGTTCTCTATCCCATGGATAGAGTTGGGTCAATAAGTCATTATGTAGTCGGTAGAACTGGAAATATTGTACAGGATGAGCCAGACAATCCTAGTGTAATATGTCTGTAGTCTGTTCCTAATGCTTTCACTGCAGCTCTGAGTATCAGCCACTTCTGCCTGAGAAGCTGTAGCATGATTAACACATGAAAGGACCTTTCTCCTATTCACAAGCCCAAAAAGTAAAGAAAGACAGGAGCTGAAAGGCAGCAGTTTTGTGTATTTTGAGGCTGAGTGTGGGGCCCTGCTGAAGGGGAGCAAACTGCATAAAACTTATGATCACATCAAATTTAACCAAATATAACAATCATTTTTTCTCCCATTTTGCACTTTAGTTTAGTGTAATAAGTGCTTCACATTTAATGCCAAACTTTTGTGGGTGGAGGCTGTGAGGATAAAACATTACAAACTTTTTATGGATGGAGTTAGCAGAGTTAACACAAGGATTTGCGTGTAGGTCAATGAACACTTTGCTTTTTTCCAGAAGAATTGTGTTTTGTTTGCTTTGGGTAATACAATATTTTGAATTTGGATATTTGAAATGATTCTGACAGAGGTGGGCTACTTGTGTTTTAAATAAATGATAAGTATAAATAATTATTGGAATTGGCCCTCTATATAGAGAAAATAGAAGTCATTCACTCACAACAGGTGAAAAGAATTGAAAGATGTAAGCTCTCAAGAAACTCAGACTTATTAAAATTATGGGAAAAACGAAATATAATTTTATATTACTTTTTGCAAATCATGTTTAATTACTTTGTCTCAATGACATTTGACATTTTTGCAACTTGAAAGTGAAAAGTGGTCTTTCAATCCAATCACTAGCACAATTTAATGAAACAAGCCACCTGTCCATTTATTTATGACAATAAGCAACCAATTTTCATTGTTGCGACTGCATTAAAAAGCTAAACATAAACATGATATTAGCCGGATGTAAGTCAAATTAACAAATGCATGCAAGTACTTCTGCAAATACATATTGACATTGATTCCCCCCTAATGCAGAACCCCTTCTTTGAACATACAACATCATATGACTTCATATGAGTTTAATACATTCATTTTTATTGCATTTTTTTGTATTATTATTTCCCAACTAGACCCCCTTTTTGGCATAGGGCCTCATAGTCCTGGTAAAGGGCACTGGCAAACAAGAAACTGGGGGGGGGGGGGGGGGGGGGGGGGGCCATGAACGAGAGCAACAACTGTACAGGGAGTATGTGGAAGCACTGGACTTTAAAAAGTGATTTTAAAACATTTGGTATTTCTATTTCTCATTTTATAGGATGGGGCACATGTTAAAGGGGTCTCTCCCTTGTTGAGGTATGGTATCAGGCCTGGTGTGGCTCAGGAGGATGCAAGCTAATTTATGGGTCCCCTTTACCAGGCTTTGCCAGGTTCTACTTTACAAAGGTTGTATAAAAGACCAAAAAAAAAAGACTTTTTTTTAACGCAAACATCCCCATGAACCTGCCCTTACCCAGACACATAGCATAGGATTGGCCTTGGACCATCCCCAGGAAAAGCCTTGCCAAGAGCCCTACAAGCATTTCTAGAGCAGATGAGATTAGGGTTCACTATTACACTTTTGTTTAATGAATTCAGGTCAAAAGTTTTTCGAATTGAAAAAAAATCAAACTGTGAATGACCACTTTTACACTGTTGTAGCTGTTAACGAGAGTTGACAATTCTGTTTTGGGAAGTTTTTACAAATTCTTTTTTTTTACAATCTGTTTTTACATAGGAGATATAAAAACACTTTCAGATAGGAAAATATACATCTAAACAAGTCATTTTATAGCCCCAACTACAAATATGTTATTAGACCTCTAACATTAGGCATTACAAAGCCAACCATAGACACCTCAATCACCTCATGGCCGGCTTGTAGCAGACTCATTACAGCATGGTGAAGTCACCACACTGTGATGAGTCGGCTACAGAACTGATGGGAATCCTATGTGCCCCACTATAGGTCCCCACACACACAACAAGCGGCCACCAATTGCGGGTGCCCAAAGCTCCAAACCTCCGTCGGCCAGAGGGAATGACAATGCTGTTAAACCCTGTCAGAAGGAATAGCGATGTTGATGTCACTCATTGTTAGAAGGAATGGTTATGATGTCACTCACTGTCACTCACTGTCAGAAGGAATGGCAATGATGCCACTCACTGTTAGAAGGAATGGCAATGATGTCACTCACTGTTAGAAGGAATGGCAATGATGTCACTCACTGTTAGAAGGAATGGCAATGATGCCACTCACTGTCAGAAGGAATGGCAATGTTGTCACTCACTGTTAGAAGGAATGACAATGTGGTCACTCACTCAGTGCTCCCTTATAGGCAGATTACTCTCACTGTTTGATGTTTCAAAACCTAGCTAGCAGGAAGAGCCAGACAGGAGGGGCTAAAGAGACAAATATGGCTTATGAGACATACTTTGCTGACCCTGCCCTAAATGATGAGTAGAGATGGTGGATTTATTTTTTGAAAATTCGACCAGTTCAACTTGAGCATGAGCATGGTATCATTAACAAACTTGCTGTAAATGTAGAAAAGGGTTCAGGGTATACTACAAAAATGAATACAAAGAGTTTTTTTCTATTTAGCATCCAACTAACCTTGCCAGTAGCATGTGTTGCAGCATACCACAATGCATGGTAAGGAACGACCATGCTGGAACTAATATTATGCCATGAAGTGAGAATGGGGCCTAAATATTTATTTTCTTTTGCTGATTTGCCAATGGCAGCATGAATTTAAAAAGTAAAGTACATAGCTTCAATCTTGCTATCCTTTCATAACATTTTTAGTTCACTAGTTGTGACATCAGCAAAGCACAATCGTCAGGAAACAATCTGCAGGAAATGTGATTGTGTATGTATAGGTATATACCTTCCTACTGCTGTGGCACTAGCTGAGATGTTGCAATTTATTGTCCATATCTGGGGAGGAAGGGAAGACTGCGGTGGGATTTTTTAATGGCAGAGTGGTGCTTATATGTAAATGTTAACTATTCCTTTTCTACTTCCTTGTGAGTAACCCTTTAGCAATGTGTGGTTGATACTTAGAAACACAGAACAAAACTAAACAATGTATTAGATAAGATTTCAATTAACTGAAATCTGAATATCTGACATTTTTTAAATATAAATTATAATATACTTTTTGTCTTTTACTGTGATTTCTAGAAAAATATAAGATATACCCAAGACAACATAATTTGCCAAAAAACATATACTAAGTGAATATAAGTTAAATATTGCAGGGTGTAGACAGAGGTTTTTATATGTTTTCATATTGTAGTTTCTAAATAATGAAATTATGGATGGGATAGTACATAATACATGGTTTTGGTAGAAGAAAATTGTATGGTCAGATTGTAAAGTGTATGGACGGCTTTAGATTTAACTTGATTAAAAGTGAACAATTCTTACAATCTGTTTAATAACCGAGCATAGTATAATGCATCTAAATAGGCCATGTTACTTTGTTGAACTATAAAAATGCCAAAGGGGTCCCCTTTAAAGTTGTTATGTTCAAGGTCAGGCTTAGGCCCCCCATAAACTTTTAGACTTTCTTTGTCAGATTTCCTTTTGTTTTACCAAAACCATGTATTATGAGGGACTTTCTAAAGGCTGAGATACACAGCTCAATTTTTGAGCCGACAGGGAGAGATGATGTCATCACGCTACTGCCCGGGTTCCCCGATATCGGGACCCAGCTGTCAGTCGGTCTATACTATGAATGAGGAACCGTGGTTCCCTTTTCAAAGTATAGGCTATCAAACAAGGTTTACCAACATGTTGGTAACCTGTTCGGCTGAGCGAGATCTATTAATCTCACGCAGAAAACAGCATACAAGGGTGGATTTTTTCCTAGATTTCTGCACAGCTCAGTGCCGTGAGCGCGCACGACGCTCGGCTGTGCAAGAATCAGGAACAAATCAACCCATGTATTTCTACCTTAAACCATGAAGCCTACCTGTGTTCAATCGCAGAGGACCCTATACTATATAATTGTTGGTAGATCTAAGGGTAGATCTATCTGACAGAGTAATCTAAAGATATATGGCCAGATTTAGACATTAGAATAGTGGTCTATACCTACCTAAACACACTTGACTATAAACAATGTTGGATAAGACATTGAAGTTAAGTTCAACTTTTGGCAAAACTCTGACTTTGCATAGATTTCACTTTCCTAAATTTGTTGTCTCAGAACCCTCACACTAGTTATTATAGGGGGGGGGGGGGGCTCAATAATGTTATTAAATAGAAAAGAGGGGAGTAAAGGAAAGGAAAGTTTGGGAACCACTATCATATGGTAATACAGTTAAAAGCATTAGTACTCTATCTTACTTTTGTGAATAGGAACATAATAAAAATGAATCCAAGCCCCCAAACATGTTATCAGAAAATTTGCTGGAGATGTAGAGAAGGGTTGTGGGAACATTGAAAAAATGATTGCTCTAGGATATGAAGGTTTTCTAGGAATTTCGTTTGATTAGTATTTGATGTGCCATAGTACGATTGTGAATTAATCCTGTTTAAATCGGTCACACTGTGTGATGGTTTCCCTGAATATAAGACACTGTCTTTTATTAATTTTAGGTGCGAAAAATGCACTAGGGCTTATTTCTGGGTTTAGAAGAGATGACAAAACGCCTCCTGCCATGTCTTTTCTAAATATGGAAGCGTTCTCTGGGACATGGTAGGTCTTATTTTCGAGGAAGGGCTTATATTAGAAGCACAGGGGGGGGGGGGATAGCAGCTAGGTCTTTTGGGGTAGGTCTTACTTTTGGGGAAACAGGGTAGATCTGCATTAGTCTAGTGATCGATCATAACATTGCACAACATCAAATGTAAGATCGATCACAAAGAAATCGATCCGTGCATGGCCAGGTTTCCTGTGAAGGCATCCTTTATCTTGTGTACACATCCAAAAGGCACAAGGCATTCACTTTGATTATCTTGGATAAAATAGTTTTAGTGCTTTAGAGCGGTGACACTGTAGTATTCCCCTGCTCTTCTTGGCCAGCAGCTGTATCACTGTAATGTAAAGAGGTGAAGAAGGGGTAAAGGGAGCAGAGCAGAGAGGCCACCATAGAGAGAAATGTAACACTCTCAGAAGAGGAGAGGGCTGTCTCTTTTGGGAATAGTCAAATCTAGCACATTGCAAGTAAATAAAGGTAAGTATGGAAAGCTCACGTGGTGGAAGTGGATTGCACAGTCATACTTATTTAAATAATTTAAAGGACATCTGTAGGGACAGACATATAGAGGCTGTCATTGCTTACTTTGGGTTTAAAAGATTTAGGCAACAGGACTATCATTATGATCTTGGCTTCAATACCTAGTGAGTTGCTGATCCAGCACAAACATGCAGGACTGAAGTTTAGACTTCAATGGTTGTTCCAGGTCAGTGAGTCACTACATAGTGAAACCAGCATCACCGTGCTGCAGCATTTACCTTGGAAACGATGTCAGTTGTGGCATTTCTCATATATCTGACCTCACAGGTTCACTTCAAAGTGGGACTCCAGACAGAGATAAAACTACAATACTGTTATGCATTATTAAATAAGCACAATTTTACACAGAACTAGAATAACTATCTGACTTTTCACTTATATCAGTCTATCGTTATTCCCTGTACAGCAGAATTTACACTGATATAAACATCCAAGAAGATTCCAAGTCTCTAGACAGTAGAATGAAAATAAATCTTAAGCTGGCCATAGACGTTTAGTTTCGCTTTTGATGTTATCATGCACGGCCGGGCCTGCCGGGAATGGGCCACGCACCCTTTGTATGCCTGCAGTTACTTTGCATGGGGGGTCCCCATCCAAAGCAATGCAATCATTCTAAAATGTACAGACATGTCCCCTTAGGCAAATGGAGCTTGACTGGGGCAGTCCAGACAGAAGAGGCTCTAATTGGCGTTGCGCATCTTATGATGTGCATGTGTGTGCGGAGCCTCTTGAAATTAAAACATGGCAAAAGAAGGGGTGTCTCCCTTTTCCTCCAGACTCTCCCTCCCTCCATTGATTAGATGGTTTTATCACCCAATTTCCTTCACTGATGCTTTGTCTTAGCAGGTACAATGTCGCAGCGTGCAGGATCTTGGCAGTGCCCTAGACGTACTGGAAGGTCAGTGTGGTAATGTCCTCATGGTGGGGCAGTCACTATTGGCCAAACTCTGTGCGCCCACAAAGGTCAATGTTGGTAAACTACTGTATTTTTCCGACTAGAAGACACACATTTCACCCCCAAAATCGGGGGGGGGGGGGGGGGGGGGAGTACCTGCCTCTTAGGGTCCGAATGTGCGACCGCAATTTGGGTCCCCGCCAGCTCCCTGCAGATGGGAGACCTGCACGCAGCTGAATCTCCTATCTGAACGGTATTGGCTATATTTGCAAAGCCCCGCCGATATAGCCAATGCAGAATGCGTTTTTTTGCAGTTGTTTACTTTTTCAGTTATATAGTATTATTGAGGTTAGCAGGTTGGGTTGCTATTGTAACGTTAACGTAATGTTAATTTATTTATTTTCATGAAAATGTTATTGGTATGTTTTGTAACCTGTGGCCTATAATACATCCACTTACCTTTCCAAATCTCTGTGTTGCGTTTTCATATATATTATAAGGTATGGGTTATGGGGTTATAAATAGGTAGGTGATGCCACTTCCTTCATCGGCCTTGCCCAAGTCATGACAAGTCAAACATTCTTCCTTTGATGAGAAATAAGATTGACAAAAATATGGTAGCACTTTTGCTACCTTGTGTGCACTGTGTAGAAACTATACTGTACAGGGAGTGCAGAATTATTAGACAAATGAGCTATATTTTGTCCACATCATCCTCTTTATGCATGTTGTCTTACTCCAAGCTGTATAGGCTCGAAAGCCTACTACCAATTAAGCATATTAGGTGATGTGCATCTCTGTAATGAGAAGGGGTGTGGTCTAATGACATCAACACCCTATATTAGGTGTGCATAATTATTAGGCAACTTCCTTTCCTTTGGCAAAATGGGTCAAAAGAAGGACTTGACAGGCTTAGAAAAGTCAAAAATAGTGAGATATCTTGCAGAGGGATGCAGCACTCTTAAAATTGCAAAGCTTCTGAAGCGTGATCATCGAACAATCAAGCGTTTCATTCAAAATAGTCAACAGGGTCACAAGAAGCGTGTGGAACAAAGGCGCAAAATAACTGCCCATGAACTGAGAAAAGTCCAAAGCAAGATGCCCCTTGCCACCAGTTTGGCCATATTTCAGAGCTGCAACATCACTGGAGTGC
>CM070032.1:72479396-72500905 GCA_036250615.1 Ptychadena robeensis | reverse complement strand
TGCTGCATGCAATGTTGATGGTGAACAGATCAAAACACTGACAGAATCCATGGATGGCAATGGACATCGCCCATGATTTACGGTTGATTGATTGATCCCGCTCAAAAACAGGGATGGCCGCATATGATATGGGCCAGATAGATGGCTGTGAGCTCGCACCGCTCTCAAAGCGGCCATCAATCTGGCCCATATCTACATGTGTGTTCCCAGGTTTAGACATCAATTTATTCTTTTTCTAAACAACCCAAAGGTTATAGGACCCTTTTCTCTAATAATATTGACGCTGACGGCCAACAGCTCCTAGTTGTATTAGTGTTATAAATAGATAACATAAAGTTTTAAATGATAAAAGTAGTGCTTTTGATACTCAGAGCAGACATTGGTTAACAATGAATTGATTTTAGTTTTTTTAATACATTTAATAACATATTTGATAAAGCAGACAGTAAATATTGTGGTTTCCATTAATATTAATGGTTAGAGTAGAAGTGACCCCTTAAAATTGTGTGCAGTGTAAAATTACCATTGTGGTATTTGTGGTCAGTGTGAGGTCATTGCCTCATAGCTCCTGAAGTCCCTACTAAGCCCAGTAGGAACTTTTCAGTTCTCATGTTTAATTGTCCATAGATGTTTACTCCTTGAAACTGTGGTTTCGGCAGGAATTGCTAGGAGCCTTATGTGAAGTTATTTGGTCACCTACTCCTCAGTAAAGCATATATTGAACAAAGCCTTGGACAGTATTTCTAAAAGCTGCTGTAATGACATTCCTCAGTTACTAACACGAGTCGCCTTGTTACACAACACAGAGTTGTCCAATACCTGACCTCTAAGGCCACATACAGATTAGATTTTAAAATAAACAGAGAATTTTTCTGACTCTTTGTGTTTTTTATATTGATGTTTATTAAAGAAATAAGTAAATCTTGTGCCCATGTGTTCCTGAAGTACAGGAGTTGGTCAACCATTGTCCCGCAGACTAATACAATTACTTTTACATAGGGTTTACCGTAACATGTTGTAGAAGCATTTATGATGGAGATGCCCCAAATTGGTTCAGTTTTACAAAACTGTGACCTGGATGCTAATGAGCCCCTTACCATTACTTTGTGCTGCGTTGACATCATTCCTTTTGAAAGACATGGTAGACACTATATCTAGAAAACTATTTGCTAAGCAAAAATAATTGGCAGTAAGAGGATTTAGGACCTTATACTTAAGAGGACTAGCTTAAAGAGATACATCCACTGCTGTCTTTTTGGAAGCACACATATGTTGGCAGAGGTTTCACACTAAAGAAATTAAAAAGTGGTCCATTGGTGAAGTAGATGTATAACCGAGGAATATAGTTCCTTTTCTAGCTACCCCTTGTGTGTGCATCCATAAACATACAAACATACATAGGAAGGTAAAACATTAATTGATTTAATGAATTATGTCCTTAGCTCAACCTCTTGTTTTCTATAGTTGTTTTAAATAAATAATTATTTATAATAAATGTTTATCTTCATGCATATCCATTTGAGAGTTTCAAACTTTATAATAACACCCCATCTACATATTATGTTTACTGTGGGGGGGGGGGGGGGGTTTAAATCCTTTTTCTTGTTTTCTCTTTCTATGTATGCTGTTGTAGTGAAGTGGTTTTACACTGTGTATGTATATAGCCCATGTATATATGTATCTTGTATACTGACCATGACATGATGTATATAGCTTTAACAAAATGTTACTTTTCTGTAGAGCAACGGTCAGGATAATTCTAGAGGTGAGGTCATGGCTCTTTTTGGTTTAGTTGTCTGCTCAGTAACTGTCTAAGACCCACCGCTGGGCAGAGGTTATATATAGTCTGATTTGTTTGGTGGTCTTTTTGCCACATCTCTGCTAGGTGCTGGATGGTGGAGCGACTACACACCCATGGTGAATGAAAAGGGTCCCCTTTGGACCAGGGCAGCCGCTCCCTCATGGATGAAGCGGTTTCCAAAGGAGGTGCTGTACCTGGCCAGGGCGAGAAGAACCGTAGCTCCCCACTCCTCCGACTGGACCGCCTGTTCTACATTTTCTGGATGAGAGCCTCAGCCTCTCCCATAAGCTGGTTAGTTACCGTTGGCAACGTAGTTCCTATGCTTGAACCACATCTCTACCTTATGGGTGATGGCGATGTGAGACTGTAAATATTTAGTAGAAAGGTAACCCCTAACCAGCTGTGTGGATAATTGCTTAGGGTTCCCATACACCTTCTGTCAGATTTCCTTTTACTGTAGATCTGCTTTTTTGTTTTACCAAAACCATGAAATATGAGGGACTATCTAAACCATCAAGTCTACCAGTGTTCAATCACAGAAGACCCTATACTACATAGTTATTGGTAGATCTAAAGGATATCTGACAGAGAGAACTAAAGGTGTATGATCAGCTTTACTGTGTGAAAGCCACAAATGACAGTGAATCTCTGAGCATAGGCTTCCAAATCCGAAAAGAATCTGGTTGTTTCAGTACAGTTACCCTGGGCAATGATACCCTGTCTTCTTGATTATTCTATATCTATATTCTATATCCTTTCAATAAAAAACTTAAGAGACTTGTAATTGTATTGTGTCTACAGCCTCAGTTTCACAGGATACAAAAAGATCCTTGACACCCTGGAATGACGCCCAAAAATTAGAAGAGTTGAGAAAGAAACAGGTAACCCTTATTTGCCTTCAATTAAAAAATACATATTTTTATGATATTTCCTCTTAAAACAGCAATGGATGCGGCGAGATTTTTGGCAGGTAACGGACACACTAGCGGTAACGACAACACTACCGCATCAGTTAACCACATCCACTTCTGACAAAAGCTCCACATTTTGCACTGCGCTGCACTTGCCAGTGTATGACTAGTGTGAAATGGTGCTTAGTGGGCTGCCGAATTCTGCAGATTCATCCTCTCCCAGTCAGGTAGTAGTGCAAGCCTTTAGATTAAAGGTACTTTTTTAGTTCACTTTTGCACAGAAGCTGGAATAAAATGTAGTCCAAGGTCTGCAGTTTTTCACTGAAAAACAGCAAGTAGGATAACCATCTATCTTGTTGAGATTCAGATGGGTCCACGACCAATGGAGTGGATCACTTCTGACATTATTTAATGGTTTATCTTACTTACATTTATACATTTATATTGCTGGACAGCATGACCTAATGCTCTAAGGTGGACAGAAAACTTTCTGACATTGTTGACAACACTTTTAGTTGAGAAAGTCTTAAACTCCAGTTAGTATTTCCAGGTAATACGGTATTTCTTTTTGAAGATATCAGTAAAGGCCCCCATACACCTTACAATGTTACCATACAATTTCTGTATAATACACTTTTCTTCCACCAAAACCATGTAATATGAGGACCTTTCTAAACCTTCCAATTACTATGTATTCTATCAGGGAGGACCCAGCACTACATAGTTGCTGGTAGATCTAAAGGAAATTGTACAGTGTGATCTGGAATTGTATGGGGGGCTTTAGTGTCTATGGTGGGGGGGGGGGGCAAAAAATATGTAGTTCAGATTAGAGTTTCCAAAGAGTGATCCAGCCTGACTGGTTAGAACCCCAAATGTAAAACCGGCTGAAGAGTTCTGCCAAGGTTAGTGTGGGGGGTATTCTGAAGAAAGCTAAGGGGGTCTGAGTTGACAGAGGGTTGGACAGCTTCATCTAAATTTGGCAAACACATTGGCGGCTGGGTGTAATAGTCCAGGATCTGATGTCCAGTATGACACTGTCAGCACCTGATATAGAAGAATCCTGGTCTAGCAGAAATAGACAGAAACATGTTATCTCCTAATCTCAACCTCAGTGTTGTGCTGGGGAACCACTAGACATAACATGGGACTATGACTTTTGTGTCCTACCTCCTAAGGCAGAAAGTATATGTCCTTCAAAGAATAAAGGGAAAAGCTATATTTTATATAATAAGTTAGCAAGTGATTGAATCGAATTAGTAGCTTCTTCAATAGCACCTGCCGATGTGTAAACCCTGATAATCCAGATTAAAACTGTTTCTATATATAAAACACTGCTTTCTAGTTAGGGTATTAAGCAGAAAAATAATCTAGAATTAGTCATTGAAAATTCTGTTACACAAATTACTTTAGACCTGAATGATGTGTATGGTTAATGATGAATTTATAAATAAGAGGTAAAGGAAGGTAAGGAATCTAATATATTAATAACACACACAGTAACAAGCACACATACACACAGAGAACCCAAAATAAAACATAAAATGATTTGTAAAATGTCAATTTCTCTTTATTATATTGAAATAAATGTACATTATGTTCCATAAAACTTGGTCTGCCAAGTCTGCCAAACACTTTGCTTCTACCACAATGCGACTTGTCCCACCACAATACTCATTAACATGTGCTTTGTGGTGTAACACTGGTACACATGCTGTACATGGCAGAATACAGAGAGATGCATGTTAGAGTAGATCTGGTTTCTTTATGAAAGAGGAAGCTGACATCTAGTGGTGACCATGAGAAGTTCAATAAGCGTATACGTTTTTTTATTTGTATAGTTAAAGCCCCCCATACACCTTCAGATTCCTCCATACAACTTTCATGAGACCTACCAACAACTATGTAGTATAATGACCTCCCTGATAGAATACATAGTGATTGGAAGGTGTAGAAAGGTCCTCCTATTACATGGTTTTGGTAGAAGAAAAGTTGGTTGTACAGAACTTGCATGGTAATTGTATGTGGTGTATGGGGGGCTTTAGAGATGTTGGCACCTACCTTACATCCCCACTGGCTCCATTATACTTACTCAATAAGTATATACACACTCCCCAAGATATGCTTATGTATGTGATGCTAAATATAATGTGAGTCGGATAGTAGAAGTGAGTCATATTGACCTGGACTTCATTAGTAGTGTTGGATTCTTTTGTAGCTGAAGAAGTGGATTAGATTGGATAAAGAAACTTTAACACTAATCAAATCCAGTTACATGTGACTAACTACTACTATCTATACCTGTGATATTAAACCTATGGCACAGGTGCCCAAAAGGGCAGGCAGAGCTTTCTCTGTTGGCATGCGTAGTCAGAAGAGTAATCAGTTTTCTTTCTGTGTGCACGCACCAACTGGCATAGATGCGCGGTGATCCGCATATTCCACGACGTGTATCAGGTGTCTATCTCCAATTGGTGGGCATTATAGTTATTTGTTTTCTAGAGATAGTGGAATTATTTTTTTCATTTCAGTAAATTAACCTATGGGGTCCAATTAGACGCCAGTGGTGTGTATCGGGCCGGTGGGAGAACCAGCAATCACGGCAGAGTAGTGTACTCGACTGCGATTGCCCGGGCAGTAGCTTTTCCTGCCATAAAATATGGCACGAAAAGCCCGTAACACCCAGGATGTTAACCAAGAAATTCAAGGTATTAGCCTTTTTATGTTTTGTTTTATTGTGATGCATCCGCATGTACAACGCCCATTGCCATAGTGGCGTGCAGGTATGTAGATGCAGAGACACAGCTGTACTACCGTCCTGAGGGGGGGTTTGGGGGTAAAGTCCTGTGTGTGTAAAGTCCTGTGGGATCTCTGAGCTCCAAGCTTTCTCCCTATTCCTGTATCAGGCGTATTTTTTAAAGTTTGACCTGTGGCTGCGATGGGATTTTTGGACAGAAATGGACACACTAGTAGTAACACCTCCTGGAGATTTTTTGCTTAAATTTCAAGTAACCTAATTTTTGTAGTCATTGGTAATTTAAAAAATGTAAAGACAATAGACAATAAAAGATGTATTCAAGTAGAATGAATAACTACTACCAGAAGTTTCTGTGCCTGTGTCTTGATTCTCATGGTCTGAGAGTCCTTCAGGTGCCTCTCGGTAAACTCCAGCCAGGCTGCTATGTGTCTTTTACTAAGGAGCGGCTTCTGACTGGTCAGTCTACAATACAGGCATGATTGAATGTATTTAATCCATCTTGGAATAAGGTTGTAACATAACAAAATGTGGAAAAAGTGATGCGCTGTGAATATTTTCCGACGCACTGTATATTTAGTAGACTCTACCTGCAGTTCAGTTAGTATTTATATGTCGCAGATACTGAGAGAGATTTCTTGCCATAGGCCACTTGTATGGCAAGAATACTGAATTCATTCAGAAACCACTCACATGGAACAGATGAATTTTAACAAAAGGAACAGGAAGGAGGAGGGTTATGCATTGCACAAAGAATTAGGGGTGGCTATAAAAAACTGCACATTGGACTTGGTTTAAAGGGGAAACTTTCTATTTTCAAATTCTATTCAGAGTACAATCTGCACAGGTTTTCAAACATCCTCGCACCCACTAAAGACTCTAAAGCTGGCCACAGACGGTAAGATTTGCTGCTGATTTTGCCGCTGATGGACCCTCATGTGTGCTTGCAGCGGTCGAGCTGCTGCGAAATTGCCAGCAAATCTAATGCTTAAAAGCAAAATACTGTAAAGGCCAGAAAATAAATCTAAGAAATGAGGCCATTAAGTTAGTTCTTAGACCAATCCCATTACTTTGGATGGGGATCTGGGCAGGACTGGCAGAGAAAACTGGCATAAAATGGTACCTAGGGTTAGATCATGTAAAGTGCCTGAACACCCTACAGAGGGACATGGTGAGGAAGCAGCATCATTGAATTAGTCTATCCCCAGTGGTGAGAACAGAGTGATGATGATTTGACAAGTAACTGCGTAACGCCCTAGAGGTCAAGAGACTTTCAGACTGGTTCGTAATGGCAAACTTGATCCATTGAAGCGTTCCCGTGCAGTTGTAACCGTGCGGCTGAAACCGCAAGCACGCATGGCATAGATTTCGCGCGTTTACGCGACGCAATTTTTTTTCCAAACACGCCCCTCATCAACATGCGCTATGCTGCGCGTTTAGAAATGCATCCAATGGTTTCCTATGGATGCATTTCTGGGATGCGGTTGGGACGCGGATGCATTTCTAAACACTGCGGCTAGCGTTCACAACCGCGTCCTTAACCGCATCCGAACGGGCACAACCGCACCAGTGGAAACTACATTGCAGTTTCCAATGGATGCGATTGCAGCCGCGCGTTTACCGCACGGTTACAAACGCGCGGGAACGCATCAATGGAAACAAGCCCTAAGGCTGCATTTTTTTTTATTTCTGGCTTAGCCAGGTGTGAACAATGTATAGGTTACCTTTAACCTCCCTAGCGCACTGGTGAGGTCCAGATTTCTGTACCAAAAGTGCACCATAGATTTCAATGGTAAATTTCTCTTTATGTTGTAGGCCTGTAACTTCCCAAAATATGTCCGTACAAGGGTCTAATAGACATCCTGAATATAATAATGTTTGAAAAAAACAATTATGTAATATAAAAATTTATTTTATAATAAAATTAATGAGAAAACACAAAAATCAGGCCACAAAGCTATGCTGCTATGTACTAAAGCCGCCTCCCCGATGTGACGTCATCACATCACTCGGAGGGTTGGGGGGGAAGAAGCCCCTATGTTCACTGGACGGCACCATATCGTCCAGTGCAACAGTGATGGTAGCAGCGCTGGACAAGATGGTGCCGTCCCTAACGCTAGGGTGGTTAAATGCAGTACTTTTTCAATACATATTTTTTTCTCACACCTTTGGTATGTTCCTCCAAGAGGAGGAAAACTGCAGTACCTTACTACCTGATGCAGCATTCACAGGAACACTTTAATTGCAATGTGGGCAATAGGTACATTCTGTGGACAGTAAAATAAGCGACTAAAAAGATTAGTGTGTGAGCATAACATATAGACTGATATAAATCACATTTGCAGCACCCAAAAAGAAATTCAGCTTAAATGCTAGTCAAGTTATAAAAATCGTTACCTTAACTCTGACTTGCAAGTACCTAAACATGGCACCACCATCACAATTCCTGGAGAAGGGGATGTAGGTACGTTTAAAAAACATTTATTGATCTAGCACATGTAGGTTTTGCATATATTAGGTTTGATTTCAAACTTCAAAATGTATGCAAAAACATGATGGAACAATATGTTCATACAACATTTCATTATATCTCCAGCAATTTTGGTAAACATATGTTCGTGGGCTTTGAAACTCACAAATCAGCTGAAATGACATTCCAAAACTAAAGCACATTTTCTGTGCCTTAGCTGCGCAGTTTGCCATCCTAGGTTCTTACTCCTGTCATTCAGTTTTTCTGCTAAAATTATGTACCTCAGCTTATGTTAGTATATTGTTCTACTCTAGTATATATGGAAAATATACATTTAGACTTTCACAGTTCACTTCTGGAAAGTGTTTACATTACCTTTGTAGTTTCTAGCCAATATATGGCTACCAGGAAATAATCCAAACAACTCAAACCTGGGGGGTTGTTTGGACAAGGATTATAGAGAAAAGGTAGAAGGTCTACAATTTTTTTAGAGAGCTGTAAACTCTTCATAAAAGAGAGATTTAAAGAAAAAAGGCCACGTGTCCACTGCAGACATACACTCACCAACCACTTTATTAGGCACACCTTGCTAGTACTGGGTTGGACCCCCCCCCCCTTCTGCCTTCATGGCATAGATTCAACAAGGTACTGGAAACATTCCTCAAAGACATTGCTTCATAGTGTTTGCCCACCCATGATGCGAATCTCCCAATCCACCACATCCCAAATGTGCTCTATTGGATTGAGATCTGGTGACTGTGGAGGCAATTTGAGAACAGTGAACTTGTTCAAGAAACCAGACTGAGATGATTGGAGCTTTATGACATGGTGCATTATCCTGCTGGAATTAGCCATCAGAAGATGGATACACTGTGGTCATAAAGGGATGGACATGGTCAGCAACAATACTCAAGTAGGCTGTGGTGTTACAATGATGATCAATTACTACTAAGGGGCCCAAAGTGTGCCAAAAAAATGTCCCCGACACCATTACACCACCACCAGCCTGACTTGTTGATACAAGGCAGGATGGATCTATGCTTTCATGTTGACGCCAAATTTTGACCCTACCATCCGAATGTCGCAGCAGAAATCGACTCAGACCAGGCAACATTTTTCCAATTCTCTATTGTCCAATATCAGTGAGCCTGTGAGAATTGTAGCCTCAGTGTCCTGTTCTTAGCAGACAGGAGTGGCGACCGTGTGGTCTTCTGCTGCTGTAGCTCATCTGCCTCAAGGTTCGATGTGTTCAGAGATGTTCTTCTGCATGCCTAAGACTTAAATTTGAACAAGGCCAAATGTGAATTATCCCAATATACATGAGTGATTCTTGCAGCAGTCGTAAGGCAGCTAAATGCCCCATCAACCACCTACCTTAAGGGACCCTTTCACACTGTATGCGTTGAGTTTTAAAAAACATGCACTTTTTTTTTACTGCACATGTTTTTACATAGACCAGAAATGTTACCGTTCACACTGCATGTGTTAAGTTTTTAAAGCCACAGCGTTTTCCGCATGCGTAGGCATATAGTGTGAAAGGGCCCTAACACCAGTTTTAGCTGTAAGAGGCACCCCAAACCAAGCACACTCACAGTGCTTTCCCTCTAACAAAATGAAAAATATTGCAATATAAAGGTTTCGGTAACTTGTCATTTTAAGACCTGAAATAGGAACACTTGAATACCCAAGAGAATTGAAATTATATGAAGGGCAAATTTGGGTGAGTGGTGGGAATTTTCTTCATTTATGGGAGATTCTTCTCACCATCTATTTCAAATCAATAGGAGGGGGTGAAAGATTATACCAGGTGGTATAAAAGACAAAAAAAACATGATAAAAGATTAGAGTACGAGTATTTACATATATTGTAGGCAAACCAGATGTGAAACTGTACCAGCATGGAATGCGGCTTTAAAACAGTCTAGGTTCCTGAACCTTTCTTGGAATAACAAATACTTACAGAATGCTAAAGGGAAATATGAAACAAAGACTGGTAAATTTACAAGAATTTTATTGTATAATCTACAATTTGAGAAAATAAAGATTCCTTTCATGTGATGAGCCACAATCTGAGTAATGATGTCTGGCTTCAAAGGAAAAGCTTACTACAGAACATGGGCCTCCACTTAATACACAGGCCCACACATTTGTTTCATGACAAACACTCCCAATGGCAAGAAGCCCATTAAGTTTTAGTCTGCTAAGCATTGCAACTTGTTCATCTTCAAATTGCTCCACAGCAAACACACTACTCTAGAGTTATACACTGCATCCAGGACCATTTTATGCCCTACAACCAAGGAGCCTGAAATTAGCATGGTGTGAGCAGATACATCTCACCCACCCAACCACTGGCAAAAAGAAGATTAAAATAAAAAAGAAATCAAATACTGCAGATAGTGATTCCAAGCAATGAGTGCAGAGAGGACGGGGGAGCTGAAGAATTAGATGTGCTCTGTTTATTTTGTGTGAACCATAGAGGTGCTAAACAGAAGTTTCTGTTGCTTCTTCTTTCTCTTCCCTCCTTTCTCAACTGAAATGAAACACAAACAAAATGATATAGGCATTGAAGCAAAGGACAATAACCACATTTTCAGAATCACTTTTATTACCTGACAAAGGAGGTGTAGGGAGTGCAGAGTCCAGCTTCAGAAAAGCCGCTTCCATGGCTTCACTAAATGAATTCTGGAAACTTGGAACTGGCACTCTCTCAGAGCAGTCACTCTCCCCATCACTGTCTGCGGGTCCTGTGCTCACTACTGGATTCTCTAAAGGACAAAAAACTAAATTCATAAAAAGGTACCTGTCAAACTGTAAAGGGGAGAAAGAAGGAGTAACCATGCTGACCTTTCTTTATTGCAGGTTTGGGCCATGATTCCGCTTTTGCTTTTCCAACCCTTAGCATCTAAAAGCAAAAAATAAGTTGCTAGTTATAGTTCTGCATATTTGTTCCTATATCTGCGTCACAGATATTTTTGTTGATAAATTTTAAATGCACCTCTATTCAAAACAAACTAGTTAAAGTAAAAATATTTAAATATGAATAACCATTTAGAACTGCCAACATAGCAACTGAAACGGAGGTTCAAAGGCACGCTATAAAGTGGACCTACCACCTGTTAGGTCACTCTGCTGTATCGGCTGCAGCTCAGCCGATACTGCAGAGATGCCCGACTAAAAGAAAAAAAAAGCGATTTCTGACAGGAGTGAGGGGTGTCTTTTTAGAGACAGCCCCTCATACTGTGCTACATTTTGCCTAGGCAAGACGTAACAAGCTGCAGGGGTTACTGGGAATGCTCTTCCATAAGCCCTGTGGCTCAGTCTTTGAGCAGAGGGGAGAGAGAACAACACTGCAAACTGCAAGCAATGGAGGACAGATTTCTCATATCATATCAAGAATTTCCTTTGGATCTCCCCTTATTATGCAGACCATAGCCATATTTAGCTGTTTTGACAGGGTTGTGCGGTCAGAGAGAAAGACCAACCCAGAACAGCCGAATTACCCAAAATTCCAGAATATTTATCTTAACCAAAGTCCCTTGTACCTGGTTTACGTTCCTTTAAAGAATGAGAATTCCTAATCCCGAAAACCAAATTTCTGAAACCATATCTAGAAACAAGATGGTCCTGAGGTTGACGCGGATCTTTCCCTTTGTGAGCAGTTAGAAAAGTGGTTCTTAACTTTAGATCCACGACCCCAGAAGCAAAGGTCACAAAGTGTCAGTTTCTGTATTTGGAACATGGGAGTGCGGGTGTACTTCTGCCTTTCAAATACCAGAAATCACAATACTCTTTCTCCCAACTTGCCACCACACTTGTGGGCATCAGCACTGCTGCTTATTAGGAGCAGCTCTAATGCTTCCACAGAACTCTGGATAATGGTTGTTCGACCCCCAAAGGGGGTCCCGACCCACAGGTTGAGAACCACCGAGTTAGACTTTCCATGATAGCGGCTTGGGGTGGAATTGGGCAAACAGGACAGGCTTGCCGCAGGATACAACCTGGCCATAAAAAAGTCCCTTACAAATGCTGTGTTCTTTTAGAGTGTATGGTATTGAATCCATATGAATTGAGCCAAAACAGTGTTATTCTAATTCAGTAAAGCCAGGAGGAAAGAAAACAAAACGTCAGTGAGCAGGATTAACTTATAACAAATGCACTCCACATCAGAGCCTCTAAAGCCAGTGTGGCAATAGATTGAATAGCAATTTTGAGGTAAAGGCATGTTTCTGGACTTGTCTGAAATACATCGGAACCTTCTTGAAAATTATAACCATAAAGCCACAGACCATGGTGGCAAATTGTTAATAAGCAGGAGCAAAAAGCTAGCTAAGTTTACATTGCTGCTAAAAATTCTGTAGTGTAATTGAAACTAGAAGCACAGCAGGATATGCTCTCAGAAGCCTAGGCATGATAAAATTGCAATGCAGATCAGCAAAAGTTAAGGGTATTATATGAATCCCATCACACTTGAAAACCTATCAATACGGACAATAAGGCCTGTTCTCAATATGGCCTGTTCTCCATCTGTCACATTTAAATGGTAGAACTTGGAATTAAGAAGAGTAGAGTAAATTATAAAAAAGGCAGAGTAAATTATGTTTCTTTTTATATAGCAGGGCGTTAAAACACTCCTCCAAAAAGCAAAAAACTAAAAAAAACAATATAATTCTACCATATATAGATCCATCAAACTAGGAGGTCCATCACAAATGTGTTTGCAAGCCAATATGGTTCATGTAACACTATTCAGTGAGTGTAAGGCATATTAACATGTATAGAACATTAACAGGAGCATGATAAAAGGGATCTTTAAAATCAGAGCCTGAATCCAATTATGACTCACTTGAGCAAAGGATGGGCAGCGGCCATCTTCCTCTGTGTTCACTGGGGGATCAATGGGACTTTCAGCACCTTGGTAATACAAAGAACCTGCAGGGAAAAAAGCAAAGTCCATGAACAAAAAACATGTTTTTACTCCTATGTAGACAAGTTAAACAGATAGGAAGGTAAAGTTAAGGTTTCTGAAGCTACCAGAAGTTGATAATTGGGACAAGAAACTCTTCTGGTGACTATTATCCCCTGAGTGCCTGTGATGACTACCCAGACTTTTATTGCCGCCGCTAAGATTCGCATCTTATGCAGTTGTTAGCTGGGGCCATTCACCTCTATGGCCGTGGTCAGTGCTGGGCGGCCGCGGAAGAGTGCGAACCGCGGTCAAAAACTCGGTTGACCGAGTTTTTAGGCAGCGGCCGCCCCCTGACCGCGGCAGGAGACAAGCCCATTAAACTACATGGGCGCAGTTTCATCTGCGCTGTAAGCAACCGCAGGCTTCCGCGGTAGTGGAAAGAAGCCCTTACATTAATATTTTAATGGTAAATATTTTACCACTAAATGGGTTCACAACGTTAACGCAAGTATTCCTTCTAATTGTTGATGTGGGAAGTATGATAAAGACCTTTTATATTATGGACATGTACATATGTAGTTGCCTACTTGCGCTTGGCTTTGTCTAAAATAAAATTACCTTGCTTTATATATTGTTTAAACCTATAAAAATGGGGGATGATCATGAAAGTTTCAAAAAATCCTGGAGCTCTTGCTTGGATATATACTTGGATGAAGAGGAGAAGTGAAGGAACAAAGCATTTAATGGAAAGAAACTGCTTGCGGAACTTGTCTGACGATGGAAGCAAGTTGGATCATTTTCATACCAGTGGCACATTGGAAGGTCCAGTACTTCCAGCATAAGCAACTGGTGCTCAAAAAATAGTATCTAGACCCATCTCCAAGTGACCTACCGCCAAAGCAGCAATGTGGGGCCCACAAATTATTGGTAGGAGTTTTTGCTTTTTTACCTTATACACATATACTAATACACACCACAAGGCTTGGATAGGAAAAGGTGGTCAAGTAGCAGGTATATACTTCTACAGTGCCACAAGCAAGTGCTTGTACAATAAAAAATCTCATTGTAAGCTTAGCTTTAGAGTTTAAGTCTGCTTCAAGCTTAGACGGATGCACAAATGAAAAATGGTTGCATCTCCAAGATGTCCATTCCTGATATACCTTCTCCATATTAATTCTGCACCAGTAAAAGTGCAACCCAACTCTGAATTGTTTTTCTAGGTTATTGCATAGGCCGTCAATAATTTCTCCTTAGGATTAAGATGTCAATAAAGAATACTCACCACTCTGTGAAGCTGGGCTGCAGCTCAAAGGTGAGAGAGACACAGAGCTTTGTGAATCTGCAGTTGACACCACAGAAAGTGAACCAGAGAACGTAAGCTCGCCAGATGAACACACTGCAGGAAACTGCTGCAAGTTTTCCAGGGCAATATGCATTTCAGGATCTGTGGATGTTAGATGAAATCTTAAATCATATTTCTACAGAAGGCAAAAATGTGTACCTCAAAATAAAAAACAGTTCTGTTTAGCAGAGATGGGTTCATGGAAGAGCATAGGCTACTAAACCAGACTGCTCCCCAACTTAAATATTCTTACATTTCCCCTGCTTCCTGTTTTCTTCAATCTCAATTCTTTTCTCTCTGCGACGTTCATCACGTTCCTTTCTTTGCCGCAGTCTTTTTCTCTTCTCTACTTCATCTAAAGAGAATTTAGAAATAAGCAAATATTTGCAGGAATTATAAGCAGTCACCAATGTTAAAGCTAAAAAGGACACACATGAATGGACAACTAACCCACCATAACCAGGTCTAAAGGGATGTCCTAGTGGAGAGGACAAATGCAATAAACGTCTATTACAAACCACATTCACCTGTTGGTTTCACTTCACGAAGAAACCAGTGCTTTCTGAGGACGCCAGAGAGCAATTCTGCTACAGAGCTGATCAAACGAACCAAAGGCTCAAAAACTCAACATAAAGCATCATTCTAAAGTAAACCTCTGACAAGATAGAAAGATACAATGTTGCTGGTTTTGTTTCTAAAACTTGGTACCGTACAAGCCACTTGTTGTAGCAGTAGCCCAACACAAAAATGCGATTGGGGTTTTATGAGTTTCTAGAACAAGTTAGTAGAGACACACTATGCAGTCTAGTATTTACTAACTAGTGCTCAATAAGTTATTTTGTGCAGTGTAAAGCCCCCCCCCGCCCCATACACTTAGATCTGTGGGCAATTTCACGGCCCATCGAACAAGCTAAATTTGTCCGCTGATCAAACCTGCCTACCTGGAGCGACCAATCCCAGTTGCTCCAAACAGCGATCAGCCAAAGAACAGACATGTCCATTTCTGCAGAGATTCCCTGTCAGATGGACAGATCCTCAACTCATGTGTGGTAAACCAATCATCTGCAGATCTGTGAGTCTATGGCCAGTTTAAGAAAGCGCATACATTTTTCACACAATACATTGATGGTACAGAAATGTCACACTCACCAGCAAAGTAGGTCAAAGTTTGCTCTGAAACAGCAGGTGGTCCAAGTGCCAGCTCACAAATACTGAATTCACAGGTAAGAGGCAGATGGCAAAGATAACGGTGACGCCGGCGCACCTCCTGATAGGAAGACCAAAATATTGCAGATCTTAATTCACGCAAGTACTTTTTAAAAATCAGCAGTCACAGCATCAGAACTGTGAAAGAACGTGGCTATCCACAGAACTACTAGTTTTGGTGTAGGGCCCTTTCCATAAGGCATGCTGGGTTTTCATAAACACACATGTTGCTCTACATTGCGTTTCATTTATGTAGAAAACATCACACAATTAATGCAAAGAAACTTGCTTACCTCAGTCACAGTGAAGCCATCAATCTCTACTACAGTAGCAGTGATCGTTTCAGGACATTGCTCCAGACTGCCATATTCATGGACAAGGCAGCGCACATTCACAGGGTGCAGATAGATATGCTGACTGTCTACAGCTAAAGAGCAAAGGATCTGTTACTTGAAATGATAAACCTAAAAGCTGTAACAATCTGACAATAGTTTAATAAACAGACCTTGATAAAAGTAATAGTAGTGAGGCTGGCCAGAGGTGGCAGGAACAACTTTCGGCTTATTCTCTGGAGTACAAGTTTCATCTGTGGGTACAAGATCATTCCCTTCATCGGAATCGGGTGCCAAGTTTGCAGACTCTAAAGACTGACACAAGGCTTCACATACCGGATCCACAACCTCCTCATCAAAAGCTGAAACATAATGCACTACCTGTAATAAAAAGATGAATAACATCGATCATTTGTTTTTAACATTTATAAACATACTAGAAAAATTGCTAATGTTGCATCTTTTATTTGTTTCACATCACAAATGTGGACAGTAGAATAGAATTAGATGGCTGTAAAGGTAAAATACTAACACTGGCATCAAATCCTGAATTTTTCTCCTCAGCAGATGGCTCCACCTTCAAATCCTCAGCGGAAGCTGTACTTGGTCCAACGTCCTGTTTATGTGATACCTGAAGCAGGCCCTGACGATCCTGTAAACATTAACAGAACACAAGCATCAGAGATTCCGTATAGGACTGAAATAAACAAATAAAACATGATTTGTGGTCTAGTTAAATAAGGCTTAATTCCTTATATGTAAACTGTCAAACTATCAGCTCAGCATTTTCTTGCATTTAACAAACAACACGACAGTAAACTAACCGTTAAGTCCTGAATGGCAGCTTCGATGAAACAAGCTTCAGGGGTTTCCCCCTCAACACTGTACTGCTCCAAGAGCGCTACCTTCTCTTCAGTTATGATCTGCTTCAAGATCTGCTCTTTGGAAGCCAGAAGAAGCTTGGAGAACAAACTATGTTCCTCATCTGTAAAATAATGATAATTTTAAAGCAAAAAATCTGTAAAATAATGATAATTTTAAAGCAAAAAAAAAAGCCCCAGAAACATTTAAATTTTATACTTCCACCTGATGTCCATTATCTTCCTGGGCAGTATGCTGGCCTGGAACCCATACTAGTCTATGCTCGGCAAACCCGTAGTGATTCTGCATCGCCAGAAGATGCCGGGTGGTGCCATAGACCTCCATGTTACTGAAAAGGCGCCACTTCTCCAGTCCACATCGCAGGCACCTTCGATGAAACCGGGGAATCATGCCAGAGAAGGGGTGCTTTGATTCCCCGTACCACGTCCAGGAGATTAAATATAAAGTACCTAGTGATGATTTCCCTTAGACATGCATTGCTTCCAGTGCAAAATCAGATTTTTACCTCCCAGGTGAATCGGCTCATCCAGCTTCATCCACTTCGATTTAGGCATAGCCACAAGAACACCTTTTTCTCTCCTCATTAGCTGCATCGTGATGGTATCTCCCACTGTGAAAAGGCGAGTTTCTGTGGCAGCAACACTGAAAGCAGAGAAAAAGGATTTGTTAAATCAAAATGTATTCTCTAATTGAGCAGGAACCCAATTCATCTACTTTGGTGTGGCAGGTTAAACCACTAAAGCATAGAGCACGAGTGAACACAGAATTAAAGCACACATGGTTTGCCAGTCAAAGTAACTTTAAGCTGATGTATACTCAAAATCTATAAAATAAACAAAATTAAAGTTGGAATTACCTCTGATGAGTCTTAATAATTTACTTATTACAGACAAGTTCATTTTAGAACATTCCTCTCTATTATCAGTACTTTTCTAGTGTCATTGATGCAAAGATGAACCCTCCAGTGGTAGGTCCACTTATATTCTTATGCTTTAAATCGAGCCCATATTTTACAACTATGCAGCAGATGTGTTGAAATCAGCTAGCACTAAGGCTCATACTGCTCCCTCTTTAGCAGGCTGAACTTTTAGAACATGATTGTTATAGATGTGGAAATACTTATTCACAGAAAACCTAAATCCCTCTCAGAATAAGAACATTACTAGGCAGGTTAAAAAAGACAACCATTGCAAAAGATTAAGGTTTATGGCCTTCATTGAATGTCAAGTGTCAGAAGGCTCTTATGGTAGATATAGTTTGAAGTGTTTTAACACTTTATTTTGCTTTACTCAACACCGGCTCCATTATACTAAGCTTTAAAACAAAAACTCAAGCTTCTAAAAGGTGTTCCAGATAACATTACCTTTTGAGGTCTTTCTTTATAACGGAACTGTAGCAAATTGGACACCTACTCCATTCCTTCTCACTCAGGGACAAGTAGTGTAAGATGCAAGCCCAACAGAAGATATGCCCGCATCGAGTAATCTTGGCTGCAACTGGAGGGTACAGACAGATTGGACAGGAGGGCACTTCATGGCTGCAAATACGCTGAAAGGAGATTGAGATACGGTTATTAAATATTAACAGTATCAAACAGTTCTAGATTTCTTTCTTTAACCCTCTGAGTGTTTCACCCTTGTCATTAACCACTTTCCCTCTAGCCCCCTTTACATCCCTGGCGTCATCTGTTCAGCATCGGTGCTAAAAAAAAATAAAAAAAGACGGAGATAGGCAAGTATCCCTGAACGTAGCTTGGAGTGATTTTGCAGAGTCAGCAAACTTACCCCAAGCTAGGTACAGGGCAAGCACTTAGGAGGTTAAAGCAGAAGTAGCTATGTCCCTGCTTTTCTAAATAGCTCCTTAGTGTATAAATATAAACTAGTAATATACTGCACAAATCCGGTTTACCAAATAAACACAAATTTGATGCGTTTATATTGTTGGTATTGTAGTTAAAATATTTACCTCCAGTAGCTGCCGCTACTGATAATTTTTTTCTTTTGGCACATTTGTCACATGAAATATGCAAGGTGCCAATACTAGCAGCTTGGCATCAAAATTTCCAAATGCCTATACCTCTAGGTCAGCAAATGGAAATATTCATAGACCCAGCATTAAACCAAGCAATTGGCATTGTCCTGCAAAAGTAGCCCATCATTTCCATCCCCTTTTTAGGTCTAATTAAATTGTATACACATACTTTATTGACAGGGGTGTCCACATTTTTTCAGCTTGCAAGCAACTTTTCAAAATGACAAAGTCAAAATAATCAACTAACAAATTGTTAACACATTAATTTATATACACACCGTTGTGCTACTATTAAAAATACACTGGTGTATATTGTTTGCCATGCATAACAGCAAAAAGCAGGGCTCCACGATCTACTACCATTGCGATTCACCTGTTCAGCATCTCTACCCCCCCAGAAATTCTGAAAAAACTGCAATAGAGGAGGCACTGCAGATTTGTGGCTATCAAGGCTAAACTGGTATCCTAATTCAGAAATGTGAAACAAAAAACAGAAACTTCACACCGCACACAACAGTACTATGGCAATTACTAAATATTGCACAGAAATAGAAAGAAAAAAAAAACGGAGATACTGACCACTTGCTCCACTAGGTCCCAGCTGACCAAAGTGTCAGGATCAGTGAAATGGACACTGTAATCGTGATCATCCGATACAACAAACTGGCAACTACAGAGAAAACACAGCAAACAAAATCCAGATATTAGCCCACACAAACAGGAGACAAATTAATCATAAAGTACAAAAACACACACACTTACTTTGCTTGCAAAAACAACTCCTTGTTAAATGGTTTGTGGCCCCACTTGTTGCGCCTGCTCCAGTTTCCATGTCCATCTCTATGAGCTCCGGGATGACCTCGCGGTTCATATGTAAAATTCAGTAAATGGTTCAAGTTAATTTTCTTAGGTCCTGAATACTGGGCTGGGCTAAACTCTGCCCGTTGAGCCTCTGCTACCTAAAAAGAGATTGTTGTCTATTAGTTACCAACACTACGAAAGGCTTTCCAAAAATAAAATTCACATCTGTATGCCGCTCACCTCTTCTCGACGTCCATAAGTAAACTGTTTCGCGGTCCCTTTCTGCGGTGGAACCTTGTTAAAAGTTTTGCTTTTCTGTGGAGCGGAGCGGCGGGTCGGGCCGGCAAAGCTCTCATTTTTAGGGTAAGTATTCTCACGTTTGCGGCTGTAGCGTTGCTTTGAGCTGCTGCCACTTTTTCCGTCTACAATGCAAATGAAAGGAAAATCTAAAGAAGATTGTAAAACAAAGCCACGTACTACTTCCATAGGCAGAGAAATGATAGTCTCTGAATACTGCTTCCTTCTACTGTAAACAAACATGGCACTAGAATCATATAACTATGACAGTGCAGCGTTATCTATAAAAGCACAGCTGGGTGGAGCAATGTTTAGGCAGACTAGACATTTTAACCAAAGAAGTTAAAACAGGTAACCATAGCAAAACATTCTTAAAGTTGTTCTATCCCTAAAGCCCCCCCATACGCCTTACAATCTTACCATACAATTTCTGTACAATCAAGGTTTTATCAAAACCATGTAATATGAGGACCTTTCTAAACCTTCCACTCACTGTGTATTCTATCAGGGAAGACCCGGCACTACATAGTTGTTGGTAGATCTAAAGGAAATTGTATGGTGTGATCTAAAGGTGTATGGGGGGCTTTAGAGAGAAACTTAATTCTGCATGAGAAACCTGGACCCTTATAACTTTAAGTTAGAATACATATAACCTTCACTTCCCTCCCCCATGGCTTGACTTAACAGAGGAACTCAACTTTTGGGGTTTGTTAAGCACAGTCCTGGTTTAAACCCTGTGCTAGTAGTTTCAGAACACCACCAGGTTTGCTCATATTCTGGTATCTGAATAATTAATACTTTCCTAAACATTTATATTCAATGCATTATTACTGTTTTAAAGGGAAACATTAAAAGAAAGTGCATTTGTCCTACCCATCAACTAAGCTTCCCCACTTGTCCTCTATATATTTACCAATATGTGCCTGCAAGCCATGATTATATCCAATGCTGCAAATCTCTCCTACATTTTAACAACAGTCTCATTTGGAACAACGCTCCACTACGATTTGCTAAAATGAGGCAAAATTGCAGTGCCCGTGTCTGCTCTACACACCCCCATGTACTTTAAATGGGCATGCACTGCCCATGTTCGTGTGGCCCATCACGATTTTTAGAACGAAGTTCTAAAAATCGCTCCACTATGGGATATACATAAGGAGGGGGTTACATGTCTTTTCAAAATAAATGGTATGCATACGAAAAACATGCAATTTTGACCGTGTTTCAGCAAAGCCTAGTGGAGAAGAGCCCTAAAAAGTTCTATGGGTGTGTAATGTGCAGAAGGGAAACTGAACATTATTTAGTGCTTCCCATGTGCAAAGTTGTGGTGCCAACAATGCATGCATTGCCCATACACATGGCAAGTTGGATTGAATGCCCTGGCAGATGTTATTGGAACAGTATTGTATTCAGCGCACTGAAAACACAAAAAGGAGCTCAAAATGAATCACAATAGTGCGATTGTTACTTGAAACACCACATGCATTGCCAAAAGCAGATGGCAGCATACACAGCATGAAACAGTCTCAATGATTCCAGTACTGTAGATTTATAGAGATGGTCAATTTTTTCAACTAGCTGACCAAGTGAGCTGATTGCAAAGCCTCTGAAAATAACATCACCAAAATTGCTGGAGATGTAGAGAAGGGCTGTGGGAACATTTGAAAAATAATTCTAAAAAAAAGTTTTGCAGGCACCGTATTCATAGGGTATTCAAATCTAGTGATGTTGGAAGAAAATGAAGACATCTCGACGTGCGTTTCGAAATTCTTCTA
>CM070032.1:72467185-72479296 GCA_036250615.1 Ptychadena robeensis | reverse complement strand
AGGACTTCTTACTACATACCAACCTTATATTTTGTTGGTGTTTTTGATTTATGGAATTTTGTTTACCTTGTATTGTTGGTTCTACTAACATTGAAATCGTCTACCTAGAGGTTCCTGCGTAATAGAGGACGGTCCCGCTTCAAAGTCCCCAAGCCTTGTTTGTTCAAGGGAAATTGGTAGGCAGTGGGACCATCACTTATGGTCTCTCTTCCTACCCTCTGTATTTTTGGATCACATTTGGGATGGGGACCCTCCCTCTAGGGTCAGAGTGACATGCACTATTAATTTTATCATTATTATAGTGTTAAAGAAAACATACACATAGAACACACTCCACGGGTAAATATTTATGCTAAATAATGTTTACTTAAAATAAAGCATAAAATTTTGGGCCGTCATGACGGGCTTGTAAATAATACCACTATTGGGCGTTTTTCCATTATACGTCGGGACCCCTCCGCTAAGCATGTACGCTTAGCAGGGGTCCCGACGTATCCCAGACATTGCCTGCCGGCGGATGGTCTGTTTACACATCCGCCAATGCAGAGGCTGAACGTACTCGACTACATTCAGCCTTACACCGGCGGTGCGGCTCAGAGCAGTGAAGACAGATCCTCCACCGAGCAGGTAAGTCGATCTGCTACGTTGGGACCTCCCACTAAGCATATATGCTTAGCGGAGGGGTCCCAACGCAATGGAAACATAGCCTTAAGGCCCCCATACACGTGTCAGATTCCCACCGGATTCCGGCACGATCGATTCCGGGCGCGTGCACGCGAAACGATCGTGCCGGAATCGCGTGCAGCCCACCTTGTCCGATCATTCGCGTCCGATTGATCGGGGGCTCAGAATCGGATCCGACAGAGAACCAACATGTTGGTCTTTCTGATCCGATTCTGCACACATCAGGGGGAGTTGCCATTTGGGAAGTAAGTGATCGGACATGGAATCGTCCAGGAATCCGTGGGACAAGGTGGTATGCAGCGATCGAATACTCTTAATTGGCTGATTGATCGGAGCTCCGATTCCCACTGAGATCGCCGGAATCGATCGGGTGAGTGATCAATTAGCCATGGAATCCGACACGTGTATGGCTAGCTTTACATCGGCGGAGCGAAGACAGATCCTCCGCAGGTAAGTCTATCTGCTACATTGGGAGGGGTCCCGACGTAATGGAAACATAGCCTTAGACTGTGAAGCTTAAAATGTAACTGAATGTTCTTCCATGTAAGGCAGGCGAGGAACTCCTGTAGCTGGAGATCTATCCCTGCGCTAGTCCTTGGAGAAGTGGAGTACTACTGTACGATCTATTGGTTTTGATGGAGATTTGTTGGAAAATGGTTATGGTTTATTATATTTAGGAAGACATTTCACCGACTCCATTCCACATGACCCAACAGTCACGTTATTGATGATTTGCAATTTATAAATGAACTGGTTAATATAAGTAGTTCGACCAGCCATGGGCAAACTGAGACCTTAAGGCCAAATCTGACACAGCTTTTTTTTTTTATGCAGCTTGTGCTGCGCCCTCCTCGTTCACTGGAATGGCGTCCATAGGTCGGCTATACAAGCAGTGAAAAAGCAGAGGGGTGCCAGGGTGACCCAATGGGCCAAGTGATGGCAGGAGCAAAAAAAGGCATGAAAGCAGAAGATTGTAATCCTCTGCAATACCATGGTCATGAAGGACATTGCTGTAAGGGACACTATACTTAGGGATTTTTTCACACTAGTATGCTAGGTGTTACAGCATGGTAGACAGATTTCTATAGAAAACTTGGTCTACTTTTCACAATGCTACAGTATTATTTTTATGCGCAGCTTTAGTGTTTCCCATGTGCCGTGTGTACTGTGCAATGTGCAGTGGCATCTATCTGCTCTTGCCCCCCCCCACTTTGACAAATTTAAGAACCCATATAAACAAAGTTTGCTCACCCCTGAGTTAGACACTCTCACTAGGTCCATCATATTTTTAGATCACCGCTTAATATCTGCCACATTGACAGCGAGAAACACTAAAAGCCACTTTAGAAACCAGGCATTTGTGAAAGTGGAATTTCACACCAGCCACAGCAGCTGCGTGTACCTTTCACATTGCCCCTGCAGCACACATTTTTGCAGATGCAGCACAAGCGTCTCCCAAACACTTATATGGGAGACGCAAGTGCCCTGCAACACAGTAACGTGGGTAAAGGACGTAGTCAACAGATTCCTTAAGCCCCCCCATACACCTTTAGATCACTCCATACAATTTCCTTTAGCTCTGCCAACCACTATCTAGTGCCAGGTCCTTCCTGATAGAATACATAGTGATTGGAAGGTTTAGAAAGCTCCTTATATTACATGTTCTGGTAGAAGAAAAGTTGACTTAGATTGTAAGGTGTATGCGCCTTTAGTATTACCGGGCCAAAAAACCACACCAAAGCGCAGCATTTCGGAAAAAAGGCTCAAAAAGGTACAATCCCTTCCAGAAACTAGTTTTAAAACCTAAACTGTCAAAGCCTACTGTTAACATTTGTCCACTATTTTAGCAAATAGGCATGCGGTTATGATAAATACCCTGTAAATATTACAAGATCATTACGATATAGCCACCAGGGTTCCAGGAATTGATGGAAGAACGCTGTCCTATTCTAATCATATTGGTTAAGATTTGAAAACTTGATAGTTCTGCCAAGGCTCACGATGAATGCCTAGGCCCCTAATAATGTGATCAGCTCAACTATTCAGTGCAGCTGCATTGGTACACTTGTCATTTAAGCTGGCCATACACCTTTAGATCTCGGTCAGATATCCTTTAGATCTACCAACAACTCTGCAACTGAACACAGGTAGACTTGATGATTTAGAAAGTCCCTCATATTACATGGTTTTAGTAAAACAAAAAGGAGATCTAAAGGAAATCTGACAGTGTATGGGGACCCTTAAGCCTGCCATACACACGCCGATGTGTGCAGGCAGACTAGTCCCGATATCTTTCCGGGAGGCTAACGTCATCATCACGTTAGCCTCCCGTTGCATTATGGGGCCCCTTCAAGCGGCTGGGCACCCTTTGTGTGCCGGCCATAAGCTGCAATGAAGACGCCGCTTCATTGCAGCTTATGGCATCGGCCAGAGAAGATCGGATCCGTTCTCTGGCCGGCCGAGAAGTGGGGCGACAGGGATCTGTCGCCCCATGTGGGCACATGCCGATTAGTGGTCGATTTTTAACCTGACCGATGGCACGAGCGCGCACGCCCGTCGGTCAGATTAAAAATCGGCCGCTTATCAGCATGTGTATGGCTAGCATTACACTGCAAGCGATTTATGGCCTGATTAATAGTGGGTGCGTTAGATTTGCAGCCAACTTCATGGCAGATCTAAGCGTCTATGCCCAGTATTACAAATAACCCAACATCCTATCTTGTGCAACCTATACACATAGTTCAGTCTGGGGAAACTGATAAACATAACACAGATCCCCACCATATGACAGATCTAATGTGCTGCATGCAGGTGTACACCAGAATATTTTTTACAAATTATATCTGTATGCGTCATAGAACAAAAATCCTGAATTATTTTTATCTATGAATTATGTATGTATGTATGTATGTATGTATGTATGTATGTGATTGCTTGTACCTAAATGAACAACTGTGTAGTGGAGGGACCTCCCTGATCAGGAAGTGTAGAAGGGCCCTCATAACAAAGTTGCCTGTAGAAATATCGTACGGCCATATTGTAAGGTGTATGTATGGGGGCAATTAGACACGATCTAACCCTAGGGCTGAGCATAGACTAGCGACCACCATAATAAGCAGGCTTAGAATTAGTTGACAACATGGAGCCAGTCTAGGGATGGACCCCACGCAGCCCGGCTCCTTACCACTCTTGGGTTTAGAGTCCCCGGCAGGCCCGGTAGAGGCCGATCGGTTCTGAGTCTTGCTGGTATTGCTGGATCCGGGATCCATGTCTGTGGCCGAGCTGAGCGGCATAGACCGCTGGGAGGGCGGGGGTAGCACCGTGCAGGGGGCGGCTGGCAGCCAGGAGCATGGCGTTCTGGAGAGCTGGAGCGCGATTCATGGCGACATCTTGCAGTTTGACCCGAAAAAAAAGAAAAATAAAGAGTAGACCGTAGGGCGGATGGTAGAAGTGTGGGGGATGGAGGAGCAGCGGGCTCCACAAGGCGAGTACCGGGGATCAGGCGGCAGCGGGCCCGGATGGCCTAGCTCCGAGATCCGGGAGCAGCAGTCCCAACACGGAAGAGTGCGGGGAAGGGAGGCGGCCGATCCCGAATGGGGAGCGGACCCGGGAAATGGGAGCCCCGGGGGACTCGCAGATGGTAAGTAAAGTATAAGAGCTGCCCCCTCCAGGAAGGAGCAGTGAACCGACAACTCGTCTGTAATGGCGACTGACCGCCTGACGGTGCCAGAGTCCCGGATGACGCTATTATATAAAGGGGGTGTGTCCGAGCCGCGGGGAATGACGGGAGTTGTAGTGTTGCGAGCTGACAGGGGTGTAGGCCTCATTCCTGGGGTAGAGGTCACTGTTTGGGGTGTCACATAGACTATGGCGGCGCCCATAACAGCACTGACTCGATGCTGGCGGCCCTCAGTCCTGTGCCCATGGTGGAGGAGGGTGACCCCCGGGTGTCATTTCTCTCAGGACACACACAGCTCCGGGAAGGACACTCACTTCGGCTTCCAGACTGTATCTGAGGAGGAGAAGGGGGAGAAAGGTAACCCCTGCCTCACTGGCATCATGTCACACATACCTTAGTGTGGATAATGTAGGGGGCAGACAGGACTGCTAAGCTCTTCCTTTATTCTGTTCTCTCTCATTCAGCAACATTTTCTTTATTTCCTGTGCTAAAGTTGTAACAGGATATGAAATGATACCTTTCTTGTGTGAGGGTGGCAGTTTTTCAAAAAAAATTTAAAGTTTGACTAGTCTTCATTAGTAATCAGACTTAACCCCTACACATCTTTAGATAACTCCATACAATTTCCTTCAGATCTACCAACAACTATGTAGTGCCGGGTCCTCCCTGATAGAATACATAGTGATTGGAAGGTTTGGAAAGGTCCTCGTATTACATGGTTTTTGGTAGACAAAAGTTTATTGTACGATATGATTGTAAGGCTTAAATCTCCCTTACAGGAATACGAAATCGACAGCTGTCCTGTCAACTCATCTCTAATCAATTCAGGTCTTAAGCCCCCCATACACCTTAAATTGGTACCATACAATTTGTGTGCAATCACTTTTTCTTCTACCAACACCATGTAATATGAGGACCTTTCTAAACCTTCCAATCACTATGTATTCACGGAGGACCCAGCACTACATAGCAGTGATATATACTTTCCAATCACAATGTATTCTATCAGCGAGGACCCGGCACTACATAGTTGTTGGTAGATCTAAAGGAAAATGTGTGGTGTGATATAAAGGTGTATGGGGGCTTTCAAGTCCTGCCTTTGTTACATAGTGGAAATAGCTTTTATTATTACTGGCTGTGTGCCCATTTAGGACATTTTCACTTCTGGTGGCTGTGACACTAGGACTGTGGTTCCCAAACCTTGCAGGGCCCCCCTTTTCGATTAAGGAACATTATCGAGCCCCCCCCCCCATTCAAACACAGATTAAGAATGAGGTCCCGAGCCCCCCTGGGATACTTTTGCCCCCCCCCCCCAGGGGTGCCCGCCCCTGAGTTTGGGAACCACTGCACTAGGACAAGAATTGGGTCTGGTAGCATTACCAAATATTGTCAAACATTCTGACGTTTTTCCTCTTTTACTTTCAGTGTATCGTGTGTTTGAGAGTGTTGCTCAGAAATACGACGTAATGAATGACTCAATGAGCCTGGGAATTCATCGATTGTGGAAAGACTGGCTGATACGTCATATGAATCCCACACCAGGGACTCAGCTGCTGGATGTGGCAGGAGGGACAGGTAAGCTGAATTCACTAAGGGCTCCTTCACACTTTACACACAATGTTCATGGTAAACATATTTACATTCCACTAATGTGCTGTGTTGTGCACTTCCAATTACTTTATTTAGAAACACAACATTTACCTAAAAAGCATACTGAGAAATGAAAAATGCAATGCACCTCAAACAGTCTAAGTTTCATGTTCATTTTGCTTTAGTTTGTTTTACCCCAAGTATTATATATTGAATATGTCTGAAATTATTATTTATGGTCTATTAACAATTTTTGTCTTGCAGGAGATATTGCATTTCGCTTCATCAATTATATACGTGCACAAAAGGAGAAAATGATTCGCAGTCAGCTGAAATCACAGCAGAATCTGTCCTGGTCAGATATCACAGGATCATACAGCCAGGAGCAGCCGGGGTCATTGATGGGTTCCCAGGCTGTGATCTGTGATATTAACAAAGAGATGTTGAAAGTTGGGAAGGACAAGTTACTGCAAATAGGTTATTCAGAAGGTAGGCTAAAGGGAAACTGCTGACTTTGACCCAGTTATGTTTGTGTATGAAAGACATAATATGTTTAACACTTTTAATACATATCTTTACTTTATACCTAATTACAGCATCACTACATCTGCGTACTTCTCTATGCAGTGTAGGCAGATCTGGGCTGATGCCAGGGGCCTTCAAATAAAAGCTCTCTGCTTCAGTACTCTGTAGAGCTCTCCACCCTGAATACAAGCAGGGGACTTGCTCTTGAAGGCAGGTATTACATATTGAAACTGCCTTGATAAATAAATGTGCATCTTAATTGGGAAATACTAGGTAAGCAGCATTAGCATGCAGAATGTCCAAGTTAGACGAAGGCTCCACTACTTTCTGCCGAAGCGTAGAGTCTTTTGTGCATGTCCCATACATTTTGAAAATGATGTGTTTTCGACAAAATGTAGTGGAGCCTTAACCCACAGTGCCCTGCTCCATCATTTAACAGCTGTCAGTTTGGAGACTGCAAAGGCTTGCCGGAGGTTCGGTGGGGAACCTGGAGGGTGAGCAGGGGGCCATTTCTCTGTGTCTACCTGTCTGCTCCTATTTCTGTATACAGGACTGAGCCAGGAGGGGGCAGGCATTTCCCTGTGTCTCCCAGGCAGCCCTGATTGCTTTGTGCATTAATGAGCCTAGAAATGTAGGTAGCTGTATACATGTCAACCTTCCTGTTTTGGCTAGGAAAGTCACGTTTTTTTATTTGTATTTCCCAGCTAAATTAATAAAAAATGGTTGTTAAAACTGGGGTAATTTCGGAGGGAGGAGACTTTACTCTACCTCCTAACTTCCCACCTGGCTTGTGCAGAAGATGTGCGGATGGGTAGTTAGAAGGGTGAGTAATGCCCCCCTCCCTCCTAAGTTAGCCATCCAGCAAATAGGAGGTAGGGGACATTAGCCGATTCCAGAAGTTACTTAGTGGACTGTCACTTCCAATATTAGATTAGGTAAAACTAGGTAACTTCTCCTCATTCATTCTCAATACCAAGATTGCTTGTACTGTGCTGCATGGAGTTGTCTCTCCTCAGTTCACCAGAGGGTGAGACATGCATCTGTCCAGATTGCATTAATAAATGAATGTACCTGATCCAACTTACAATAAACAAAAAGGACAAACCTACAGTCCCTATCCTGTATGAAATTCAGCAACTGCTTGTAAATGAGATCACTGAACTGCAATAAAAGAGAAGGCTAGCCAGGGTCAGTAATGTTGGGGTGCAAAGGTCTAGATGATGTTGCATTATTTATTTGTGTAGCGGGTGAATGAGTTGGCTTAGATCAGAGTAACGGGAGAGGGAAGATAAGTGCAGTTTGCTTTTCAGAAGACAAACGAGACACATCCATTTCAGACACTGAACATGATATCAAAAATTTCATATATAGCGTACCAGTTCTTAGATAGGGTAGACAAATTTGTCAAGAATAGTCAAGAATATTTTATCTGCAGCAAATACCTATTAATCTCTATTGATGTTAGAATTGCTACCACCTAAAACAGCTTTGTACAAAAATGACAGAGACTGCATTTAAAACAAAAATTCTCTTTAACTATTCTGTCAGGATTCGTACTGTCTTGGGCAGTGATGGCAAGGTTTACCATCACCCCCCTCCCTGTTAAAGGTACATTGGTAAATAACTCAAATTGCAATTCCACCATCTCTAAAAAATTACCAGTAATGTTCACAAGATGGCGTTGCTAGTTGTTTATATTTCACAAGAAGGAGTATGATGTCACCGGAGCTGAAATAATCACCTCCCCTTTACACCAATCAGAGACAGACACAGTCTGTGTCCCTGACTACACACTACACTCATGAATGCCCTACTGCAGTGGTGGCCAACTGAGTTGATATGGAGGGCCACAAGTTCGGCCCTCTGCATCACAAAAGGGCCGTACATAATTTTTTCAATCTATACTGGTATAGGTGTAGTTAGAAGACATTAGTTTTAATTTATTAAATAACAAATTTTGTTTTAAATTATACTTCAAGCATGAGGGAACTCGTGTAATAATGTGGTAATGCACATTTTTGTGTCATGTATATCATCAAAGCATCTGATGATATCTATGGGGCACATAATCTTTGATTCAAAGGTTATGTGCCCCTATTCTGAGGTTATGTGCCGCAATATATAATATACAATCCTCCCCCATTCATTGGTGGGATAGTGGGAGCATAGGCACTCGCCTGTCTGCTGATCCCCCACCAACAATAGAGGAGGCAAGGCATTCGTTTAGGTGTCAACTGGGTCGCTGATTGGCTTTTATATACATCTTTCAAGTAAGTTTATCGCCTCTCCTTCCTCTTCCCACTGTAAGAATTTCCTGGGCGTGGACCTGTCAGCGGGGGATTGGAAGACAGGCGAGTTCCTATGCAATAACAGGTTTCGGGGGCTGCAAGTGGAGGACCGAGTGGGACCGGCAAAGAACACCCAAATGGCTGCAGGTTGGGCACTTGGGCCCTCCAGACTATGCGTGCCTACAGAAAGGGCTCTGCGTGCCCTCTTGGGGCTCACTATCACAGGTCTAGGAAAAGGGCAAATCTATTGAAATGTGGTTAGCTATTTAACTAGTTTTCCCAAATATTTTCAGTTTTGGTCTCTCTAAATATGTGGGTATGTAGTTTCTTTACAATTTCAAGGCCATATTAATGTCAGTTCTTTACTTCACAGCTAGATCAATAAATCTTTTCTCTATGAGACACTTGAATACATGATGCTAATGTCAGTTTAGGTGCGCTATAAAACGTGCAAAGACAGCCTGTATCTGGATTCTGCCTCTGACTACATTATATTAGCACTTTGTAGCTTGCTTTGAAATGCTGTCATATTAAGATCTGAGTCTCTTTTTACGATTGAAGGTAGGATCATCTGCCAAACCTGTATACATACATCAAGTATATTTACATCATCTCAATTAAAGTTTCCTCCTTATTCAGGTTTGTCTTGGGTAGCCGGAGATGCTGAAGAACTGCCCTTTGCTGATGACAAGTTTGATGTTTATACCATTGCCTTTGGGATTCGAAATGTGACCCATATAGAGAAGGTGAGTGAAAAGAGGCACCTTTTAAACCCACTAAGGACCCACACCTCCAATCACGCGCGTCGACCATGGGCAGCAGACACGATGGGGTACGATTGACTAGGTGATCTTTACACGCAATTTTTTTTTTTTAAATCGCCCCCATAAAAAAAACATTCATTCTATGATTTTTGATCGCATCCATTCATGTCTATGGGGGCGATCAGGGCAGAAAAATCACTGATTAATATTGCGAGCCTGCCACGATTAATCCCCTATGTGGGATCATGGCCTAGGCATGGTTTAACCTTCTGGGTCATCAGCCCAAGTAAACTCGGGCTAAATAAAGTTGCTTAAATGGGTTACTGAAACCTTAGGGCGTGCTCCACCAATGTCGCAGGAGTGACCCCTAAGCCACGTGCAAGCTGCAGGTAATCTGCCAGCAAATGTGCCAGCGTGCGACATTGCTCCCTGCGCTGAGTATCAGACTGCATTGTCAGTATCAGATGATTTAATAAATGATTCTAGTTTGAGCAGATTTTTTTGTTTTCTATTTTAATGATTTTATCATTAAATCAATTATTTTAAATATTTAAGTGTTTGAAACTTTATGTTTTCAGACTACTAGACCCTAGTTTGGACATATTTTGGTCAGTTACAGGCCTTCTTTCAATGAAAAACAACGTAACGCTTTTAGTACAGAAATTTGGACCTCATCGAAATGCCCAGGAGGTTAAGCAGAATCACTATGCAACCATTATTCTAAAGTGTCATAATGACCATTGTCCTCAGGGTCTAAAGAGAGAAAAAGTTAGTATAAAAGGTAAAGGGTTTATATTGGTATTTAATGAATCATCTAATGACTCCTATGGGTTTTTTTTTGTTTTTAGGCTCTTGAAGAAGCATATCGTGTGTTAAAACCAGGTGGAAGGTTCTTGTGTCTGGAATTCAGCCATGTTAATAACCCATTACTAGCAAGGTAACTTCTATCTTTACAATATGTTGCATCTTTGTGCAGCCTAAATAAAAAAATGCTAATTTGGGCTGATCACCTTAGGTGCAGCTTTCACAACTTACTTGCTCGCAGCACCTTGTTTATTGTGTTATTTTTGTTTTATTGTACTTTATGGAGATGAGTAGATACTCCCTCTAGTGGCTGTTCTCAGGCATAGCTCTGCTAGTCACACTTTACTGATAGAAGTACACTGGAAAAGCAAATACTTAGGCACTATAAAGTATTACTAACAAATCATATATGCATAATTAGCAAGTACCACTTCCCTTTATAGAGTTGTAATAAAAAGCTATGTGTGAAAAGATGATTGTTAAAATTATAGTAAAAATAGCTGTGCCTCCCTTGTATGGCACTATTTTAGACTTCCCTCTCCTAGGTTCTCTTGTTACAAAATACAGCAAATTCTTGATCTACATTGTTCCGGGACCTACCAATTTTTTTTTTTTTTTTAGATCTCGACGATAGTACTTAGTAGGCACATAATAATTTTGGGCCATTTTGGGTGCATGTGCATGCTAATGTGATGGCTGTAGGTAAATAAAACCATTTGTTAATAAATGCTGCTGCACTAGGAAGCTTGCGCTGCTTCAGAAAAATTTGTGTTTACATTAACGTGGCGCGTTATGCAATGCAGCCAAGTGTGAAAGCTGTGAACGCTGCGTTTACACTACCATGCTGTGTTGCCCAAAATGTGGAGCAGAGTATATATTGTGACAGGGCACTCAGACAGGATATGTAAATCATGATGGCCAACATGACATTGAGCATTACAACACCTTTATAATGACATTGTTTCTAATTCTGTATTTGAATATTTGATATAACGGTTTTGTTCTGTGTGATATCTCTGTATTTAAAGAAATGTCATCTGAGAAAAATACAGCTTGATCGTATAAAGTGTAAATAACTAATTAACATTTCAGCAGATTAGCACACTTTATGGCCTGGTGCCTGTTCTTAATCTGGTATTTGCAAGCTTTGTACCTAATGTTCATTTAGCTTTCGTTCTTATAAGAAAACCGATCCTATTTGTTGTATAAAACCCAAGGACAGCAAGTGCTTGTTGGTTGGTGACCATTCCATTGGTAACTAATACCCACATAAATGTTGTGTTCCAAAATGAGAACCTCTAGTAATAGAGAGGGTCAGAGGTCTGCATTGTGTATTTCTGCATTACTAACACCCTTTACAATAGAATCTTACGTATTACCTGTCATACTGTTGGCAGGCTTTATGATCTATACAGCTTCCAGGTTATACCAGTGCTGGGAGAAGTCATAGCTGGAGACTGGAAATCCTATCAGTATTTAGTGGAAAGTATTCGACGCTTCCCTCCACAGGTAATATTTATGTTTGCTTTTATTCTATTTTTGTTCCCTTTATCCTGCAATAAAATATTCAGAAGTTTTTTTGAGGGAACCTGAATGACAACTAATATGTATTAGAGCAAATACTGCATTGCGTAGCTGTTGTCTCAAGGTGCTAAGTGATGCCATACACATGCCGTTTAGTGGCCGATTTTTCCGCAGACCGACGGGCGTGCGCGCTCGCGCTGTCGGTCAGCGGCAAAATCGGCCGCCAATCGGCGTGTGCCCACATGGGGCGACA
>CM070032.1:72427222-72467085 GCA_036250615.1 Ptychadena robeensis | reverse complement strand
CCCCCCCCCCCCCCTTGCCTGTGTCCAAGACGAGCCAGTCCCCCCAACCCAAAATACCAGCAAAAGAAATTGTCCCAGAAGTGACGTTACAATGCTCCCACCCTGGGGTAACATCACCTTATTCCTAACTTGCTTGCACACAACACTTATTTTATATCTCCAGCAATTGTGTGGACTGTACCATGTTCAGGAGCTGTGTTATTAACCCCTTGGGTGTTACGAGCTTTTCGTGCCATTTTCTATGGCGTGAAAAGCCATTTCCCCGGCAATCACGACGTAGTACACTGTACTTCACAGTGATTTCCGTCTCTCTCCCCAGCCCTCTACACACCGCTGGTGTCAAATAGACACCGGCGGTGTGTGGGGAGAAAAGCGGCGCCCCTCCATTGACATGGCGCCGAAGGGGGCCTTGGGGGCATAACGCCAAGGAGATTAACATACAAAGTCAGAAAGTGACATTATTTTTAAATTCTATTCCACCATTTCCAGGAAAAAGTAGTAAAACTTCCAGATGATGGAGCTGCCGTGTGTTTATATTTCACCAGCCTGAGTCCAGCTCCACTTTCAGCAAGTTTTATCACCCTGAGCTATACTTGGCTTAGAGATAGAGTGGAGGGATGCACAGAGCTGAGCACAGGGTGTCACCCCCACTGATGGTGCACCCCCGCAGACCCCAGTAAACCACTGTACTAGAATGCTTTTGGATTCTGAGAGGAGACACATAGACATGCAGAGGATAGATACAGATCTCTTAAACAGTGATTTCCTATCTTGCTTGGAATCATTTGCAGAAATATGTGTTTTCAAGGCTAGAGTTCAGCTCTAAGATAATTGTAATATAAAGTATACTGCATACATGATTTGTGGGTGCAGCAGTACAGATCATGATCCTATTACCTATCCTTTTCTTTAGGAGGAATTTAAAGAGATGATCGAAGATGCTGGCTTTTTCAAGGTGAACTATCACAATCTAACATCTGGCGTGGTTGCCGTTCATTCAGGTTTTAAATTATGATGCAAAGGTAATGGCAAGGAGCAATACTACAACATTGTACAAACGCCGATCAAACATTGTTCTAAAATTTGCAGACATTTTGGTGAATAAATGTAACTTATTTTTGTAATAAATATTATTTCCTATCAGATGTTTATACTTATAATTAAATGCACACGGTACAAGAAGTGAAAGAAACCACAATGGTCCTGGAGTATAAACCCCCTATATGTGCTGCTGTTTGCAGTATTTCGTAATTTGTTAGAATGTCCTGGTAAAAACACACACCCAGTTGTGTAGTTAGGCCTAGTCTTCACTGGGCGCCCTGGGCACGTCCAGCATGGGCATGACGGGTGGGTAATAGCTGCATTGTTGTAATGTGACGATAACTCCCCCATTTAAAACATATGGGCATGAATCATACAGTATTGTACAAATTGCTGGAAAAAGGAGTAAAACTTCCAGAAGATGGCGCTGCTGTGTGTTTATATTTCACCAGCCTGAGTCCAGCTCCACTTTCAGCGAGTTTTATCACCCTGAGCTGTACTTGGCTTACAGAGAGAGTGGAGCAGGAGAGATACAAATCCCTTAGACATTGATTTTCAATTTTTATTGTCATGTGATTTATTTGTCATGTAACATCACAGGGCTCCGACGTTACGTGACATGACCTTACTTGTTTAAGCTGGCCATAGACATCGCAATGCACGGCTGATCGACCCTTTGTCACGTTGTTGAAAAGATGCTCCCCTCCACTTGTTCTCTGCAATGAGTGCATATAATGCCTAGAGGTGTCCAATGCATCTAGGGGTCAATCCAGTGGTGATCATGTGATGACACTGTGTGCGCATCCTCATGGTGACAACAGGGATCCTCCAGGAATTATCTCTGCTTTGCAATGAATGGGCATTGTCACATGTCACAGTCATTACTGAAGCATTAATGGAATTGACACACCTATGGTGGCCAATAAAGGCTCTTGGTCCGTCCCTTTCTGAAATTTAAGAAGCCAATGTGGTTTGCCCACCCATGGGTTAGCTTATCTGTGTTTACTGACTTTTTCACAATTCTAAATAATGAAGAATGAAATGTGTAACTGATCCATGAACTATGGTAAGGTAGCCATACACCTTTAGATTCCCCCTCAATAGATGAGGAACAGACTGCAGCTTGATGACGTCATCACATTGTGGACAGCCCCGCAGAGGATCACAACCAAAGAAAAGCCGTCCCCATCCAAAGTAATGGGATCGGATAGGAATCTACCAACATGACGGATCACTGTGCGATCTAACATGCGGTAGATTCCTGGTTGATCTCACCAGATTTTTGACCAGGCGACCGCCGGCCAAAAAATTCCTGCTGGTGTATGGCTAGCTTTAGTCATTGGCCAGGATAGAAAACAGCTTCTTTCCCCAGACGGAAAGCAACATGATGTGCTACTGGGTATTTAGCTGGTGAGAATATATATGCAGACATTGGCACTGAAGAATGTTTTTTTGGTTAATGAAATGTTATTTTATCTTTTCACCAGATTTATCCCAGGACCCTTCTATAGCAGAAAACAGCACTTAGCACTTTAACACCTTATTTTCATTATACGGACCACAGCAAATAATCTATAACATGCTGTGTGATACCGAGAAGGATCCAGTTATTTGTCTGTACTCAGATTTCTATGCCCGCCTGCTGTGTGGGCAAATTGGACACTGACCAAGGCAGAATTGGCCAACATGTACTGTTAACTGGCAGAAAAACAACAAATCATCTTCCTATGATAACAATTTTCCATGTCACTAATCTCATATATATTCAGTTAACAAAACGGAATATATAGGTTTATAGGAATTTTATCATGAAAAAATATTAATGGGTTAGACCATGTGGCATTGGAAACGTGTTTTTGCCCGGTAATGCCGACGTGAAGTGCTTTGGAATACACCCCTCCTGAAAGCAAAGGATGCTTTTAGGAGAACAGCCAATGCTTATTTAATAGAAGTGTTGAGGACAAGTCTGTGCGTACGCATCCATTGCAGAACATTGGACCCACTAAACTTCCTGTGTTTGATGTGCAGGACTGTTAATACAATAAGGGCAATGTCTAAACATGGCCATGCACATTTAGATTTGCAGCACATCTAAACGTCTGTGCCCAGGTTAAGGCTTAGGCTACACTTGCGCTAAAATACCTGCATAGGAACAGAGGCATTCTAGTCCACCATTGATGGCAATGGCGCTATGAGAGGGCTGTCACAGCCCCCACTCCATCGTATTAAAGAAGACCTACCACCTGGTAGGTAACTCCGCAGTATTGGCTGATACTGCTGAGATTCACAATTGTAAAAAAAAAAAGCTTTTTCTGACAGCAGGAGGGGCGCTTTTTCCAAGTGCGCCCCTCTCACTGCCTTACAATGCATCAAGGCAGCCGCAATGGCATTCGGCACATCTGTCCCAGGCAGGAACTTGTCTGCCCAGTCTTGTGTCTCTCCCATCCAGAGACACATCTCATCAAGTAGCTGATTTACCCCTCCCCACCCCGTAGCTCTCCAGCTCCAACAGAGAGGAGACAGGTGAAGTGGAGGGGGGGCAGTGATCTTGGAAGCAGCTTCACTTTTCCAGGATCTAAGATGCTGCCATCAGAACTCAAAGTGAAGGTGTTTTGTTTTCCAGCATCTGAACTGCTGTTAGGTGAGTATTGTGTCTATTTACTGTATGCGTGTTTTCCTATTTGTGTTTAAAACCGCTTTAATGTCCACTAAGACCTATGCAATGGAGGCTTGACATATGACCCATCTATGCACTCATTGGATGTGCGGACACCAGCGCATAGTGTAGCCCTACCCTTACTCTTCAGTGCAGCTTTTTAGCAGAGTTGAAGGAAGGATTGTATCTTACAGGGCCGCTTCTTGTTGTGAAGAGAATACATTGAAGCAGATAGAAACACATTAAATGCAATTTCAAACAGTTCCTGGTATGCAATGCATAGCTTTACTAGAGATTAACAAAAATTCACCCAGTTCGAGTTAATTGCAAAGCACCTAAACTTGCTGGTGATGTAGAGAAGGGTTGAGAGAAAAGAAGAAAATATATACACACACACACACACTTATACAAAATAGTTTTTACATAAATTAAGTTCAAAGTAATGGTGAGGTTTTGACTTAATTCATGCAATAACTATATATGCTAGAGCGATACTACAGCTTTTCAAATGTTCCCCAAACCCTTCTCTACATCTTCAGCAATTTTGGACAAATAGGGCTGGGAAAAGCAGCGCCACCTCCATTAACATGGAAGTCTATGGCACCCCCGATGATGCTGAAGACTTGGAGCCAGAAAGAAACCGTGAGCCTGCAGCGATGCAGAATGGATCGCTGCAGGCTCAGGGAGCACCAGGGGCTATGCCCAATCCCGGGAGTTTGTTCTTACAATAAATTGTGACTGTACCAAGTTCGGGCAAAGGTACCCATACACAGGTTGATTCCCAAACTATTGATCAGAAATACAGCTCGATCCAGGAACCAACAGGTTAGTAAAGCCCTGTTAAGTCCTCATCCACAGTAATGGCAATCGAACAGGGTTTTACCAGCATGTCAGATCCCTGTTCCATCAGCATTTTCTTGCAGCAAGATCAAAGGACTCCCGGTGGGCAGCGTTCAATATCCGAACGATTGCTAAATTGAACGCTAAATCGCAAAGTCAGCTAGTTGGAAGTCCTTTACCATCACTAAAGCCATCGCCATACAAGCTTCGAATTGCACCCTATCGACCACCATGCGAGCAGCAAATCAAAAGCTTAAACTTTATTCACCCGGCAAATGGATCCAAGCCATTAAGGGAATGTCCATAATTGTAAAAGGTAGCCACAGGTCGATTTTCCAATAGATTTTTGGCCAAACGATCACTGCGCGCTTTCACGAGATCGATTGGCAAGCGATCGGGTTCTACCCACCCTGAACGATCGACCAAACAAAATCAACTAAAAATCTATTGTACATTGATCCAACATGTTGGTTTTTTTGGTCGATAGTTTTGCAATCGAAGTACGTTGGTGGACCCATAGCTCCCTATGCAGCAGCATTTCCGATCGATGGATTTTGTGGAATTGGCAAATTTTGGAGATCGGCTCATGTCCAAGTCGAGCACAAATCTGATTCACAAGGTGGCGTTCCATCTATTCCCGATCAATTAGAATATTCGGATCGGTAACCAATCCGTGACAAATTGGCCCGTGTATGGCTACCCCACACAGTGGGTATCCAGCTGATTCTCTGCATCACACATTGTCAATCGGGCAGGAGATTGTAGAATCTAAACTTGAGTGAGGGTGCAGAAGCTTGACTTTTTTTTTGGGGGTTTTTTTTACTTAAGTCTCATTACCATCAAAAATACATTTTTGAACTTCTTTCTGCACACGAAGAACCTTTTTACCTGGAAGTCTTTATGTTTGCTAACATCATGAAAAGTTACCACCCAAGTTTGGGGGAGGGGGGGGGGGTGGTTCCATGAATGTATAATGGCACTGCAAAACTAGAACAGCCAATACATCTCACATATATATGCTGGGAATTAACCCAGTACAGTTCAGCTTTAGCACTACAGTTGCCATCTTCTATTTAACAAACCCACTGCTTCCCCACAAATCCAAAAATGCTTCTGGCTGGGGGCAGGCTTACCTACTCACCGTGCCCTGGAAGGATTTGGACAATTTAAACTGAAGAAACGCAACTTCCAGAAACAATAAGCAGTTCTGAAGAGTACAAGGCACCCCATGATAGGACAGCGATTACACCACCACACTTACATCCACTGGAATGGTTTGAGAGCATTGTAGCAACAAGAAGCAGGACACAGCTTTGTAAAAAGAAACATTTAATGTTAGAAAACCATAGAAAATAAATAGTTTCTTTTTTTTCTTCCTCACAAACTTTTCATAACCAAAGAGCGAGAACATACACAAGATTTAAATCTCAGTAACAAAAAAATAAACAGGGGGATAACTTAGGAAGGAATTGTTCCCTTCAGTCATTTTCAAACTTTTGCATAGTCCACTTAGTTCGGTGATTTAACCTGATTTGAACAGCAGAATTGCGACTTGTCCCAGGTAGAAATAAATGAAATGCTTGGTCTCATGCGTGACGTAGCTGCCGAAGTTCCTGCCCACGATGCAATGCCATGTAGGGTTGTATTTCTTGTCAAATTCCTGAAAAAAAAGACACCTTGGGTTAATGCATGTCACTAGGAATTTACAGTACAAGAGCATTTGTGTTAAAATTTTAATCTGATTTGGCTTCATAACCAGGACACACAAGTTCCAGCAGAATTAGTTCATACTAATTAGTGACTTCATAGTATATCCCTCTGCCCCTCCCCCAGCAGCTGCAAAAATATTTTATATAGGGTGGTGGTGGCAGTAAAGCAGCATTAAGCCAGCAGAGATCCCAATAAAACACTCCGACAATAGGAGAAGCATACAACGCTGCACATTTTTAATCTTTGTCGTTGGGAATGATCAATTTTGATGATACACAGTGCTCCTTCTGTTCTGTGGAGGGGGGCGGACAGTAGAGTGGCACCCAGCTGTGCCCTCCCCCACCAAGAAACAGGCGTTTGGCAGGCCAGTTGTCAAACAATCCACCCTGATGGATCAACCTTATTGTTGATGACTAGACACCTATTATATGTGGCAGAGATGCTCAGGATGGATCTGGGGAAATTATCCAAGATGTGTATGGGCCTCCTAAGAAATGGGAATTAGATTTGCTGGGAAACCCTTGTCATTTTCCATAGTAAGCAGGTGAATACAAGAGAAACACAATGCAGGTACACATTTACTTGTTTACTATAGTTCTGTCTGCAATTCTATCTAGAGATTTAATGAGCGCATGCTAGATCTTTGCAGTGAGAAAGACACAATCATCCATCCATGTGTCACTGCGGCTTTAGAACAAGATGTTTGGGGTTCATACACAAGAAAATTTTCCCATAAAACTAGTGGACTCATAACATAGGTTTATATGATTTCAAAGCACTGTCCGGATTAGTGAGGATTTTTCCTGTACCTGATCTGGCCTTAGGAAGCAAAGCTTAAAGCCCAAGCAGCAACCATGAAATCCAGGAGTGTATCGTTCAGCAGATCCCGCTTCACCGATCATTAGGAAGAGGAGAGGATCCAAAGCACACACCATCAGATTTCCATCCTCCCACTCCCCATACAGAATACATTGTCAGAGCACTTAGCTGGAAAGCCAAGTACGCACGAAGTCACCTCCCACGCCCACTCTAACAAGCCACCCACCAGTCCTTATTAGTGGGTGGTACAGGGTGTCAGGCAATCACTTCTCATACCCATGTGATCTTACATACAGTGGGTCAGTGCTAACATTTAAGTATACGGAGATGTGATTGTTAAATCTAACTGAACGTAGTGTGGTGCTTCTACAGAGAGATGCTAAATCTGCCACACACCTTGCACTATATATATCCGGATTATCTTAGTCCCTATAACCGCCCAGCCTGCCATAGTGTTTTCTAGAAGACTGCAGGTCTCTCCAGCAGATTCAGTTACATGGAAGATACAGGGAGGGCAGACCATTACATGAGAAATGTGATCTGTCGGGAGGGAAAGAGACTGGTGCTTTCACCTCGGACTAGTTATACTGGGAGTGACTGGTGCAGGCTGCTGCTTTCACCTCGGACTAGTTATACTGGGAGTGACTGGTGCAGGCTGCTGCTTTCACCTCGGACTAGGAACACTGGGGTCAGGGGAGAGGTCAGTCGGCTCACCTTCTTGATATGGGCAGCGATGTCCTTCTCGATGTTGTACTTCTCCAGGGCTTGGGTGGCACACTCCACCGCGTCCTGCTGCATCTCCTCGGACATGTCCGCATTTTTAATGACTGCTTTCCTCTCACTCATGATTGCCTGTGAACAGAGAGCAATGGATGTTGGAATACACCAGCTGTGACAACCCACGCCATATAATCTGCCAAGGACCATGAGGTGCACGCTCATCTAATCCCCCTGACAAGTAATGGCCGCACTCTAGATCACGAGAGATGTCCGTGATTAACACATGGTACTGCATGAGCGTCACCTCACATTTCCAGAAGTTTGTACAATAAGAGAACTACACAGCTAATCAGCAGCACCTCCCCGCCCTCACTAACCCGCAGCTTGTATCCCAAGTACCGGCTCCGTATACTCACAGCGTTCAGATGTCTTTCTGTAGTCGCTGTGTTTCCTCTCACACACACTGCTAGTTGGCGCCTTGGGGAGGCTCTATTACTTGCGTCCACGCTTTCCCACGCTGCATCTGATTGGCCAGAAGCTCACCCACACGTTATGCCATTGGCCGGACTGTATAACTTCATCTGGCTCTTTCTTTAGCATTTTGTTTCATCCCATGGTGCATCGCGTCCTGGGCGTCTGTTTCTATGGAAACGAGTTCTTTGACGGGCAGTCTCATGCCCCAGGCGGCGTCACCTTGGGAACTGAGCATCTTCTAAGGAGAGGTGCGGCCAGGTGTTGTTGGGTTGCTCAGGTGAACGCTAACAATAGTGACTGATGATAGTGTCACAACGTCAGTGTCACATTAACGGCCCCATTAAGCACAATCCTTACTTACTACATTATGTAATATATTTACTAGCCTCATAGTCACATGGAAATAAAACAGAAATTTACTTTCTTTTCCCAAAAAACTGTGTGTGATGCTTATATACATTTTCAAATTAAGAACTGACATAAGACTACATCAGACAGAACTTTATCAATTGTCAGCAAAAAAGTAACTGTAACCTTCCATAAAAGTTTGTTAGCTTTGTACATATGGCAAAGTAGGTGAGCGTACTGCAACACAAACCAATGAAAAAACTTCAGGGAACTGTAACTATTGCACTTTAACCTCCTGCGTGTTTAGCACAAGTTAATTTGGGGTGAGTTTGTTTACTAATAAAACTTACCAACCAGCATACTCACCTGTCCACTGAAAGCCCACGGTGGTCTTCTGTATCAGCGGACCTGCCAATCCTCTTGGTTTCCCCCATGATGCCATAAATAACAGGCGGGGTAAAGGGTGCACCATTGACCTTCATGTAATGGAGGTGGCGTCACTTTTTTATTTACAGCACATCCCCTGCATCAACAGTGATGCCGGGGATGTGCTTGGGTTCCAAAAAAGGAAATCAATTGTTTTTAAAAAAGTGCGCCATGGGCAAACTGCCCAGGACGGTAAAGGCTGAACTATGAGCAGAACAATATAAAAGCAGAAAGGCAGAAAATTAGCCTGTCCTCAAATTAGGGAGCAGGGCATTTAATAGTTAAGACAGAAATAGGTACTTGCACACCCCAAAGAGTGAGGACCATAGATTAGACCCCTGCAAGAATTCACTCAGGATATATGGGCCCGCTGGGGGCATCCATAGGGGAGGCAGAAATATTGGCATTTGTTCATGCAATTTTGGGCACAATGAATGCTACTTCCCCAAAATCTTGAATGTTTGAGATTACAAATATATATAGCAGTATATTCGAGATCTTCGCAAATTCTCAAAGTCCTGATATTCGTATTTGCGATTCAAATATTCATGCTCAACACTAGTAACCATATCAAAAACCTTTTACTAAAAATGAGGTGTAAAATCAACCTCTAAACTATAGGAACGGGCATTGCGGGCACATCAAGTCAACCATATTTCTTTTTGATATTAAAAGGTCTTTATTGAACACAATGGACGAAATACATACACAAGTATATATAAATAAATATGAAGTGGTTAGCCAATTAATGAGCTAATCACACTGATTTTTAAAATATCCACATTTGTAACAGCATATTGGTATCCACTCACCAATCATATAAAACAATGCACAGTACATATAAGAATAACAGTTCTATGACGCTATCACGTTGGTTCCTCCTCTGATGCGTTTCTCCCTCTGGGCTTCCTCAGGGACATATATGGAACCTAATCTAAGTGTATCATATAGATTTTATAAACACTGTCATGTCAGTTTAACCTATAACATGCCAGGTATGGATATAAAGCAGTAAATACAGCACCAGCACCGGATATCCGGTTTCAGGCTGACAAGACCACACAGGGTCCCGAACATGCATACAAAATATGCCTGGAGAATCGGAACCAAGATCAGGTGTTAATTTCCCTTTACCCCTATCAACCCCAAAGAATAACCTTATTCTACTCACCTCCTTTAGTACCCAAATATAGACATTTATCCGGGACTAGTAACCATATCACTGCTAAAAAAACAGCTTGGGTGAACTTGTGGTAAGTACACTCTGACACTCTGTTTTATGATTTTCTTTTATTGTTTCTTTTCTGTGCACAGATGCAAGCTTGCCATACTGCATTGGAGCCCTGAATGGTAAGTGACCCCCAAGTACTCACATTTAAAAAAAACAATTAGTTATTCCTTTAATTGACCCAACACACTATGGGGTGTGCATTTAGCATAATGACAAAAAGAAAAAAGGAGGATCTTCCAACTGCCATCTTGCTTCTAGTTGATAAGCTGTGTCCTTCACATCTTTGTCCACCAATGTGAGAGTATGATGAACTACTGCAGCATGGCATTGGTGAGATACAATGGTCAGTAAAATCATTGGCTCTGCAAGACAAATTAGACAAACATTTTGTCTCAAAAGAAGAGGACCCCTGGAACCCCATAATGTCCTTGTTTATTAAATTATTGTTCTGGGTTTCTCCTTACTTACCTTACATACCTTTCTCATTCCATTTTATTGTATAAATAAATAGAGTGCAATCTTATAAAAAGTTTATTTTTCTTGTTTAATGAAAACTTTTTTTTTTAATATCAGGTGTTTTCAAGTTCATTACAAATGGCTAAACTATTTAACTCTGTAGGAGGCAGTGGTGACAAGTCACAACTCGCCATAAGAGCAAATAATATGGTTCTTCATTGCTAAGGGAGCTTTTACCACTTTACCTCGAAATACCTGCACTGCCACATATTTACACCACCACTTTGCCTATCCAAAGGGGTTTAGAACATTGTTTGGAATGCACATATTCTCTATTATTATCATCCAATTCCATTCCTTGAGAGCTTAGATCATGGTAAGTATTGTTATACCAACAGCAGTAAATGAATAAAGGAAAGAATCAGAAAATGTCTCTGCTTATACCAAATCTAGTCTGTGAATGGCCTTTGAGGACTGAATTTTGACAACCCTGCTCTACGAAATGGGCACACCATGTTATTACTTCTACCATTTCACATCATTCAAAACGCTGACAGTGCCAAACACAGCCTTGGCAGCGTACAAAAAAACAGACATCAGTGTTCTGTTGGCAGCTCTCAGCTGAAAATAGTTGATACACAAAAAAAAGTTATATACAATTCACTTATAACAGCTGCAAACTGTGTCTTTCTAGCAGTTAAACACCCACTAAGAGTGTGAACTGCAAAGATATTCATAGCATAGTTGCATATAAAGATTGTAAAGACAGTCTTTCATCGAGAGCGAGACAAGTTCTTTCAATCAAACCATATTCTTTATAAAGTAGCAGTTTAACAATTGCACAAATATTGTGTGAGATTTTCGGTTAAATGCAGTTACCGTATATAATAATTAACTAATTGTTTATTAGTGAATAGAGAATGTGAAATACTGTTAAGCTTTTCCCATTAGTAGTATTTCAATGACAAAATGGAGTAAAGATGTGTAAAATTTCTACAGCTATATTTATGTCTCATATTCAAGGCTGAGGAACAGTATAATGCTAGTAAGGTAAAACTTGTACTGCATAAAATTTGACCTCCTATATAGGTGACAAGACATTGTAAGCCTACAGTGGGTCATGGCAATAAGGATTGTTATCTTACAAAGTAAACAAAGCTGTCAGTATGGCCCTCCACTGTGTGTGTGTCAGCTTTGACTTAAGGTGGGTTTACACGTCAAGATTTTTGTTTCGTCCAACCTCCGATTCGATTTTAGAGTTTTTTATCAGATTTCGTTCGTCCTTTATCGAACGTAATTATTTTTTTGTTAGATTTTTTGTACAACCGACGCAAAATATCAATGAAAATAATCGTCTAAACACGAATGAAAAATCTAATCAGATTTTTGGTTTTAAGAGAATTGTTATGGTAAGAGGTGTCCATCTCTGGTATCTGGCGCTGTACAAGGGGGATTACAGCAGCAGCAGTGTTAGGTGATGGAGGTGCCTATCTCTGGGTATCTGCTGTATAAGTGATTGCAGCAGCATGTTTTTCATACATATGAATACATTTTAAGTATGATTTAAAGTGTGCTGCAGTGAGTATACGGTGTGTGTGTACAGCACATTGTACTCACTGTACACTGTTCTGCAGTGAGTATACAGGTTGTGTCAGTGTGCTGAGTGAGTTGTACACCACACACCTGAAACATTTATATTGAAATATATGTATTTTCTATTGACTACCACGTTGTTACGTTCGTCCACAATGCAATGGTTTTGTTCGAAATTCACTCGAAAGAAAATATAAACAAACATCGTGACGATCAAAATTAATTGTAAAAAATCCCCACATTCATTGCACAGGAAATACGTTTATGCTATTGTACTGAGTCAAAAAATATCGAGTGAAATAGGAGCCGTCCGTTTTTTACACGAAAATAAACGACAGATGAAAGTTTAACCACCATGTCCAATCACCTTATGGACGATTATTTGTCAGATATCGAAAAAAAAATCCATCGGGCCAATGGACGTTTCATATTTTTGTACCAATAACCAAAAACCGTTAGTCCGTTCCTCTGGGCCGAAAATCTTGACGTGTAAACCCACCTTGTACGGTACTTTCCTTTTTTCTCTTGTCTCTGCTGGCTGCTCCGCAACTACCGTCTTTCTCGCAGAAGTACCAGTAGTCAAAGCTAACACACACAATTATAGCACCCAAAATATCCTAAAAGTACTCCTCCTCTGTATACAGCAGAATAACCAAGTATCAAAGCTAAAACACACGAGTATACACCTGCAAATATCCATAACAACCTCCTCTCCTGTTTAGCTTGTATATACAGGTGTGTCTTATCATATGCACAACAGTACATGCAATCTGGTTTGCCACCTCTCACATTTGATTTTAAAAATGTGCATTATAAATATAGGTATAGCCCATTTTTATGCCCAATCATTTGACATTCCATAAGGGCTGTCCTCGCCTATTCTTTTGTCCAACTTATGCTCATTTAATCACTGCATTGCAAAGTATATGCTGCTCATGGTACCTTGTCTTTGAATACGATCAGTAATGATCTATAACGTATAAATTTTTTGCACAAATTAAGTCATGATAAGATTTTGTATATATTTTTATTAGACGGTATCGAAGCTGGAATATTTATGGTGTACAAATATCGTTGCTGCAAATGTTTGCAGTGGTAGGGATAGCCAACATAGTGTTCTGAATGATCTTGGGTAGAAAGATAGTTTTTACTCATGGGCCGTTTTCTCTTCTCCCATATACTAAGTATGGGCAGCCTCTGGACAACTCGGCCGGCCTACCACCCCCTGCTCCACAATTCGTCCATCATGGGGCCCCATGCTTCTTTGCATATTGCCCCCAAAAGGCTAGAACCGCCTGTTTTTACTATAACCCAAGTCCTATAGGGGCGAAAAGAATGCAGTGGTGCAATTCAATTTCCTTGGTTTTCTGGCATTCCAAATATATGGTTTTGTGTCCATCTTGCCTTTCTTCCGTTTACCACTATAGGGTACTGCTAGTCCATAAGGCCTTTATAACTAACCATCAACCATCAACGGTTTAAACATGGCCTTTGTAAGCCTATTATGCAGTAATAAGTTTAGAGGTCCTTTTCCAACCTGCCAACCTCAACACCCCCCCCCCCCCCAGTGAAGGCTCCTGGGATGTAGACATCATGCAGTGATGTTCCTACCTCCTGTCCCTTGCCCCGGGCCATCCCCAATCTGAATCAGTGATGCTGGAGGGAACGGAGCATCACCGGATTCTGAGGGACCGGACATTTTCCATCCATGGCGGCGCGGGAGTGAAGAGTCAGGAATGTAAGTTATTTTTTTTCTTAGGGGTCACTGTTCCCTGGTAAACTTGACAGGAGTTTGTATATTATAGTTTTTTTCAGTTTTATGCTACTTTTTACATCCGCTTTAAGGCTAAGGCTCCACTGATGGGAGGACGAAAACACTTGCGAATGCATGTGTTTTTCTGTCCATTTCCCCACCATGTTTTCACCATTGGTTTTTTTTTTTTGCCGTCCATTGACTAAAACCCGTGGCCGAGCCCACGGCTTCATGGCCACAGGTATCCGTGGTGCAGTGCGGACACGTTAAAAATATCTGTAAACCATAATATGCTGTAATACCGCTGTAAACTTTGGGAGCGGTTCGGCGGTCCTGGGCATCCACTCCCAAAACCTCAGTGGGGCCTTACACCTGAGGCAATGAAAAGCACGTAACAATAAAGTTTTTCAAGCAATAAAATTAGATTACAGTTTACTTGGCACTGCAGGACATAGTGATATCAAGGCTTCCATGTAAATGGAATCAGAGAATAGAAACTTGTCAGCCCATGTTTCCACTTGCCTAAATGTCCTTAAAAGTACTATTAATAACTAGTAACAATTGATTAAAAATGTGGGCTAAATAATACTATGAAACATTTATGGACACTACTTTTATCTGTTGATACTAATGCATTTTACAAAGATATAAATTGCTAGGTTGTTTTTGTAACCTAGAGTAAGCAGGATGTGGCTCATGTGAATTGTCTTAATGAAGATATTTATGACATTATAGATGTTTGAACATGCACAACACCCCAAACATTTAAGCACACCTACCACACCTAGACACGAAATACTATATACCTCCAGACCCGATATTGTTACTGAGGTGCCCCTGCCCTGTAGTGACAGTCCTACTTTGCCTCAGTAAGACCCTTTCTACTGAGGGGGGGGCGGCAATGTGCACAAAAACAGAAGTGTTTGCATTTTGGTATTATGACACAGTTTCTGACCTTCCGTAAAAGTCATTAGTGTAGCTAGTGGGATGTGCATGATCTAACAAACATCTGCATAACAATTTGTTGAGGGGGGCCAGTGGGTTCTGGTGGAAGGTGTTTTTCCTTCTTATCACTCCTCATATACTCCTGTGCATCTTCAGGTTCTACTATACACTATTAACTAAAATATATTTGTTGCTGACAACAGCATATCATTCCTCACTCAACGGTCTGTAAACTTTTAATTTAAGGCGCATATTAAAAAGTTTTGATAAGGAGTGGCCCTCCTTTTGCCCCAAGCATAACCTTGAAATGACACTTAGAGAAGGGAATGTAGATGGTTTGGATTTGCAGGGCCGGCGGGCTCATCTAAGGTACACTTTGCTGGATCTAGTCCAATGTTTCAGGCTGGGTTACGATACCAAACTGAACAGACATCTAAAATATGTAGCCGTAGTCACATAATATGAACATATTTCTTTAAACCAATGTTCTTGCATGGATCTTCATAATTTATGGGCGGTGACTTTGTCTTTTTACAAGGCCCAACCAGGATCCCAGAGTATTTTTTTGTTGCAGTGTGTATAGATTGTCAAATTTTTTGGACTTGCTGATTTTGTGGGCTGATTGCAAGCCCCTAAGCATGTACCATCACCAAAAAGCTGTGATGTAGAGAAGGGCTGTGGGAACATTGGAAAAAAGTATTGTTCTCGCATATGTGTTTTTGCATAAATTAATTCGTAAGTCGTAATTTTACTGTGATTTGAACATTATTTATGCAAAACTATTTGTGTTCATACTTTTTTTTTTTAAGTATATACCCCACCTTCTCTACATCTACAGCTACATCAAGTTTTGGTGATGATACCTGCTCAGGGCTTTGGTCATTAACTCCAAATCTCTTAATTCCGACGGCACTCCTACTCAATGTATTTATAATCGCTTATTATAATATTCTTTATTTTCCATAGATTTTTATAAAGTTTTCACACAAACACATACTAAACAGTTTACATCTTCTATCCAATCTTTGAACTGATACCAGTTTCAATTATATGGCATAACCTATGGTTTTGTAGGTCTCGCTTTGGCCTAAATATGTTATCCTGTGACAACATCAAAAAAAAAAAAAAAGGGGGAACAAAAAAAAGGGGGTGGGCACCACAAAGGATCAGGTAGGCTTATGGCGGTGGTAAGAAAGGAAAAGAGCCTGCCAGTATCAGTTTATCGCATGCTTTAATAATTATTCGGGCATGCTCTGTTTATCAAGAGGTCCTCAACGGCTATCTCTGATCCCTCTGCCGCCAATATTTGCAATATCCTCCCTGTCTCATTTCTTATTTCATGGTTAGTTTTTCAGGCTCTATGTGCAGTAATGGTTCAATTTCACTAAGTGTACCCTGCCTAACGCCTTGATGTCAGTATGGTGTCCAAACCTATGAGCACTTCTGCACATAATTAAGTGAGTTCAACTTTTGAATCAAGGAACTCCATTGGAGAGCTATGGTGTTGGTACTAATAAATAATGTCTTGCACACTGTGCTCTGGGCTTCTCCACCCCTGTCACCGGTTCTATACACTATGCACCTTTTTTTGCCAAAATCTCAATCTTTGCCATTCAGGGATCCGCCTTTGCTCTGCATCTCCAGCATTTATCCTTCGTCAGGTTAATTTCTAAGGAACGCTCTGGGGATCTGCCTTGCCACTTCCTCTTGCCTTGTAAAGTAGAGACTGCAGCTCAACCAGGTGACGAATTGCAAGAAGTGGTCCTTCATTGTACATTGCCCTCACCTTGTGGGAGTTGGTTACTGTGGCGTAATTCGTTTGGTACCGAACGCTACAGCCCGCTTGAAACTGTTTTTTCCAGATGTGTCCACGCAAGTCGCTGTTTAACGTGTTTGCACCTCGTCCTTTGTTAAATCAAAGTTAAGGCGCCTTTCACGTTGGATCGCGGTTTGCCCCACATAGGGCAACAGATCCCTGTCACGCCACCCAAGTTTGGTCGTCGAGACAACAGATTGCCGTAAATCTCTGGCCTGCATTAGTTTGAATGGGGACTGGCGTCTCCTGTTTCACTTAGCGGCCTGCCAAGCACCGGTGCCGCGCGCCCCGTCCTCTGGCGCGGGGGTTGCGTGCGTCGTCCCTCTGCCTCCTTCGCTCATCTGTCCGCCCTCCACTCGCTAGCTTCGACGCCTTCTGCAATTGTGGATCCTAGATCTTACAAAACTATGCACTAATGGTAGTGATGTTAATAATTATTACAGTCTAAAGGCCGCCCGCCACAATAGGCGAGTGGGGGCCGACAGATGGGCTGTGGAGTGTCAGCGCGATGATTCATCACATCTCTGCATCCGGTCACATAGTATCGGCGTGCCACCCTTTGCGTGCCGTCGCGTCGTTTGAACTAATGGCATCGGCCCAGAGTGTACGGACATGTCGGTTTCTGGCCGCTCGGCTTTGTGGGCATCCACGATCCTATGTGTATGGGGGCGCTTCTAAAGTTTCCTCAAAACACTCGCACTAAGTGGTTGTGCATGTGAATGGGCACTCCAATAATCGAGGAGGAAAATGAAATATTAGATGCCGGGGTAGTGGAGGGTGTCGGACCCCTCACGTCCCCGTGACCTCCACTCGCTCCCCCCACCTCATCCCTAACCTCCCTCCATCCCCCGTCGATACGTACCACCCTTCCCGCCTCCCCCCCCACTCCGCACTTCCAATACACTATTCCTTACCTCTGGCTCCTGACTGACCGCCGCGCGGGTATCTTGGAACCTACCATTACCTCAAGTCATGCTATCGCTCCTACTCTATTGGCCCCTCTCCAGACCCGCCTTCTTTTTTCTCTACCTGCACAGGTGACCGCCTCAAAACTGTAGGGAGCGTGAGATAAACATGGTAACGGCGGCCCCTGCTCGAACGCGCCTATTATGGCGTGGATTGGGAGTCGTAGTGTACCGCGTGATCTCATACTATACGTACCTGTACCTGCACTGCCAGCCTCCCCATTTCCCCCACTCCCCCCCCCTTACTACCCTCCCCCCTCCTCATACTGCTTCCCTCTCCTATTACTCACACATGCATTACCTTTACTACCCCAACCCTCCCTACCATTCTCTACACAAAACTCTCACCCTCCATTATACACTATATCAGCTTCACCCTTTGTCTCCTTCCCCCCCTCCGTCACCTATTCAACCTCGACCAGCGATCTTCTTCATTTTCGTTCACTCCTGCCCCTCTGCTCCTTCCCCCCTCCGCTTATTGCCTATTCTCATCCCGTCCCTCCCCTTCCAACACTTACTCACACCCTTACTTCTAAACCTCCTATCATAGCCTTACTAAGTCCAGTATCAGTTTCTCTAGAAGACTTACCCGTGCTCGCCGTGCTTCGCATCCGCTCTCCAACCCTTGGCGCACTATCACACCTCCTGCCTCGCCCCTGCTCCTTTCTCCGCTCGCCGCTGCACGCAACTCTTTAACCCCTAAGTACCTACCGGTCGCACTCGACCCGGGGGCCCCCTCGCTGCATTTCGATGGATCCGTCATTAGTCTACTATGATTCACCCCTTCCCTACTCCCCCCTCTCTCCCGTTACATTCCAAACTGCCGACCCTAATACTTTTGCTCTACCCCCCTCCTCCCCAACCCTCGGATCCCCCCCGCATCGATCTCTCACATCAACCCTATCTATCTAGCTCCCCCTGCGCCCACGCCCCGTTCTAGATCACCGCCTAAAGCACCCCCCCTTCACCCGCTCCCTTCCCATCTGCGGACGCGAACAACTACAAGCCCATGGAACCCCTAACCCCAACCTACTACTCTCTCAGTCAACGAGCTACAGACAAGCATTCCTTGGGACTACGCTATGCTCTGCGGAACCAACCTCCAAAGTTAAACATTATTGCAACACCCTAAGACTGATCCCTTGCACGAGTCCCTTCCCCCCTCTCCCTCCGCTCCATCCATACTTCATACTCCGTATCACACTCATTGCCCCCTAATCGACCAGGGCCTCTCGCTCCAAGCCTCGCCCAATCCCCCAGCTCCTCATTCATGCTTTTCACCCTACGAGGCTCCGATGTTTTTTCACAGCACCCAGATAAAGGTCGCCAACCAATCACAGCAGTCACCTTCTCATCTTCTCTACTCCTTGGTTCCCAATGCTTCCTTGTGCCGACACGCAACCGCTACAAGCTCCCCCCTTTAGGGTCCGCCCTCAACACCATACTATTCTCTCCCTGAACCGCGCTTACCCTTGAGTGCGGCGAACACTACACCAACCTCCCCCTGCTTAAAGGATCTCTTCTCCCCGCTGCTCTCAGTAATTGCAACGAATCACTTGAATCGCCGGTCACGAAGGAATCCACCGACAAGTTCACGCGGCCGACATTTCCACTCATTTAAAACTTAGGGCTCCGTTGTCACCGCTTTGGCCTGGGTCGCGCGAACCGTGCCCCCTCATGACTCCGCTCACATGTCTTACCCCCCCCCCGGCCACTTCCTCACGCCCTCGTCCGTCTCTGACTCCCACCCACCACCACCCCCCACGCCCCCCCAACCCGCGGCCCACCCTACCACTCCCAACTCCTCACTACCGGCTCCCGTCCAGATTTCTCGAATTCTGACCTCCTCTTTCCTCTCCCTCGGTTTCCATCTGCACATCTCACTCCTCCGCGCGTTCTCACCTATCCACATACACTATCCCGCGCTCCTCCACCTCACACCTTACTCTCTTCCCCCCCCCCCCCCCCGAAAGAGCTCCTCTTCCATCTACCTGTTATAGATCTCACCTCCCCACCCTCCAACCTCTCGCGCACTCCCCGTCTGACTCACTTCCCCCATCATCACTTCTCCGAGCTACCCCTGCCATCTAAAACCCTCTGGCTCGACCACGAAACACCCGCCGAACCACTGCTCTCCACTCGACTATCCGCTGCGCCCCCCCCCCCTCGCCCCTCTTACCCACTCCTGTGCGCCTCCCACCCTACCACACCTGCCCATCCCAATTCGATGGCAGTTCTCTAGTCCCTTCTTCATCCACCTTTCCCCATATCCCTCCCACCATAGCTCCACCTCGGAGCATCTCAGTCTCCCCCCCAACGCATGTGAAGTCACCCTGGGTATTCATGCCACAGTCCCACAGCCTCTTGAATACTGTCGGACTCACACGCAGATGCTCCTTTTCCTAATTCGAAATTCACGGAGAGGTCTGCTCTTATATATTGGCCCCACAGCCCCATAATTACATGCACAATTTATCCCGCAGTCCCCACTCCTGTTCAATTTACAGTTATTTATATAATATTTGTGTCCGCCCCACTCCCGTTCCCCCCCCCGCGCACCCCCTCTCTTAATCCCGGAACACGCTACATTGCCCCCATTGTTTGCACCTCTCGTCCCTCTCTCCTCCCCAACATAAATTATAACCCCTGCTCTCACTTCCCCCCCCGTCTCCGCCAACCCCACCCTCCTCCCCGTCCACTAAGCGCTCCTCTCGATCCCCACCGCCAACACCACCCTATCGGCCTCCGCCCTTTTTACCCTCCTTCCCTCTCCTCGCTTCCTGCTCCTAGCCTTCACTCCATACCCCCCTACCCCCCCGTTCCTAACCACTCTCCCCCCGTCATCCCCCCCTCCTCCCATATCACCCCCCCATACCTACGACAAGCCTCCTCCATCACGACCACCCATCCTCACTAAACCCTTCTCCCCCCTCACCGCCCCGCCAGTAATGCGCCACCCACCTGAAACACCGACTCTGCCCTACCTATCACACCCACCCGCCTCCACCATGCAATCATTTGCCTTCACCTTCTTCCGTCGACCGCTTCATCCTCACAATACCCCCTCCCACCCCATACCACGATCCTCACCCCGCTGACCATTGCCCGACTCCTTGCCTACCCCTCAATCACACATCCCTCCCCGGTTATCCCATATCCCTTAAATCCGCCACCGGACCTCCCTCCCAGCCCCACGAAAAACTCATCCCTCACTCCCTCCTCACGCTACGTGCCCTTCCCCCGCTCTTTAGGCCCCTCCTCCATCCCCCTAAATTCACCTATTCCCCTCACGTCACCCCCACCATCTCGCCTCACTATAGCCCCTTCCCCATCGAACGCGCTCCCCTCGCCACCCACCCACATGCAGACCGAAGCAGCCGTCCCCTCCCTACTCCCACTACCACAAGCCGGACCGTCCCCCCACTCATACTAATCTCCCCCTCCACCACCTCTCCCCACTCTCCCTCCACCGCATCCCGCTCCCGCCCCCCCACTCCTCCCACCGAAACGTACCCCCCCCACACTCCCCTCCCCCCCGTTCTGTCCCACTTCCACCCCCTCGGCTCTACGTAGCTTTCGCGGCCCCCTCCTACAACAGCCGCCTTTCTTCTGTTTTGAAAAAACAAAAAAAACTCCTATGCCATATTTGTCGTATCACACTTCGGCGCGCACTGCCTCCCGTTTTCCGGTCCTCCTGCTCTCCTCGGGTCCCCCTCCCCCTGCTGCTCTGTCGCATAGCCTCCCTCCTCCTCTCATGCTAGGAACGACTTTGAAAATGTTTTGTTGCCAGCTACGGATATTATCAATTTTGGTCTTCCTTCTGGTCAGTCTTAAATGAAATGCTCGTACGGGTGGTGGGGCGGGTGGGGGCCTCTATGCATGCCATGTATAGAAAGCATTCTTATCCTGTTCAACCTTAGACATCTACTAGTATAAGCGGCCACTAGGCCGTTGGCAGCTTAACTGTGTCTCACCAGGGGGATCCTGGCTATTTTTCACTTGATGAAATGTGATATTTGGGGGGGGTCAGAAATGTGCAAATAGGGCATGCACTACGGGTCTTAACTGAGTCACCAACTACATCTTCTCCCTTGCACATAATGGAGCGTATGGTAGAAGAATAGAGCACTAGGCTAAGCGGGGGAAGAGAGCTGAAAAAAAAAAAAAAAAAAAAAAATAATATAACATCAGACTATTACCTGGTTTTGTGACGGGGGATTATTAGACCTAGAGATAGAATCAACTGAATTGAATGCTTTTCAATCGGGCGCATAGCTATTGCAGAGGCAACTAATAATGTATACAATACGAAATACAGAAACCGAATCTAGCATAGAGTCCGTTCTGGAAGGCTTAACCGGCCTCATAATGCAAGGCATTGATTCAAGGGTCTCCCTTCATCGACAGCTAGAATGGTGTACTTTTCAATATCATGATTTAATCTGAACAAATTTAGGGCAGATTATATAGCAGCATCATGGAATCTATTTTGTGGTTTTAAAACTCGAATAAAGTAATGGTTACGATTTCATTTCTCAAAATGATATGTCTGAAAGACCTCAACTTGCTAGAAAATAACGTTAATCATATTATATATATATAGGCACTCACAATTATAGGGTGATCCTGAGGGGGCCTAATATAGGCCAAGATAAATAGCAAATGTCCAAGGGGGGTGCAGGAATTAAGGGTGCAAGGCCTGATTGGCATGAAGCATTGCGCTAGGCGCCGGGCATTAAAAGCTTCAGATAGTCCATCGACCGCCATCGGAAAGGTTAGTATACCGATGCAGTAATGGGCGCATTTAGGCGTCCGAATGGAAATAAACATAAAGCTAGATCTATGCCGCCTATGAGATTCTAGAGCTTCGCCTATAGTCGGGACCTCATGTTAGTCTCCTTCCTCATTGTTGCCCTCGGGCATATGTTGCAGTTCTCCAAAGGGTATGTGCAGTGTATGTCCTCTTCCCTCCCTGCATAGAATATCTATAGAAACAGTAGCAATTACCAGTACTTGTCTTACATTATAATAAATGCTACCATGCTTGCACTTATCTCTATGTAACCTAATAGCAACAAGCCACAATCATGGCAATATAATTGGCACTGTATTCACGTATAATAGAGGGGTTCCTGGGTACACCATTATCTCCTTTCCGTTTGCAGATAGAATAGCACTGAGATGACATAGACATTCAAAAGTGTTTCCTCTTGGGGATTTACCGTCTCTGTTCATTGTAGCCATAACATTCCTGCAGCAACGCTTATTCCGTTGGCTGCTGCACAAATATCTAGTCTCGTACCTCGATGTTGTGCCTACAATATCGGCGGGCATTTGGGGGTACCCGGTGTGTATTACATGTCGACGCGGGCTATATGATTAAGGAGAAGTGTCTTATGCAATGGAGTATCAGGGATTACAGTCTAAAATGAACTTTTGCTGGTCCGCAAGCACTCCGCAATAGCTAGAGATAATTGCCTTTCAGTGGCGCAACACCATAGCGATCACAATGCAAAATCACCCGACCGCAGCCCCGCGCGCAGATCTTTCCCCCACAGGGTCCCACAGTGCATCATTGAGGTGTTCCTGCAATTGGATACAATAAGATCTCTTCTGGCGCCGCAGATGTGAGGGCTCATCCTCATCTCGCGTTGACGGCCTAGGCATGTTTAGAGGCGTGTACAATCGCATCCAGTCAGAGCGAATCTACCATTTGGATAATGATCCTTTACCCACTACATTACATATGCATTCTTCATGACGCATGCTAACCCTGCCGGAATCTCCAACACGGCGCATATATTAAGAAGGTTCTGTAACTCTTCTTTTGTTGGATTAAGTAAATATTATTACAATTTCAAAAAAATTGACACACCGAGCCTCTAACACTGTCTAACCTACTTGCAGAGGTTTCCATAGTTTTCCTCTGGGCATGTTAATGCGGCAAGTAGATGTAATTTGTATAAGCCATATTAAAACTATATACATGCTTATAGAGTTAGTAGCATGATAATATGTATAAAGTGAAGGTAGTTTGTAGGCAGAATTAGCTCAATACTGCAATGCTCATCATCATTCCATCGAATCCGACCCTGCGGTCACTGCTAGTACGAGCAGGTATAGATGCGGAGAGGAGTGCATGCTCGCATTGTGGTGTTATTATTTCGTATATGCCCAATGGATGTTCGGGTCAGCCTAAAAATACGTCTAATTTTGCACTGGAAAAAAAAAACAATGGCATTATATAAGGGGGCCTCCTCTTTACATGTATTATGTACTCGCTAATTTCATCAAATGCTCCATATTGTAGGCATAGATGAGGGCACACTTGAGTGCATGACTGTTAGAGCTACTTTTTTGAGCCGAGATGGTGATCGCCATGGTGGCAGGTGCCGCATGGTGAAGGGTCCGGGCACTGGCCCAGTTCTGCTCATTCGGACAGGGACTAGAATGAGATGCACTTTTATTTCCACTCTGGTGTGCTAGGCAGGCGTGTTCGATGGTCTAATCTAGACACGCATCTCATGCAGGCTACGGTATAGAGAAACATGGGGCTGCAGCTTCGCAACATGAGGTATAATGGCTCTATTTAGTTATTGTTGACTATGTATGACTGCCAAAAGGGTTAGATGGGGTCTAATTAAGGCTAGGGTTGCGGCGAGTTGCGTCAGGTTAGGGAGCAGCGCATCAGTAAGCCCCGACTGCAGCCGGCGGATATTTATTAGCTTCATCAACGGGCCCTGGGCAAATGGGGGGGTACTAAATGTCTAGGGCTAGTTATTCAACTGAGTAAACGCCATGTATTATTTGTAGCAGGCTGGTAAACTAAGATGCTAGTGTCATCCCATGAGGTGTCTCGGCATTCAGTGCCGAAGTGTTGATAGTTACACTTTATCTACAGAGGGCCCTTTTTTCGAGTCGGAATAATGAACAAAATCTGCATGGGCTTTATTTACATAATACTTGTTACAACATCAAAGTGTCATGACTTTAAATTTATTGTCAATAATATCAGCCTCCTTCTCATGCGTAACTTCTGACATCAGCAGTGGCCTGGGAAATCGGCTAAAAAGTGTATCCCATTTATCCAAATTCCATAGCTGTTATTGCTAAATGGCACTCTATAATTACCTTCATATATGATTTATCTTGGCAGCAGGGTCTGGTTTTAACTAAAAACATCGAACAACCACATGGAGGGGAGCAGGTAGAATACACAGGGCCAGCTCACTCTAGGCTACGTATTGTCTATGTGGAGCAGATCTACTCGGTGCTTAAGACAAATGAATGTCCTCTGCAGTGAGGACCGCTTGGTCTAGCTGAGTGCAGTTTGTGCTGCTCCGACAGACTCAGGAAAGGACGGGCTACATAGTGGCCAATATGCTGAACTACGTTATTGTTCTCTTATGCCTCTCATGGCTACGAACTGTCGCAAGTAAACTTATTAACAAAATAAGGTAAAAAGATAGCTCACTAGATGCTATGTTGGCACGTGCCTGTCGGGGGCATTCACTGGACAACCTCGTGCTGGGCGCTAAAGTTTATCGGAATAGCCTGAGAGAGGTGAAAAAAAATCGCAGGACTCCGGCGAGCCCATGGCGCATCTCGTGGCTCAAGTCTGCGGCACTACATGCCTGTCGGCAATGTCTCCTGCGCTGTCAAGTAGTTCAACAATCCTAATCTAATCACTGGCAACATCACATCTCGCTAAGGCTATGCCACGGTTATGCAGACCAAGGACGGAGCGAGGCCACTTCATCTCCAGATCACAGAGGTACACACAAAGGTGCCCCTCGGCCTTGGCTAAATGCTCATCATGACAAAGAAAGAAGTAGCCTTCATTCTGGTGTTGGCGTGTCTGATGGGTGCAGCATAAACAAATTTGAATGATGAACAACAATGAATTGATTTCAACCATCAAAGAACTCCATCCTACTATAACCGGCCTCGTCCTATGCTGTCCCACGCATGGTGAGGTGGGACTACCTAGGATGGGCTTTACTTAGTGGGGTGTCTTTTTACAGGCAGCAGCGGCAATGGACCATGGAATGTATCTTAGATTCATGCGCAGTAAAGCTAGGTCCACGGCTTATGATAGAAGTAGTTCAATCATCATCTAGTAAATAGGCTGCTCCTCAACCGTGTAACACACATCGGATAAGAGACAAGGACACTACAGGCAGCCGGAACCAAGTGGAAATTAATTTCAGGCAGTGTCAGATGACCCAATAACAGCACGTCCCCACGCCGTACGCCGGGCGTAAAAAGATGGTGAAGAATTTGGCCTAGGGTAAGACAGACTAACATAAACGTTAGGAGATGGGTCGCCAGTCAACCCCGAGCGTCGGGGCTGAACTTAAATGCCAAATAGAGATATACCTGTGGCACGCTGAGAGAGGGGTCTACAAGATGGCCATTGCTAGCGGTGATGGGCAGAGACCTCCCAATGCGCGCTTAAAGATTTTGAGCTTGCATATCGTCTAAAGATGAACTTGACGGGCAAAATCACTTAGGTGAGACTTAATCGGCAAAAAGGGCATAGTCCTAGGGCAATATATAGAAGGGTCGTTGAAAATTCGGGCTATGGCAATTAGTCCAAAAAGGATTGCTTTTTCAGTGACTTTGTAGATATGTGGGTATGAATAATATTTTGAGGCATGGATCACCCAGAATTCTGCTGGCATAAAAAGTATTAATAAAAAACGTTGAAAGATATGTGTTTTTCCCAGAGGTCACATAAAATGTGCTATTTGATGAAGTCATGCGTCTTATTATTACATTTAATGTGGTATATGGCATATCCTTAACTTAATGCCCTATCAAAGTCTAAAGACTATAGCTTAGCAAGCTAAGGTTGAATTAAGAAGTAAGCCTTTAAGACAAATAGCGGCATACGTGGGGGGGGGGCTATTGATGGTCATTATATATTTTTATAAGAACCATGTTCTGACTCCTGTATTTGACATTTTAAATGGTCTGGCTTGCAGATGTCTAAGCATAACAGTGTTTTAGCATCAAATGGAAGCGGTCATAAACAGTTCACCAATTGGAACAAATGATGACATATTGTAGTATTGTAAGTAGCATACCGTATGCATTTACTATGTATTGGCTTCCACTGGTGGTTCTGTGTCATATTGGCTGCCAATTCATCATGTACAGGTCTCCAATGGTTATTCAAGAGACATTTCACTATCATGGCGTGCGTATGATAGAAATGACATGGTGGTGGAGTGCCCATAGCAACAATTCTTTAGTATGGGGCCCCCAGGGCAAAAGAAAAAAAAGAAAAATCCGCTATGCACACACCTGTGCATCTACCAACGTCCCCTGGCGCCTGCTAGGGAAGATGGTGGGTAGGCACCCTTTTTGATTATGAGGCGCCATATGGCAGCTGCTATGGGGGCAGGCAATCTAGTAGTTTCGTCATACACCACTGTTTGCGCTTATGTTGAGAGTGTCAGTACCATCCTCCCTGCTACTCTACTTGGGACAATTGATGGATTGCTACTCAGTGTGTTATTACAGTCTATCTACGCTGTGCATTCTGTTGAGTCCCACTCACAATTCTTGAGGAGTTTCGTAACTTAAGAACAGTCCCTGATAAAGATGGTTATTATGAAGAATTGCTCTTAAGGTCCTTAGGAGGCAGACTGGGGACCCGATGTTATGGCTCGGGATTAACACGGGGCAACTAAATAGACTAATGCCACTTTGTGTCTTCAATATATCGAAACAACCGCGGTACTGGCAAGCATATATGGTAAGATGTGGCTTAACGTACTTTGTCGCATTGTGGTCTGGCGTGTAATTCTGCTGGTGATCCAAAGGGGCTGTGTACATGCGTAGCTTAACACAAGCAGTAGAAGGATCTAGCTACATTTGAGGGCATTGCCACAGCTCGCTGGGGCAAGAGCGCATCTGTTTAATTTATTCCTACCACTCGGACTGTGCCAAACCTCGAGCCCAACCACCCCCTCCCTCATTCCCCAGTGAAGATGTAGCTTTCTCATTTCCACTGGAACTGCCTAATCTATTGGGGCTGGACTACTACTTGCTTGAGTATGGTAGGAGCTATAGTGCAGATGAGTTGCTGTCAATAAATTTATTAAGCATACCGATTGCATGTCAATTGTTAAATAACATGAAGTAATATCGTAGGCACGTACTACAACACGCACCGTGCTAACTTGATGCGCAACGAACTGTGAACACTATCAAATGAGGCATTTTCCTGGTCTGGTCTGGTTTCTATTTTCGAGGACCTTTAAGTTGGCGAACGCGAATATAGACTGTCATACGCAGGGTCTTTTGCGGTGCCTATCTGCGTAATCATAGTAAAGCTCCTGCTGGATCTTTATCTATGATGTCCATATAATAGGTAAGTCAATAAGGGTGGCCATTAAGTTACCTTCCCCTGGAGATACTCGGCAACACGTCCTATAATCGAGGCTTACCGGGCAAATCTGTGACATGAATGAAGGCTATTCTGGAGGCATCCTCATGAGCAGCAGTACGCAGGCTCAACTGACAGCTGAACAATGGCTGTGCATGGAGAAGGTAGCCAGAGGAGGAAACTTACGGACGTTGTATGGCATTATTAGTAGAGCACAACATCTTGCCGTATATAGCTCCAGGTGAAGTCGCCTCTCTGCTCTGGAGAATTATAACCACATAAGTCTTATAACCTGATGATATGGGGCAATCACTTAGTAGCGCAAATACTGCGCAGGTCAAAACTGCAACTATTCTATTTAAAAATGCAAAATGTTAGCCGCTTATAGATTATAAGAGCCATAACCTGAAGAAGAAAGGCTATGAAGTATACTTAATTTGGATAAGAGATTATCTGTCTAGCAGAACAGGATGCCCTCTCGAGTATAGAAACTTCTCTGAACTACATGCTGCTCGTTATCATTCAGCAAGTTAATGAAGCATTTTGCTAGTGGTGTGTGAGGTGACCATTCTTTTTATGGGCTGCCGACCGCGAAATAAAAGAATCAGCTGTCACTATGGGGGGGTAATACTACAGGCCCCTGCCAGCGGTCAGACTTCATTCATCCTTTATGGTGGGAGTCTTTTTTTTGCTCCCGGGCATCATCTAGGGTGGTACACTTCGTGTTTAGGCCAACGTTGGGTGGAGGGCTGGACGTGTGGTTGCTAGGTAGGGTATCCCCTGAAGAATGGAATCGAACAAATTGGTTCTCGGGCCTTAGTAGATCTACAGTAATTGTTCTCATTGTCGCTCATGCAGGGATAGTTAAGAGTTTATAGGGCCGCTTTAGATCGACCATGGACTTTATCGTGTTGGTTCACAATCTTGTCTTCGTTTGCATTGGTGGGTGGGTATTATGTTAATAGCAATTTTGATTGGCTGGCAATGGGCATCGTTCTAATGTGCACGGAAATAATTATAAAGCGGAACAAATATAACGTATTATAGATACTTATACTGAAATACATAGAGTACAGTATAGAGCTAGAATAACGCTAAACGTATATTGGTAAGTAGGCGACGGTAATATAATGAGTCAATCTTAATCAAAGTTACACAAATTATTAAAACCTCATCCAACGCAATGGACAATAGAGAAAGAAGGGTTGCAACTCCATCACACTATCAGCGTCATTAGCAGCCCTCCATGGATTGGAGCAAGGTCATAGAATTGTATGATGGCTAAGCTTTATAACCCGAATTAGCTCTTCGCATAGCGAGGAATGAGATCACTTTGTCCTTTGGGTGGTATCTCTCGGCTGCAGGGTCGCATTGAATAGCTCATCAGTAATGGCTGGTGGGCTGATGTCAATCATCAGCATTACAACAATGACATCTATCCTGCCTTCCAAATAGAGATTCCCTGATGGCGGCTTCTTTAACGCAGCGGTAGGCAATGCGAGTAGCTGAATAGTTTAGGTTAGTAAGACTCGGGGGGGTATAAAGTTCTTCATACTAGAACACTAGTGAAGCGAGCCGTGTTTCGCCCAAAGATAAGGAGCAAGCTTAGTCTCAGTGATGAAGTAATCCAAGGCGTGCTCTAGGATGGGGAAGGTGAAATATGGATGGGTCAAGGTGCTGGACGTCGATGCAATGATCTAGAGGTGTGCATTCATGCCTTTATTGTGGAGAAGTTCTACCGGCCGTGTATTATCAGACGTTCAGATTCTTGTAAGGGCTAGCAGAGCTTCTCGCTTTCTGGCCAGGCGCGAAGCGCGTCTTGCATTTCTCACTTCCTGCTGCCGCTCTGCAGTACTGGCATAATGCCATGAAGTCCCGAGGCAGGAGCGAGGGGCTATACAACAGTTTCCGTGGGCAGAATCGCGGTTTAGATTGCGTAGGTATTGTTGGGTGTCTTATTTGCGGTAATTCTTGCATCTGCTTTGCGGGGGTAGCTGTCTCCAAGATGCAGGGGCAGGGGGTTGTCTTAATTTAGGCATATAAAGTTTTCTTTTTCAATAGAAGGGGGTGGGGGTCATATTTGATGGGGATGGATCTCATTATCCTTCTGTGGAACTATGGTACCTTGGTTCGATAAAAAAGACAAGCCGCTGGGGTGTGACGTGGACCACTGAAGACCCTAATATTATGAGATTTCATGGCTGGACGGCAATAATTCTTAATATGTAGGTGGCACATATAGATATTGTGGAACCTTTATGCTAAGGGGCAAGGCCCTAGAGGAGAGCACAATTAATTACTGAGAAGCGTGTGGCATAGTGTCGGAGATGTTCCTCCCCTTGCAATCGCAATATCTTTTGCTTTCTTCCCATGGCGAAGGGGCAAATGGATATGCCGAGCTCGCTGACGATTTACGTGTTCCTCGTTATCCCTGTTTTCAAGGATCATCCAAGGCGCTGCGAGTTAGATTGGTCCCAATCCGGCGCTTCGAAACATCTAGATGGCTGCTGAGCGCATAGATTATAAAATATGGGGCGCTAGATTAGATGAGTACACGGCTTAGCCTATTCGATCCCTGCCCCCATGGGCTGATAACAATGGTGTTCGGGGAGCGCTAGTCCCTTAGATTACATGCCTCTAAGTGGTTTGCTTAAAATATGTAAATTAATGCTATAGCGCATACAATGTTCAGTACTCGTTCAGAGGGGCGATCGAAATCGCCAAACCATTAGTGGCCATCCCGATCGACTTCCGCGTGAATGGCAGTCAAAATGAAATTAGTGTCTGGGACAGGATTGTTGGCAGATACGTATCTATGCCCATATCTAATGTTCATGTGTGCCATACGCACGCTTTAGGTCATAGGTCCATACACCCCGTCATTCTGCCATAGGAGAGATGCTAAAGATTGTCTCGTTCCTCGATTATCGAAGGCGCACATATTAACACTATAGTGCTAGGCTATTAACAAGTGCAAAATGTCAACTATAGCGAGCCCCTTATGTGGTGTCTCAATCGATCGATAAAAGACGTGCGACACAGGTCTCGTTTCTTTCATGGGGCTCGATCTCCAGATATTGTGGGGCTCTTATGAGTCGATCGTGGCATCCGGGGATGCGGAGCGTTGGAGTTTGTATCGGTGCAAAGGTGTGGAGGGGCCTTGGAGCTACCTCAATCTACGCGTCGTCAGATATGGCAGAAAATAATCGATGCGTCCTGTGGGTGCCCAGACTGCGCCAGGACCCGAGAATTTGACGACACTCTGAGTTCCTAGGAATCAGTGGTGTATATCACACGCCCAGTGTTATCGGCCTCTGGCTAGTTAACATGTTAGGGTTCAGATGCTCTAATTAAGGTTAATTTAATCTGGCTTGCAATATCTTGCCATTCTTAGTTACATCAAGACTCCAGATCCTTATCAAACTATAGATCTTACTATATGTTAATGTGCAAAACATAGCATGTGGTGACTAATAGACATGGCAAAATAACTTCAAATTTTTTTCAAATGTTTGGCAAACAAACGCACTCATCGAATAACGTAACACTCTAGCAGTCAATATTTGTTAATGATGGGGTCATGGTGTCAAGAAAAGGTACATGGCAACGGGACATTTGCAGATCAACTAATCTCCATGAGCATACCTGTTGGCTCCTTGAACTGATGCATTACCTTCATATCTTTTACGCCTATATATTTTTTATAATATTAATACCTGTTGTTTAGGATATTATTATTTTACCATGAACCACGCTAGTCTTATTCGATAAGCTTGTAGAAAGATTTAATTGCGACACATGTATACAAAGATAATGCTTTATATTCCTTCTTTATTAGTTCCACTGTAATACTAGAACGCAGAACTTGTAGGAACTCTGCATTATCCAAGCTTAGCACATTGTTTGAGGTCAAGCTCAAAACTTTGGATCAATGGCCTTACCCAATCTATTGCTTGTATTTGGGTGCCGTGATTGGCAAGGCCTATGGCCCGCTCGAGCTAGCTGAGGCCCTTGCCAATGTCTGGCATACTGTTAGCTGATGCAGCTTGCAGCACAAGATTATGTAATAATTTAATAACTGCACAGCCTACTTTGCCTTTCTTCAAAGCTGTCAGTTCTCTTCAGATTGTACCACATAGTCAGCACGTCTCATACGAAGTATCGACCGCTCCTCCTATACTTATGCTTATTCTTATAGAAGAAATGTAGTGTGTGTGAGTTACATGGTTAATGGGTCGCTGATAGTTTATGTGAGTTGTTGTCGTGACTGTCGATTCCAGAATTATCATTGCATGCACAGGTCTACTCGACGCAATCAATTTGTTAATTCTAGAGTGTTATAAAGTCATAATGCAAGAGTTAGGAAATGAAAAATGGGGTATATTTGCGTCAGCCTATGCTCCTTTACTAGAATTTACGGCTAGCAGCTACGATGGAATGAGTGCGTAGGCATGCATGGGGGTAGCAGAAAAACTGACTTCAGTGAAAGTACTACTCTCTCCTTGTTCTAATAAACAGTCTTATTCTTGCAAGCATACTTCTTCTTATCTTTTATTTTTAGAAGATACAATTGACTACAAATAAACATCCCTTGGAGGGGTCTAGTGAATTTCATCTAAATGCCTACTGTATGTGTGCTCCTAATATGTGTTAAAAAAAAAAGAGCAAAAAGAAAACATAATCATCGATTATGGACCACATAAATCATTACAGCAATTGGATGATTGAACTTGTATACTGAAATGAAACTAAACAAAAATAGTGCTTTGCATCTCTACATTTGGGCAGGTGCCTGCAAAAAGGGGGTGTAATCAGGGGATAAGACTCACTATCTCCATGCAGAGTTCAGGCTTAATGTGTTACATGAATCACGTCAGGATGGCTTAAAAATTAGGAATCTCAAGCCTGCCATAATATTCAGGAAGAGAGTCTTGCTTGCACATGCATGTCTGCTATGTTCATTGAGCAAGAGTGGCGAAGTATCCATTCCTATTAGATCTATTCAAGCAGCTGTTGATGTGATATAAAAAAATAGTTTATTTCATCGAACGTTTTTTATACAATGTGCCGAGTGTGTTTGCCCTCGTAAAATGTAAGAGCAGGACTGTCTTAATAATACCAGATCGTTTGCTTTCCAAAAAATGGGCCGGGATCTAGCAGCCTTTTATTTTCGGAGGAATATTCTTATATCCATGAAGGAGAATGATCGCGCAATCTGGGTACTTCATTTTGTTGGGGTAGCGAATCTACCTTAACAATAGACACGTCAAGGGGTGGATCGAGGATAACCTCATGGTTTTGGAATCACAAGTTATGGCATCAGTGAGACTCTAGAAAATGACGCGTGAGGGATAGGACTCTTATCTACCATTTTTATGATAACGACGGCCTTTCCTAGGATTCGCTCCATCCAGTGTGCATCTTTGAGTTGCGTCACCGTCTGATCTACGCGGACTTAGTCCAGAAATTTACTATGCATACCTACATTTGTCAGCATCCGAGTGGCACGTAGTTATATAATCTGCTGTATCGGGTGCCTTATCCTTATGGGGCGAAAGGCATGGGTAGCTATGCCTGAGTATTGCAGATCTGGGCTACTGCCGCCTAGAAATACATCCGGTAGCGCAAACACTACAACGGTCAAAATTGCTGAGACTAGCAGTCTATAAATAGGTAATGGCCTAGCTGCATTGAAAAAACCAAAAGGTAAGTTCGCTCTAGCTACACCTGTCGATCGGGCGTTACATCATATGTATGGCAGACTGAGTTGGGGCCTGGGCAATATCTGCCTAAGAAGCCTCCTAGCAATGCTATAGGTTAGATCAACAGTTCTGTCCTAGGCTTGGCAATTGCATTGGTTCGGGGGGCCGAAATTCTGGCGCCAATAACTTAGAGGCTATAGCATAAATTGCAATGTATCAAGAAAAGAAGGGAGAAAGAAGAAGCGGGGCAACATCTTGCCTTTGCTACATCGTAAACTCATCTGCTCAAGTGCATTTTTCCATTGCACTGCGCCTAGTTGCTTGCGGCTTAGCATCTATTCGCAGCTAGTGGGCCTATGCTTGGTACGGGCGCTTATTCTAGGCTGTGTAGATCTCTCGTTGACAACCCCTCCTAATCATCCGTGCTCTAGCACAAATCATCCCTCTTGCTTTCTTTATCACATTGTATTCTAATTTCCGCTTGCAGATCCTCTGCGATACTTGCCTTGTCCCACCCACTGGGCATGCGCTTAGCTAGAGTTGGTCTGGGCAGGTACTGCCATAGAGGAGGTCTAATGTCGCATATTCATAGAGTAAGAAAATGAAAACCTGATTCTATACATACATGAGATGTCTCATATATAGGGGACTGCATGAAAGCTGTCTTATGCTAGCTAGCTAGCAGTGAGCTACGTTAGTGGTGCCGGGGGCATACTGGAGTGCTCTGCAGTGGGCGCACCCGCACAGTGCACAAGAAGCAGCCACAAAAGGCTATGATTTTTACGATATTGTTTTTTTTCTATATAAATCATTAGTATGGCGACGCCCTTAGTTCCATTAAATAAGTAATTCAGTAAGCAATGGCATGGGTGTCTAGACTATGGTTGAACACATTGGTAATAAACACATATATCAACAATGTAGCCAAGACTAGACATACTTTGCTGGGACGCCCACATTCGCTATCTAATTGAGGAAATAGACAGTGCTCATGCTCTATACATGGTCGATCTCTAACAACTCAGAAAATGCATGACGGCGCACGACACTTCGGCATCTAGCGGGTGCATTCCGACCTGTTGTGAGTTCATCAGTCGTGTTGTACGACTTGCAGGCCCGACTCACCATAAATCCGTGTCTCATGCTGAATAAAACAATGAGGGTGCAATGTAGTCAGTTTGATCAGTGAATCCAAATAATGGGCCGCTCGCCACCCGGGTAGCCTAAATGTAATGTGCGAATAAAAGTAGCTATATTGGCACAATACGGGCAGCTGCATCCCTTATCACACAGCGAGTAGGCCTGTGTAAGTCGTGGCAAATTAGTGCATCGTCCTAGGTTCACCCGGGGGGTAGTCTGACCGTGCATTTGCGCTAATAAGCGCAGTGCGAAGCGTCGGGGTCTAGTTTAAGTGTAGAGGCACTTCAGCTCGGTCATCCAATAACGTCTCTGTGGCTAGAAAATATTATGTAGATCACGTATTAGTATCTGAAGGCATATATGTGGTGGCAGCATCCTGGCAGTGGTACTAGTGATTATTATTCTAGTTGCATAAGGAATTGAATTTCCTCTCTAGCCAGTAAAGATCATCAGCTAGCGAGGCTGAGGCAGATGTAAGCTGCGGCATTAGCGCATAGTTTCGGGGCCAGAATTATGCTTGAAGTGCAAAATATTCTCTGTCTCTTGATTACTATCATAATTTAAAAAGACCTCATGGGGGTCACTTCATGTTATTCGGGCGCGTCGATCGATTAGTTTTGTAGCCAACATTGCCTAAGGGGTGCTTCCACTACTTTATGCCTTATCCTCGGGAACTTTTAAGCTATTGCATAGCTCGTAGTGAATTAACAAGCTAGAACACCCGATCTCGATTTTAAGTCGTAGGGGCATCGTATGTAAATTCATATGAAAATATTTAGGCATCGATCTAGAGCTACAAGATTCGTGGGCTACCAGACGGATGCACATAGGTTAGCACATCAACTACTCTTTTAGCTTGCGAAATTGAAGAGTACTGCTTTACAATCATCATCTGTATTGGAAAAAAGTCGAATCGGACTATGCATTGGAAAAATTACCATAATATCAGTCGAATGGATAGGTGGGGGCCTACGTGTATTCGTAGCTAGCCTGTTTTCATTCTATCATCATCGTACAATTATGTAATTGCAGTATCGAAGTTGATTAGTTTACTGATTTGTAGAGTGCAACTTTTAGATAGGTGCAACGAAAAAGCGACGATTCCTTACGTGCAATTAATTACGATGTTCTCAAAACTATCATCGATATTGGTAGGGGCTTAGCCGATTAGTAATGATTCACTATAGCCGGCCATGGCAAGATCAATAAATCAAGGTTGTGTAGCAATTTCGAAAATAATTATAACTCAAAAATGGGGTCACCAGCAGTAGTTCTTATAATCAATTTGCTCTGCATTCCTCTATCTTACATTTTCGATTGTATTCTTATAATCGAGCCATTGTGTGTTTGGATCGAGCTAGACTTCAAATTCAGGTTCGTAATATTATCGCGCGCAACAGATCGATCATATTATTGGCCTATGGCTGGGCATGCCTATCTATCGCACAGTACAACTATCTGTCCTCACCAAGTATATTCGAACATCGCCGTGGAGTCCCAGCTGTGCAATGGCGAGCCGCATATTGAGGGAGGGGCAAGCTTACATTATTCCTCTAATCGAGTGCAAATTTGTGCTAGCACTTGGAATCGTACCCAATCCTGCATTAGTACATAAACAAAATAAAAGATATGGATGCTGTGTCGAAAAACAGTGAGAGACCATATACGACTTTAAATGCTGCATCGCATGCTGTTCCAGTCTTATTGCGCTTACAGTTCAGATGCGGGGAAGGTTTCAACGATGCAAGGTATCCATAATAGGGGCAGTCATATGAAGATGAAAACTGGGTGAATGTGTGACAAAAGGGCGCCGGGGGCAGTGCCCACAGTCAGCTGGGTCCATGTATCTCGGCCAAAGTGAGGGAACAAAATTGCGCTCACTTTAAGGGCCGGGCAATAACTAAAAGACGCCTTGGGCACAATTAGTCTCAAATGTAAAGCTTTGGTCTTCTGGGGCTAGGTATGTTAATTGTCGCCTTGTTATGCAGCTAATCGAGGCGCCATCTATTCGGGATGCGTATTAGCTCAGTCACTTATCTGCATGTATAATGTAGCTATATATCAGCTAATCTCAATTAATATCCCTCTAGTCCATCTTCTGTCTGAAACTGGGCAGTTCTTTCTGCTCTGTCTTAAAATGTGGGAGATTTCATACATTATAGGCTAGGGCGGCACCAAGATGAGTAGAAGGCTTTAAAACTGTAAGCCAATCAACCTCTAAGGGCAGAATAGTACTATGCACTTGATTTGGGTCTAGAGGGCCGACAAGTTTAGTCATGCATACAATTTTTCTAATGGGTCATTATGGAATCCGCACCATTACTCACCACGGGCATGCTCATTGATCTACCTGTTTCTAGACTCAATGTATTCCCTATCCTAGATATGGACACCGACACGGCAGCTTTTCTCATCTCTTTGTCTTCTTCCAGTCATGCGCTCATAAAACTGAGTTATTTCAGTAAGATACGGCTGCTGGATAAACTATAGAAGCGCAATCTAGTAGACACATTAACGGGCAGAAAATCCCTGATCCTTAAGCTCATCGGACCCCGCATGGGAGACGTTCACGATTTGCTTAAATGTGCATTCACTATTTATCGGTCAGCCTCTACAGGTCGCAAGCGAGTTGTACAGATGGGTGGAGATCTGGGTCGTTTATATTAGAAGGAAAAAATTTATCAGATCTACAAGAACCAACGTATCCGCTGGCCTGGTATATCGAGTCGTGGCCCGTCACAATAGATTCAATAAGCGAGAGACTCCCACCTTTACGAATATTCCCCGCATATGACAATATATGGCACCCAGCTAGGTCAATGAAGGAACACAGAATGATGCACACTAATTTAGAATTTTGAGTATTGGACCAACCCTGTCAGTGCTTAGTAATATAGTAATAGTGGTCCGTGTCACCCAAACATGTCGACCTATTGGCATACTCTTTAGCCGAAGGTATACAAAGGATATATGACTCTGAATTGCCATGTTCTAGAGGCTACCACATCGAGGGCGTGTGCGCTCGTCTTGCCATGTTTGAGTTAATCAGTTATGCATATGGGGACTAACTAGTTCGGTGTTGAGGTGCCGTTTTAGGGGCACAGAGTGATGAGAACAATGCATTATCTATTTTAAAGTATTATCAAAATGCATTTAATTGCAGCAAGTTTCATTTAATTTATTATAGCTATGCTATAGCTCATATGACTAGGTAGCATGAAACCGGTATAATACGACTGACAGTATAATACATGATTAATACTGGTGCAATATACAATACTATAGTATATGCAAACCAATGGGTCGTCCTCATGTAGCAATAAAACAGGGTCAGGTTAAAAGGGCAAAAAGGGGTAGGCGACAACAAGTTTCATATCATATTCGTTCTGCGACGGCTGTTGTCGCGGCGGTTTAGGCATATCTAGGCTCAAGACACCGGATGATATTTACTTGATGTCTCGGGCCATCAGATAACATCTTAATCGAATATCAGTAGTATCACACATGTACAGATAAGTCGTGTAGTTGAAAATTATGGCCAAAGGAAGTACTATTTGGTAGTAGATAGCAATTCTACGAGATAGTCTAGGCAGGCAAAGACCGGCGATGTGGCACTACTAACATGGCATCAATGGGCCTGATATTGGTATAGGGTGGTCAACACTGGGGATGGGACTATGAGGCTCGCGAAGTCATAGACGCAAGTTCACTAGGTTACCTATGAGGGGAGAGGATAAGGTCAGTGTTGGGGCCAGTCTCGCCCGTCTAACGAGGCCACCACTAGGTCTCAAGTCCGTGTGCACGTTGTATATAGCGTTGCGGAATTAAGAAGTCGGGATCGGGACTAATGCACGATCATGGGAGTGTGCATTATGAGGCGGCACGTGTGTGCAGGTGCTACGTCTTTTTAGCGCTGCAGATGAAATGAGAGATACGTATAATATAGGTATAATAGGGCCAGTATAAAGTCTCCATGGGATCAGAGGTGCGAACTTAGATGGACAACTCTCTCCACCCCGCAAGTGTTATGGGCCTACAGGATTTATAAACCATGTAATAGAACTGTTGACTAAGGCACCGCGAACCTCGCGCTACGGGGCCTTAGATAATGGAGGGGGGCCGATGCTGCTAATGGAAGGCAAAAGGTGATGAGAACAGCTGGCAATCGCCCTAAACTGGTGTACTTGTGATAACTGTTAATTTATGAGGCGGAGATAAGTGATTTAGTGGACTACGTTATACTTGTATTAAGGTCATCCATGCCAACTGCAGAGCATTGCAACGGGCAATGAGGATCACGTGAGGGTGTAGGATTGCTGTTTAAGGCTGGGTTATACTCAGATACTGGGTTTTCCAGATGTATGAGTGTATGGCTGAATAGTATTGCTGAGAAAATGGGGTTGTTATATTGCATATACGTGAATGTAAAACATACAGTACAACTCTCGAGTGTAATAAAACAGGCAAAAGAATAAAAAAAAAAGAAAAAAAAAAAAGGCTCCTATACCATGGGCTCGGGGGTCAAAGGCCAATATACTCCAACAAACAGCCCTACTAACCAGTCCCCCATCCGGCCCGCCTCCGCGAACTCATCATATAGCGACCTTAAGTCGGACATCTATGCCTACTATTCCGGTTGCCTTATCCATCGTCGCCGGGAACCAAGTTGGCCATAGGTAGCGAGAGCGAATCCGTCGCCTGGGCCAGCTGTACTAGCCGTGCTTAAGCCATTCACTGCTTGCAGGCTCAGTTCACATATGCTTCACACACTTTCTAGGCACTGCTAGCCCCGACATACATCTCGTGCATACATTCTTACATATGGCCACGCA
>CM070032.1:72397803-72408409 GCA_036250615.1 Ptychadena robeensis | reverse complement strand
CCCCCCCCCCCCCATGTTTTACATTCTAATCCTCCATGTCTGTCAGACATCTTTGTCCTGGCTTCTTCTCAGTATCTTAAGCTCTCCTGCATGGCTGGTCTGCTCCATAGGCAGAGTTTATTCATCACAGCAGATCCCCAAATCCTAAACCTTAACAATAGAACAGCTGTTCCCTCCTCCATGTTCTACTAAAGCAAAACCTTGGCAGTCTGCCAGCTCTGCAATGTAAACAAACACCATGCTCTATTAGTAGAAGTACTAAATGTCTTCAAAGAGGGCTTCCAAATACCCAATATTAAATTATGTATAAAATCTGTAATTTACCTGCCCCTTGAGCATGTAGATGTGAGTTTCACCTAATAGGTTTTGTTCAAGCAAACCGTTAATGTTTACCCTCCCCTCCCCTCTTTTTCTGAATAGACTGCTCGTACTGCCATAAGAACAGGCAAAGAGTATAGCAGGGGGGACACGGCTCTATATCGGAGCCATTCAGGGCTCCCGGCAGCAGTGCGATGACCGATATCGGAGGAGCTGGGGACGCAGCACTGCTGTGTCTCCAGCTCCAAAGATGCTATGGATGGAGACACTGCTGTCCCCATGCAAAGCAATGGACATCGACCGTGGTTTACGGTCATGTCCGATATCCCAGGATTGATTGGTCTTGCTCAAAAACAAGGATGGCTGCATTAGATATGGGCAAGATAGATGGCCTGTGAACGCACACGGCGCTCAAAACGGCCAACGATGTGGCCCGTATCTATCCTAAAAGCAAAGACTTGAGTGTATGGTTAACATCTGAGCCTCAAGTTTTTTCCATTTCGCAGAGAATTTCAGACTTAAGCTAGTCAAGATCCCCCTGAGATCACTGTCCGATTGATCACAACATTTGCAATTGCAAAGTCATCATTCAATCGTACAACGATCACAGTGCACATCACCTTAGGGAAATTATTTCTGCTCAATACTTTGGATGGGGATCAAGGGTCCCCATCCTTAGTAAGGTGATTGAACAGGAAAATACGGACATGTTGGATCACTGTTCAGTTTTTTGATCGATCACTCAAGATGGGCAACCAACAATTCCCAATCAATCGTTCGGTTCGAATGGCAAATCGCAACATGTATGGCTACCTTAAGAGGAACTACTACTTACAGCATGTCCAGTTGTGGGTACCTTATCTTGTTTGCATTCTCAAAGGATATAAGATCATGGTTGCTTTAGCAACCTATAAATAATAGCAGGGATTGCTTGACACTTGTATTTTGTGAATGGCTAACAAACACCGTTCCAAGGCTATCCGACTGGTTTTGCTTTCCATGTCTATGGTTGCCACAGGTCTAATTGAGATTCATTTACATCAAGAAGGAGCAGGTTTTGCATTTGAAAGCATGAGATAAGGTGGTGCTGCTGCATTCTTTGTTATGTAGGAATTTGTGAGACGCCTCAAATCTGCTATTCAAGGTGTAGAGAATCCTCTTGGTAGAAATATCCTGAGGTCTACTTCCTTCCTTTAAATCTTCAACTACCTTGTTTCCCTGAAAACAAGACAGTGTCTTATATAAATTTTTGCTCCCAAAGATGCCCTATGTCTTATTTTTGGGGGATGTCTTATTTTTCCATGAAGATGAATACGGCACTGGGGTATCAGGGTGGGGGGTCACTTTAAATGACACAGGAGGGATCAGAGGGGGGAATTAAAATGGCACAGGAGACTCAGAGGGGGGGGGGGGAATTACCATTTTAGTAACCCCTTCTGATCCTCCGTGTCATTTTGATTGCCCCCCCCCCCTGATCCCCCCTGTCTAGAGTTACAGTACTGTATCTTCAGGGGTGCCTTATTTTCAGGGGGATGACTTTATATCCCAGCATTAGGCAAAAATAGAAAGGGTGCCTCATTTTTGGGGAAACAGGGTTATCTATACTTTGGTTGTTGTAAAGTAGTGCAGTATCACGCTTTGTAAACCAATTTGGCCAAAATTTGTGTAATACTTGATATATCATTTCTTCATTTCTAAATGTTGGTCTGTCTGTCATGCATTGGTGCTTTGTATCAGAATTGGCATAGGTTTAAAGGCTCCTGACTTGCTGGAATCAGTGATTTTTTGTTAAAAAGGCCTTCCCTATCTTTTCTTCAGTACAGGTTGTTTTTAACCTATTTAGAATCCAGTGTAATAAACTGTTTTTTTTTTTTTAAATAAACCACTCTGAATTAACAACCTCCTTTTTTATATACGTTAAAGGCCTTCCACCATCAGGGAGCTGGCAGGATTTGAAGGATCACATGAGAGAAGCTGGAGATGTCTGTTATGCGGATGTACACAAAGATGGAATGGGAATCGTGGAATTTATTCGTAAGGAAGACATGGAATACGCTTTGAGGAAACTGGATGACACTAAATTTCGATCTCATGAAGTAAGACGGTGGCTGTGTTGGCACACAGTTATATGGATGCATGCCCTGGACCATGGATAACCTTTATTTTTGTTTTTTAGGGCGAAACCTCTTATATTCGTGTCTGTGCAGAAAGAAACGCCAGTTACTCTCGATCCAGATCCCGTTCCCGTTCTAGAGGCCGTGATTCTCCTTATCAAAGTCGTCGTTCTCCTCGTTATGCCTCCCCCTTCCGACAGTACTGAGCTGCCACACAGGGACACTTTCTATAAATTGAATTCTAAAGACCATCTGCTCTTACATTCCACAACTGATGGAGTTCATTATCTTTTATACCATTATTTCTGCCCCAATTATTTTTTTTTTAATTAAAGGAAAAGTGTGATCTTTGCATCAGCTGTACTTTGTTTTCTTTTAATGTTTTGTCATCTTTCAGAAGGCAACAGACAATAGTGTGCCTGATCTGATGTTCTTTGAATAAGTGTGCAGTGACAGTGAATGGTAGCTCTATGGGGTATAAAAAATAAACTGTGGAATGTTGTGGCATCGCTGGGGCAAACATAAGGGAAGGTTCATGTTTGTCCTTTATAAATAGATCTATTCACCATCGATTTGTTAGAACAATATTATTTGAAATAACTTTTAATCCTCTTCTCAATCAAGTTTGTATGTGTTTTTTTTTCCCCCTTTTTATTATGAAAGTGTTTCAGTTAAATAAAATAAACATCTGTAGCTGTCCTAATAAAACAGTGAGATTTCCAAGTGGTGTATTCTTTGCCTTCTTTCCCCCCAATTAAATGTCCTCTCCTTTTGATGATAGATAGCTGTTTTCCTTCTGGGGTAACGGGATGTTTCCTGTTGGTATAACAAACAATATTAGTATATAAAGTGGATTTTGGTTTTCATTTAGCAAAATGTTATCTCACAAGTTTGTCTTTACCTGGAGGCGCTACAAAATAATCCTCCACTACTATACTGGTGTTTTGAAGAAGAATTTCTGCGCAATTGCCAGATGTGACAGTATCACTTCTTATATACAATTCCCTGCAAAATGAAAACAAGATATATTCACAATGTGCACAAAAATGGTATCGCAACAGTGCAGCTAATGCTTACCTGTCCTCTAGCACAGAGTCTAGTGGATCTATGCCGTCTGTATTCACAGCGTCAAGCTGATTTGCAAAGTTAATTGCAGTCTGCAGTCGCTGTACTCCCTCTTGATTACGAAAGTCCACAAGTGCTAGTCTCTCTAGATGATCAATAACCTCTGATGTGACATGATCATCCTGAAAATAGCACAAAGAAAGAAAGTAGTCATTAATATGTCCTCATCAGGGCTTGTGTTTGCTTCAAGATGCTTTGGCATTCTGAGATACAAAACCCACTTTAAGCAGTGATTGTTCAGCATTTTGAATGATCACATAAAATGAAAGTGCGTAAAGGTAGCCATACACGGGCAGATTGTTGCCCAATCGACCGCTGTATGTGTTCCCGCCAATCGGCTGAAAATCCGGTGCGTCGATCACAATGATCCGATATGTCGGTAAATTCCCATCCAATCCCATTACTTTGGATGGGGGTGACAGTATGTTAACTCCTGCATCAAGTAATGTGTATGTGCTCCATCTGGACTTCGTAGGGGTCCCGACAGATACGGATCACGCAACACTGAGGCTAAGGCTCCACTATCTGTTAAATCACTAAATTCAACGCATGGAATTGAACAAGCATTGATGGCAATGGGATTTTGAGGGCTGTCTCCACGGTGCTCCCGATCCGTCAGGTTATTGCTAATGCAGTCCATCTGCATCCGCAATAACATAATGGAGACGCGCACTGACATCAGCAGATGCCAGCGCATAGTTCACAGACACAAAAAATATTTGCAGGTAGGAAATAAAAACTGCATTCCATCACTTAATATGAAATGAATAAGGGCTGATGTACACTGATTTTTTTTCCCCCCATGCAGATGCCCCTGGCTTTTCCCTACAGGGTAAGACATGCCAGTTTACTGCTGCGTCTTTACTTTGAGCTGTGACTTTTATGTATAACATGGAAAGCTATAAAATGCAAGGCTCAAAAGGAGGGAACACCTGGTTATAGACGAGATGCAAAAATGTCTATATTAGGGTATGTTTCCACATCCGTTAGGACCCCCTACGCTAAGCGCATTGCTTGGCGGGAGGTCCCGATGGAGCACATACACTTCACCTGATCGGCGGATGCTGTGTTCTCACGCCACAGCAGTTCCGCCGATGCCAGGGTTAAAGAAGTGGAGTACGTTAACCCCTGCATTGTCGGACAGCTAAAGTGTATGTGATCCGACGGGAACCCCGCCAAGCACTATGCTTAATATAGGGGTCCCCAGGGATCACAGAACCCCCCCCCCTCCCCTTAGTATGCAGATTTAAGCTAATCCACTCAAGCACTGCAGCTGTTGTACTTGATTAAGCTAATGTAGTTTAAGGCCCCATAATCGACTGTTTATGGGTGCTTGCAGAAAATGGAAACCATTGATCTATTCATTCTAGACAACATACATATTTATTGGCCCACTCCACAAATATTATTTATCTCATCTTTCTGGTGTCCCAACAGAGCTAGAAAAGCAATATTTTTTAGGAAAACTAAGTCATTGTTAACCTTCTGGAAAGATGTGGTGCTTTGATTTACAAAAATAAGGATTTTGTACACAAGTGTCAGAATACCTTACTATATACTAGTTTCAGGTTTTCATGTCAACATAATTTTTATCACTTTAGCTGGGCATAGACGTTACGAATTCCCAAAAATCTCCCGGCAAACTTACCCCACGTGATGACATCGTGACGCACGCATGGTCGTGCTGAGAATTGGCCAGGCACCCTTTCTGTGCCAACAGTTACTTTGGATGGGCACACTGTACCCATCCAAAGTAATGATATCAGTCTAAAATTTACAGACATGTCTGTAATTCTTTAGAACGATTTTCAGGTCGATTTTGTGCCCGATTCAAGGTGGGTGCGTTTTACCGGCAAAATTGGCTGCAAATCTAAACATCTATGACACCACTTTAAAACAAGACATCCCTTGCATTTGCAGCTGCAAACGGTGAATCAATTTATCCTCAGGTTCACTGAGGTCAATGTTTTAGCCTGTTCTCACCATTCTGATTTCCCTGTCCAGTAGTAACTTCACCCTCCTTTAATGTGAGAACACTGATAGCAGTTGGATCAGAACAACTACAGAGGCCATGACTTGTTTTTAATCTTATCTACAGTATTGGTTGGCAAGAATGTGTGCCCTAGGTACTACAGCCATAGCCTAAACCAGTGGTACCCGAACTTCCCCCTGCAGGGCCCCCCATTTTTGAGCCCCCTCCCAGTCAAACACAGGTTCAACATGAGGGCCCGCACCCCCCTGGAATACTTTCCTGCCCCCCAGTTTGGGAACCACTGGCCTAAGCAAAGGACCAAGTTTAGGGTCAGAGATTACAGAAAGCTATATCCTTTACACCTGCATGAAGCCATTGCATGGTGGGAGAAGACACCATCCAGTCCATGCTCCACCATACTTGGGAGTACAAGGCATTACACTGGACACTATAGATGGAGGGAAATGCAAATATTTAATGAATTACATTCATTGGTGCTACTGGGTTATGCATAACCTTCAGTTATAATCTATATATAAGAGCTAACTATTCATTTTATCAGCCCACCTCCCTTAGGATACCCATACACCTTTAGATTTCTCTGTCAGATTTCCTTTAGATCTCCTTTTGTTTTACCAGAACCATATAATATGAGGGACTTTCTAAACAATCATGTCTACCTGTGTTCAATCGCAGAGGACCCGGCACTACATAGTTGTTGGTTGGTTGATCTAATGGATATCTGACAGATCTAAAGGTGTATGGCCAGCTTTACAACACTAAGTTTAACATAATGTCATCATAGTACAAAGAACATTTACCTGAGCTTCTTCTGGTCCAGGCTCGGTACTCCAGGTTGGATTTTGTGGCACCTAAATTGAACACAAATCACAAGGTTTAATAACATTTATCACATTCATACCATTGTAAATATACTGAAGCCTCCAGGTTATTTGGCAACTACAGATCCCAGCAAGCTCTGCAGCCTGTCGTCCACAAAGGCATGCTGGGACTTGCAATCTCCAGCCAAGAAGGCACTGAGTACACCACACTCTGATACCTTACTCTGACAGGACAAGAGCCGTCTAACACCATCCGTCCTCCAGTACCCCAGCGCTGCCTTCTGCATCCACATTTTCACAGCTGTCCCCTTCTAATGACATAAAAACGGCGACGACTAATGACCTTGAGCTACACGGCGCCATCTTTAAGAAGGGCAGAGTGGGCGTTTAATGGGTACGGTGTGCCCTGTACGGTAGTGTCTACTTGTAGAGTCCAGCAGCTGAGCGATATGAACAGTGTCGGGGAGGAATGCACCGATATGAAGCGCGAATATGACCAATGCTTCAACCGCTGGTTCGCGGAGAAGTTCCTGAAGGGGGAGGGCACCGGCGACCCGTGCACCGAGCTCTTCCGGCGGTACCGCAGTTGTGTGCAGGTAAGTGGGCACTGTATAGAGGCTGGTGAACGAACACGGGGAAGGCTTATGACTTGTATCTGCCTGCTTCCCTGGAAGGTAGTGTTACTGATAACCAAGACAAGATGGAAGGGGCCTTGGAGAAGAGAATAATATCCTCATATCACACAATCCCAAAGCGTTAGACCAATGGTGAACTCCACTACATATGTGGCTGGGTGGCTATAACACTGGCTACATGCTGATATGTACAGACGCTACATATGTCACCTGAGGTGGAAGCCACTGAAAAGCTTCTCATATGTACAGTGTTTTGTCTTTCTGAATTGCTGAATACCGGGTGGAATCATATAGGAGTGTAGCCGGACACAATGGGTGCAATGGGATTTGGAGAGGTAGAAGCCAACAGTGACGTCTACCCTCCCAAGTCTCCTTTCACCCAGAATCCAGCTGCGGTGACTCTGGAGTGGTGGAGGGTCACCAGATTTACATCTGGATTGGAGGAGGGAGTGAGACCAGAAGAGTTTCGCGCCTTCATGTTGCATGCTGGAGGACAAGACACACCAGGTATGGCGGAACATTATTGAGACATCCCCTCCCTATTCAAACACGGGTTAAGAATGAGGGCCAGCGCCCCCCCTGACATACCTTCGCGCCCCACAGTTTGGAAACCACCGGTCTATAGGAATCAACCCCCCCCCCCCCTCCATATTGGAGTGAAAATATGTGTGCCTCTCTTAGATTGAAGGCTCCACCACCTATGGCCTAAAGACTATTTGGCCAAGGAAGGTCACGCCGTCACATTTTGCCTGACGGCTAGCCAAGCACTGAGTTTGAGCGGCAGAGGAAGAAGCTCATGGCCTCTTGTAACTGAATGTCTGGTAGGATGCCCACACGTGATTCTTGACTTGTAGGAGGCAGAGAATCGGTCAGAGGGAAGACTCGTCCACAGGTGATTTCTCCATCTCTTGTAACTGAAACTCCGTGCTACCAGTCACTGGCGGAGCTTGAGTTACAAGAAAAAAAAAAGCACACACATTTGTATATAGGTTACAACTGTTCTAGTCTGCAAAATACAGTTCCTCTGTACCTGTTCCATTGGCTCAAAGTCACTCCAAAATCCGAAAACAATATACATACCTCCTCTTGTCATCTGTAGTAGCTGCAGTAATGCATACAGCCACCAGAGGGCTATAATGGTTTCCAATGGTAATAATGCAGAGTTTGGAGTATAAGTAATACCGTTTATCGGCTAACTAAAGTCATTAAAAAAGCAAGCTTTCAGGATGTCTCCGATCCCTTCTTCAGGCTAATACAGTTTTGGTTTTTGAGACGTGTAACTTTGTGTATAAATGTGAGTCTCAAAAACCAGAATTGCATTAGCTTGAAAAAGGGATCTGTGACATCACGCAAGCTTGCTTCTCTAATGACCTGTCATGTGTTGGATAGATTTGGGGGCTGATTTATGGCTGAATGTACTGTTTGAACATTTGATTTGTGGCCGATTTCACTGCAGATCGACCACCCTGAGCGCACAAATCGAAGCATGTATGGGGGGGGGGGGCTTAACATGGTATAACACTCTACTAATGGGAAATAATAAAAAGCTATTGATTTATCTCCCGACTAAAATGGAGGTTACAAGCACAGGTTATAGAGGAGGGGTTATGGACATTTAAGCTAGGGCTCCATTATGCGCTGCTGTCAGTTCCTCCAATGAGCGTAAGATCCCCATACTTGGTCAGTTAGGGCCATGTCATTGGCCGTGCAACATATCGATAACGTGGCCCTTTAAATCAAGGGGCTGATGTATGACGTGTCCATTTACTAACAATGAACGAGTCCTTCATAGAGCCTCTGTTGCGTTCATGTTAGTGCAGAGCCCCATGTCGACATTAACGCGGCAGAGGCTTGGATCGACCGATCAGGGGCTACGACGGGCTGTGTAGATGGCCCCAATGCTGTCAATGGCCATTCAGGAAGAACATGGCAAAATACTAGTGAAACAATCTGCAGAAATGTGTGGAAATTTTAGCAGAAATAAAAACTCATCCACGGGTAAAGCTGGCCATAGACGATTAGATTTGTGGCCGTGAAATTGGCCACAAATCTAATGCTTGAAAGCAAAATTTGTCCATGAAGAGGCCTGTAAATCAAAACGTCTATGGCCAACTTTACTCTTTTGGTTAAACTTTGGGGGCTTGTTCTCCTAAATGGTAAACCGTGTTCAGGGTGTATATCTGATAATGTGTAGATGCAAGGCTTCAGTATACATTTGTAATATCTAAATTTAGCTATACAATAAAAAGACAAAAAAATAAAACCTAGCATGGTGAATATGTCATGTCTGTGTTGGTTTGCTGTTGCCGGTTCATACATCTCTTCTAAGTATTTTAACAATTAATTTATTCCAAGATATTATTGTTTTTCTTTTGCAGAAAGCTATCAAGGATAAGGACATCCCAGTGGATGGGATAGAGTTCATGGGACCCAACAAAGACAAGCCAGAATCAGATGGGGAATGTTGACCCAGTGTGGGCCCTGCACCGAGGGGGCCCTCAACATCATATTTTCCATATACAAATTTCAATTGGAAATACTATGGACAGCCAGACTGGAGCATTGTCCCCAATAGTACAGCCACAATGAGCTGCATTGGTCTACCAAATATTTTTACAAGTGGGCCCTGTCAATATGTCCTCAGTACATCTCTTTTATAGATTCTGCGCATTGTAAAATTTATTTATCTCTAGAGTTTAATGATTTGACATAGGAAGGTTTTAATTTGATCATATGCATTTTTGCTTAATAAACAAAATAATATTCACTTGTGTAATTCATTGTTATGGTGAAACACTATGTCCAAGCAAAATATTTTTGTAATTGATCTGCAGAGTGGGGTTAGAACCTGTATCAGACAAGCCCTTTGAAGAAAGCTAGAGCCCCTGTCAGATTTTTGTTTCCATCTAGGTCTTTAGAAGATTTTTCAGCAGTTTATTGTAGAACTGTTGTCAATAGGGCAGGTAGTGGGGGAAATACACAATGAATAACCTTTTAAACATGGGTGTTTTAAGTACTTCTGTGCTGAGCAGTCAGAGGGTGTGAAAGCTGGTATTAAAAAGATATTCGCATTATGGCTAGTTTGAACCTTTTATAGCTTTATCCAGTTTGCACGGCTGGTCGTTCCGCGAATCCGGTGGCACACCCTTTGTGTGCCACCATATACAGATGGCGATGCTGGTTTTTTAAAGGCATCCATTTCTGCATATATACAAAAACACATGCGTTTTTCACACTACATTTGCTTTTTTTTTTTTTAACAAATCAATAAAAAATTAATAAAAATGCATACAGCAGGATTGTCTATGTAAAAACACGTCCAGTAAGAAAATGTGCACGTTTTTAAACTGCAACACATATAGTGTGAAAGGGCCCTCAAATATATATATGTAGACAATTTGGTCACAAGTGACTGTATAACAATGCATTCTGTACCTCCCTTAACACCTCTTACCCCTTCATAATAAGGGTTGGGTTTTAAGTGTCATTTGCCACAAACACCAAATCATATCATTGGTGTTTTCATACAGTTATTAAATGTTGAAAAAAGATACTACAAAGTGGAGAAACCACTTATAGTGAGAGTTCCCCCTGACAGCA
>CM070032.1:72372240-72386045 GCA_036250615.1 Ptychadena robeensis | reverse complement strand
GTCAGCCACTGCAGACATACTACAGGAAATGGTCAGCCACTGCAGACATACTACAGGGGACGGTCAGCCACTGCAGACATACTACAGGGGATGGTCAGTTACTGCAGACATACTACAGGAGATGGTCAGTTACTGCATACATAGTACAGGGGATGGTCAGTTACTGCAGACATAGTACAGGGGATGGTCAGTCACTGCAGACATACTACAGGAGATGGTCAGTTACTGCAGACATACAACAGGGGATGGTCAGTTACTGCAGACATACTACAGGAAATGGTCAGTTACTGCAGACATAGTACAGGGGATGGTCAGTTACTGCAGACATACTACAGGACATGGTCAGTTACTGCAGACATACTACAGAAGATGGTCAGTTACTACAGACATAGTACAGTGGGTGGTCAGTTACTGCAGACATACAACAGGGGATGGTCAGTGACTGCAGACATACTACAGGAAACTGTCAGTCACTGCAGACATACTACAGAAGATGGTCAGTTACTGCAGACATAGTACAGTGGATGGTGAGTTACTGCAGACATACTACAGGGGATGGTCAGTTACTGCAGACATACTACAGAAGATGGTCAGTTACTGCAGACATAGTACAGTGGATGGTCAGTTACTGCAGACATACTACAGGAGATGGTCAGTCACTGCAGACATATTACAGGAAATGGTCAGTTACTGCAGACATACTACAGGAAATGTCAGTTACTGCAGACATAGTACAGGGAATGGTCAGTTACTGCAGACATAGTACAGGGGATGGTCAGTTACTGCAGACATATGTAGCACTGACAAAAGTATGAGTTGAACAAAAGAAACTTTATTTCACCAAAGGCAGAGTACAGGTAAATAGTAACGTTGGAGGAGAGAGGGTTAGGGTAGGCACGATTTAGACGGCCGAACAGGGTCTGACTTCTCTAAGTACACTTGACCAAGTCTCCCAATACACTTTAGCCGGTCTCACTTCTTCTGTGACACCACTACAGCTTCACTTACACTTGCTTGTCGCCTGCCTCACAGTATTCTCTCACAATACACTTGAACAGGTCTTCACGGTATTCTCTCACAATACACTTTGAACAGGTCTCACAATATACTTGAACAGGTCTCACTCTTCTGTGACACCACTTCAGCTTCACTAACACTTGCTTGTCGCCAGTCTTGCAGTACCCTCTCACAGTACACATGCACAGGTCTCACACTTCTAGTAACTGCACTTAGCTGACTTCCTTCCAAATCTTTCACCCCAACCGTCTACGGCTATGTCCTCGCAAGAAGGCTCACACACCTCACGTTCCAGTGACTTCCAAGATTCACCTCTGGACAGCAGCTTCACTGCAGGTTACTAACAGTGGAGACTACAAGCTTCACAGGCTTTTGAATAGCAGCATTGCTTCAGCACAATCTCTCAGCCATCAAACCAGGGCAAACAGCCCCTGGCCTGGCATACCGCAACACATCCCCAGGGCCCCAGAGGTGGGACACCTCAGGGAAGAACTCCTGAGCAGAGGTGATTACTCCTATTTATCACATTTACCACCCCCTCCCAGAATCTTCTATCTCTGGGCAGATTGGAAGTATCATTTCTGCACAGAGCTCTGTCAATCACCAAATGGATACATTTCCCGCCTCTCTGTCTAGGCAGCTGTCCTAGCTGGTAAACAACCCCTAGAACACAATTAACCCTTTTAAGACTAGTCACCTCTCCCAGAGGGGCTACACATAGTACAGGGGATGGTCAGATACTGCAGACATAGTACAGTGGATGGTCAGTTACTGCAGACATACTACAGGAAATGTTACAGTTACTGTTAGAGATTGCCATCTGAGACTCTGTAATCTGTACATTGACTATTTTCTCTGATTGTAGACTACTACTTCTACCCTTTATGGACATTAGCTAGAAAACTCTCTCATTTTCTGTGGATTAGAAATATTCAATTCAGAGTGGTAAAGTGCTACCACAGAGACCTCAAAAGGCTCTGCCGCCAGCTTTATAGACTGGTCACTGGTCAGGGTGTAGGTACTGCTATATAGTGGGTTACATCATGCCTGGTGTGTTTAGTCATTAACTATATAATCTACTGATGTGGCAGTAAAAGCCTGAGTGGCTTGTATGCAAATCAGCACTTCGACAGGGGCCAAAAAGTTAGGTTTGCACAGTTATAAAATGCTTCCAAGCACTTCCAATGGCTTGGGGTAAAGTACGCTAAGGAATTATGCTCACAATCACAGGGTTAGGCTTCACTGTACATTGTGCTCTGTATATCTCTATACCTTTGTGCTCTGTATATCTCTATACCTTTGTAGACAGAGCCTAAGCAAGCCATACAAAGGCAAACAGAACAAAACAAAAAACCTTAAAACACGAAATTGTTCACCCTGCAGGTTGCAATTTGGGCTTTTAAGGCTAATGTTATCCACATAAAGAAATAAATCATTTAAAACCGGTCATTATTAAATATTGTGGACCATACATAAATACACATAAATAAATAATTGTTATGACTTGTAGGTTTTTTTTGGTTTTACCAATAGGATTTATATTTATCTGTCATACATTAAACAGTCTACAACAGAGCGTCTATGACTGGCCTTTTATAACTTATGAAACTTTTTTTTTTTATAAAATCAGGCTTTCTACTACAACAAAGTATAGGGGAGATAATCATTTCCACAGTAGTGTAATATATACAGTGATTACAATGACTAAAGTTAATTGAAACATCTGAAATGCTATAAGGCCCCCATACACCCTTCAATCTCACCATACAATTTCTGTACAATCACCATTTCTTCTACCAAATCCATGTAATAAGAGGACCTTTCTTAACCTTCCAATCACTATGTATTCTATCAAGGAGGCCACTATACTACATATTTACAAAAAAAGGAGAAGGCAGAGGTCCACAGTTCATCTGGTAGAGGGTCACTATCCCCATAAATTCAAAGAATTAAAAAAACGGCATAACTATATACTCCTAGGCAATCATTAGAAGTGATTGGGGTGGCCCTACCCAAACAGAAAGGGGATTTGACGTGACCTAGAGCTCGAATGAACAACCAAAAGGATGAACAACATCCTTTTGGTTGTTCATTTGAGCTCTAGGTCACATGCCTAGGAGTATATAGTTATGCCACTATACTACATAGTTGTTGGTAGATTGTATAAAGTGATCTTAAGGTGTATGGGGGGTGTATGTAAGGTGTATGTATTAGAAAACTAGAAAATAATTTTGCCTGTTCTTCAGTCTGTCCTTGACTTTGACATCAGTGAAACATAAGTATTAAAATTTAAATCATAGTAAGATATAAAACTGGTCTTAATTTTACTCAAACTGGGCAAATTAACAAGGTCACTTAACAAATGGGACACTAAGGAGAAGAAAAAAGAGAGCAGTTTCAGACTACCGGTTACTGTTTCTGTTAGAAGCTCTGTAGAGATCATGTATCAGCAGGTCCAGGTAAGTATTTATAGGTTTTGTGAGGGTTTAACAAAATAGCTAGGTCCCATGAGATGTACAAAAAAAGCAAAAGTAGGAATTTAAAGATAAAGAGGTCATAAATAAAATCAAATAAAACCCTCAAATCTCAGCATGCATTATAATATATAATATATAATGAATTTAATAATTCAATTATTTTACTGTCAGCTACACTGTAGACTCCTTGCACTGCTCCCTAATAGTGGAATTCTCCCTGAAACAGTGTATTTGCCCTTTCACAAAACCTCAAAAGTTATTTGGTGTTTCATTTATGAAATTTGATCAGATGTGATAACTTCTTCTAAATCTGGAGATGATACATCGTTAAGGAGCTCGATGATGACACAGTGAAAGCACTCATGACCATGTTTCGCAACTCTCCCTGGTATGCTACATAGAAGCTGAGGGGCACTCTGGGCCGCCTGGAAGTGTTCTAATTAGGTATCTAACGGCAGGAGGGGGGCAACCATAGGGCTTTGGCAACGGCCTATATCTAAGGGGTGTAAGAACTCAGACAGGACACTCTAAAATTTATATGTATGGACCGGGACCTGGGAAGTTATTGGTTGAGGAGCAGAAAGGGGGTTGGAGTAGGAATGGGGGGGGGGGGGGGGCAGTTGGGATAGTAGTTAACGGGAGGGGGGGCCCTGTAGCAGTTAATGGGAGGGAGGCTTTGTTGGGGAGATTCCGATCACTCTGGGAGCTCGTGGATGCTCTGAGGACCAGGTTGTAACAGCCAGGTATCCTCATTCAAAGCAATATACATACATGCGAATGTTGTATTTCCTATGTATGCTGGCTAATAGTTCAATTTAATTATATCTCCCATCTTATTGTATTTTTGTTAAAAATAAATAAACTTGTATATGCTAAAAAAGGAACTCATCAGATGGCTGCACTGCAGTCTTATATTTATTTCCGCACTGTATTTTCTCTAGCCTAACAGTGGCATTATTGGGTATTCTGCAAGCTGAAGCTCAGTGGAAATGAGCTGGTTTTGTTTCACTAACGCCAGCTAGCCCTGAGTTTTCTGACCCCACATTGTCCTCTCATTACAGTTGTATTAAATATTTATGGGTGGGATCACCTTGCAAAGTTATGAGGACTTTCTGCAAGCTCACTTCACACCTCAAGATACGATCCTCTCTTTCCACTTTCATATTTAATGAGAACAGAAGAAGCTTTCTCTGGTGATAAAAGCAATAAAGCAAGGCGTTGAGAAAGTTACTAATATAGTCAGCACTCGAGGAATCTGATTCCTGGGCATTTCTCATGGCTCATGGCATTGCAAATATCTAAATTTGCTGTTGTAAAATGGGTCTCCCATGAGGATATTTATTTCAAAATCCAAGTTTAATAAACAATCATTTTTCATCAAAGAAAATAAAACTTCAGATTAGCCACTACAGAGTGCAAACAATGTTGGAAATTGTCTACTTTCACATAGACCTCAGAATCCTGAGGTCTATGAGAAGCAAATTGATAGTGTCTCGACTATATTGTGGCTCTCTACAGGTAATGCCATTAACACTTAATAAACTAGTTCCAGTAGAAATTATGTACCTGTATCAATGAATACAGAAAGTTTGGAGATCAAGTGATAACCTTTATTGGCCAGCTGAAGTTATTAGGGAAGCAAGCTTTCCGGATGTTTCAGATCCCTTCTTCAGGCTTTATAAATAACAGAATTGTAAAAAACCTAAAAAAGGAATCTGAGACATACTAAAAGCTTTCTTCTTTATTTACGTCAGTTAGCCACTTGAATTCCAAAGTAGCTACACAAATTGTACTAAGCGGTAATTATCTAGCACTTATAAAGATATTGCTAACATCAACATTATGGCCTACAAGTGAAGCTGCCATTGAATGTGCCTAATCCTAACAAATTTAGCTTTTACTACAAAAAACTCAGAACTAAATTGGCACCCGGTGAATGCTCACTGTCTCGATTTGTAAATCTTTAGAATCTGAAGAGACTGTATTAACAGTCAGCTGAAGCTAAAAATACAGGCTACACAACTCTCCCTACCAGATTCCTTCAAGCGTAGACTTGACCCAGCCGAGTGTCACTACTCTGAAGCGCAGCTATACTCACAGCTCCGCGAATTGACTCCCCTTAAATCACACATGTGCACATATACCCAAGCATGGGCCCGCTTGTTAGAGACCACTGAGGAGGATGCGAAAAATATGCTGGAAGTGGGCTGGTTAGCATAACGGAAGGCAATCCCAAGCGAAATCTGGAGGGAGACTTTCTTTAAGGTGGGGCATAAGGCCTACCTAGCACACAATGCTGTTCTCGAATCGCGTAGACCACTGACCTTGCTCCAGGCGTGCCCCAAATGTGCCCTGCCAGATACAAATTTTGACCATCTTATGTGGCACTGTCCAGCAATTGACAAATACCAATAAACATATTTTTTAAAAAACTGCTATCACAGGATTTTTAGGCATTAAAGCAGTTCAACATTTGTGCCAAAGTGTAAACAATGGCAATACAAAAACCAGAGCATTACCCCTTCAATGACGGGGTAACCTCATTAAGATAGGGGACCTCTTCCCCAGTACCTAACCTGATGTTGCAGGGATCTGTAGGTAAATGGCTCATTGAGGATCCAGTTGTCCCCTGGGACTCCCTGATCCCTGCCCCCTATCCTATGGGGATGAGTAGAGATTGCAATAGGTTGCAAGAACAAGTCCTAGAAAAAGGACAACAGACTTGTTTTTAAAATCCTAAATCGCTGTTTCAACAGACTCCCTGCAGAGTTGCAGTGAATAAATTTGTGGCGGTTCCCTCACTCGCTGCGTATGTCTGGTGCCTCCATCTGCATAACTGACCTTGAGTGACATGCGCAGTGAGCATATTCATTCTTGCCCACACATTTAGAGATTAATATATGTCTTATAGATCTTTGTAAAGGTAGTTATTTTCAGTGCCTATCCTTACCTCAGAATTGCACTGCTCCACAAACTGCCTCAAGGCTCTGAGGGTAGCCTTTCTTTCTTGTTTATTTACAACAAATAAGATTAGGTTTGGGTACTAAAGTGTGATTCCCCCAAACTCAGGTCTTATTATATGTATGCCAATGTGATGTATATTACCTTGAAATGTGTGCCTTATTTATTGCTTGTTGTGTTAGACGTTCACACATGTATCTGCACACACATAGTGGCCCTGTTTCCTTAGCAGGTTTGCCTTTACACTGCCACAATAGGACAAGCTCCCACTTCCCTAGGACCTCTTTTATTTCACTCATCTGTTGACTGATATATCCCGATGAAGCCCGTTGTGTCCTTATTGAAGCTCACGTGTTGTTGGTATATAGGTGGAGCCTTTTCTTTAATCACGCTTGCCCATTGCCAGCATTGTCCCTAGGCTGCAGACGTAATATTCCTGCCCCTAGAAGGTGTTGTGGTCCATGCAGGTTAATCTTAGAGGCTGGAGGCCTGCATGCTCGCTTCACATGGGTAACACCTGTCCAGTATTTTCAGATGCAGCCCCGCTTTTACACCTAGGTCTGCGGTAAGGCCATCTGAGGGAATTATTCCTTGCTTGATGTCCAACCTTTGCAGTGCGGGTAAGTTGGTTGTGGGATTAAGTTCCCTAATCACCTACAGCAGCCCCTTGGCTCATATCTGCAGAGTTGGGTACTACACATCAGCAAGATGACTAGGTAGGTTCACTAACCTTAGCCATGAGCAGCTCACTCAAGATCTATCATATGTCTCTTGTATATAGTCGGATCCTGAGTTCCTCTCCTAGGACGTACAATGCCTGTGCAGGTATATACAACCTGTTCATGTGGGCTCTGGCACCCTCTGTTATCTCCTTAGGAGAAGGGTATCACAATGTATGGCACACCCGCACTCAGACTGTGGTACTTATTTATCCTCTCCAGGTTATTGGCAGACTTCAGGAGTAGTCTGTTCAAGGCCCGGGGGAGTGTAGTGACCAGTAAATGGCACTAATTGTACATTTAAATACATTGTTATAAATGCCTGTATATTTTGGGTTTCCATCGCTTAGGACAGTGACGGGGTTTGTTCACTTAATGTGTATATGTTTCACTGTATATATACCTTGCCCTGTACCTATGCATTATTGTATATATGTTTATTTGGTGCCTGACCCTTTAAGGGTTGTGCACCTGCTGCCTACATGAGGTTGGGTACGTGTCCAGAAGGCTGTCTCCTTTTTCCCACTCTCACTTTGCTACAATTAAGTGTATCAATCATCAATCTGAAACTGAAAATCTTAAGCCAACCCCTCTGGGAGTCTATAAATGTTAGCTCCTCCGAATTTTCTGGGCTATTTTGATGCTGACCCAATACACCTCCAGACCCAGACACAGGATTCCTGGGTGAATTTATCCACTGATCGAGTGTGACTTCCTGGCTCCGTCCTAAGGTGCCCAGCAGCCAGTAGGTGCAGCTTGTTTGGAGCTGTAACTCCTAAGATTGATGACCCATCCCTGCCAATGGGTGATGGTGATGAAGCTGTACATAATGTTCCTGTAGTAAACTTCTAAATATCCCCTACTCTTCTGTCTGGACCTTCCGTTTATTGGTTTGAGAACTTTGTAGCAGTGTGCTAAGCAGAAGACATCGGTCACACTGTGTGATGGTACAATTGATCGATGTTAGACTTACAAGGTGTATGGCCAGCTTATGGCTAGCTTTAGTGTATCATTCAGTTGCACAATGAGGTGTTCCATGCATGATAGTTGAGACAGCTCAGATAGCCAGTCTTGGATTTTTGTTGAGACAGGAGACTTCCAGAGTCAAGGAAGAACTGCCCTTGCTGCTGTGAGAAAAATCTTAGTAGTTACATTTTGGTGCCTGATCTATAAAAAAGGCAGTTTTTTGACACTATTGTAAAAAGCAAAAACCTCATACCAAAAGTCCGAAAGTTTAGGATAGCTTCACCAGATATGTAGTATTGAGCAGATAGAGGAGAAACATCTCCAGCACACATTAGGTGCTTGGGGGAACATTGTATGTAGATGCTAAAGGCATCGGTACCATCTAATAAGCAACTTAAAGCAATGATATGCAACATTTATAGTATGTGTGTTGATTTTACATCCTCTTCCTTTTCCCATGTGGTTATATTCTGAAGTTGGTGATGATTGACAGTAGAAGGTGATAGAGGAGTGATAAAAATTTTGTGGAACCAAGGTTGCAAGGTTAGCACGAATATCACACAATGCAGACACATAAATAAACATAAAACATTAATATATATACAACTGCAGTTGTAATTTGTTGTTCTATGTACCTCCACCATAACTTATTATGTATTTTAATTATAATCAGCAACAGTGTTTTTGTCACAAGCTGTGGTGACCTGGAAAATGCCTATGTAATGTATTTGCAGTGCATCTATTGTATACCTCTCTTTAAGGTACTGTTTGTGCATTTACAAGACTGTATCGATTATTGCATAAGGATTCTAGATAAAATAATGTTTGGTATATCGCTGATTCTGATTTCATTCTGATTTAACACATTTAGTGCAAGCCAAGTAAAAGTTGTATTTGATAAGAACATTTGTCAGGTTAGGTGATGTTTTATGAACAGCAAAGGGCAACAATGCCCAGATTTGACACATTCACTGTTAAATGTGAATGTGTGCATCAAGCAGGTAAGCAATTGTGGATCAGTTGACTGCATAATTGTGTCTTAAGGGGCAAGCAGACATTCTAATCCAATTGCTACTCAAGAATTTTGCCTATTTTACGCAAGGCTTGACATTTCATATCAGTTTATGACCTTGATTCATATTATGCAATATAACTAACCTGTATACTGTATTTTTAAAAAGTGAATACATAGACATGTTAATGCCATGTAACCAATTAGAGGTGACATCTATACTTTACTTTTATTAACTTACTAAATTATTAGAAGTGACATGTACAGTTAACCAATATATATATATATATATATACACTGATCAAAAATTTAAACACAACACTTTCGGTTTTGCTACCATTTTGCATGAGCTGAACGCAGAATCTGAAACATTTTCTACATACTCAAAAGAAATATTGTTCACAAATTTGTCTAAATCTGTGCACCTCTCCTTTAATGAGATAATCCATTCAATATGGGGTCGAGCATTATCATGCTGCAACATGAGGTGATGGTTGTGGATGAATGGCACAACAATGGGCCTCAGGATATCGTCACAGTATCTCTGTACATTCAAAATGCCATCAATAAAATGCACCTGAGTTCGTTGTCCATAAGATATGCCTGCCCATACCATGACCCCACCGCCACCATGGGCCACTCTATTCACAAACTGCTCACCCACACTGTCTGCCATCTGCCCTGAACTGTGAAAAACATCCATGAACAGAACGATACTATCGTCGGATACTACGATGAACTGCAGTCAGGTCAAGAACCCGATGAGGATGACAAGCATCTCCTGTACAAGTGTATGGATGATGTTTGTGCTGGCCCTGCATACATGCTTGCTGCAGGGTGTTTGCGCTAACACTCTACATTGCTTGTTAGTGTGAGCCCTAGAGCTTAGTGTGAAAGGTACCCAGGTTTCCTATTGACCTTGCGTTAACCCTAGCTGCACGGCATTGCTGTATTGTACAGCACCACGGCTGCAGTGCGGTTAGTGTGAATAAGCCATCATGAATAAAGCAGGTTCAGATAAAGTAGGAAGGGGTCATTTCTTTTGATGATTCATATTATAATGATAATTCTTCTTTAGAAAGGTGAGTTTTAATATTATGTCTTATGGCTAAGGCTGGTAATAGATGGTTAGGTTTGCAGACATTTTTGCAGCAGATCAACCACCACTGTTGTGGCAAACTGGCTGCAAATCAAACACACAAACCATAAATCAATCGGCCAAAGGCCAATTTTTTGGCCAATCTCATAATTACCAAAGTAAATGCCAGCACACACAAGGGTGCTATGGAAAACTGGCCGTGCGTGATGACATCATCATGCGCAGTCAATCTGCAGAACAATTGGTCAAAATGTTTATGCCCAGCTTTACAGTGGTCTGGTAGATGTGGTAGGAAAGTGCCAAGCTTTTGGATTCAAGAGTCTGTAGAGGTGACATGGTTGAGGATAGAAACGTTTTTATGTATGGACTGCAGATTGCTGTTAGGTTGATCAATAATTTATTTGTTATATTAGTCAAGCAATAACCTGATAACTAACCTTACATTAGCTGCCTCCATTGTGCAACTGGGTAACAAAGAAGTAGCAAAAAACTCATAAGGTAACCTGTCCATTCTCTGCTTTTGTTTCATCTCCCTTGTCAGCACAAGCAGCATCAGTTCTACCATTGTCACTTGTACACACTATGCTATGCATAAACACATAATGCACTGCAGCATGAATTTTCACACATTGGGTGAGTGTTTCCAATACACTTGTAATTCTAACGCAATGTGTTGACTAACACACACAGTGTGTACTATGCAATGCATGTGTTAGCCCTAAGGTGAGTGTAGCCAGTACACAAAGCAGTGCATATAGTGTAAAAAGTGTAGGTATCCAACCACATTATCTGCCCGTGTATATTGACAGTGGATTGGTACAAAGTGATGACATCTTTAATTTTAGTTAATGAACTGTTCCATTGGTAACTTGATCTCTGCTGTGATAATTGACATTCTATCTAAAGTGTTAATATACTGCCACAAGGAAAATATGAAGAAGAAAAATATTGTATAAAGGATACTCCTTGTCCTCTATTCATTATTTTTACCTGCACCACATAGATCCACAGCATAAAAAACACTAATGTGAACAACATTGAATATCTAAATTTAATGACAATTTTAATGGAGTGAAGAATGTATTAGGTAGCCATTAGTTAGTTTTTGCAGTATATAAGTAGGTAAAATTGGACTGGCCTGCATCAAACCCTGACCTTAACCCCTAGGAAACCTTGGGATGAATAAACTGAAGGCATGTGACTGTCATGTTACATCAAAGTCAAAAATAAAAATACATAAATCAAAGTAATTTTGTATCTAAAAGTGAAATAACTACCTGAGCAGCCCCAAGCTGCATTTTGACATGATCACATTACATGCTGGTAACATAAAAGGCAGGTTACCTTTGAAATAACTAAAGAAAAACTAGAAATACATCTGCAAAACTAAGGTTAACTACATTGGATATTTTGCTAATTTGCTATATTTGTCATCTGGATGACAACTAGCAGTGTGCTCCAAAAGTAGGGGCACAAATAATGTTATATTATGTAGTTTGTTGGGGGGCAATGCCATATGATTATGATTGCCTACATCAAACACGGATGCAGTGCTTTAGCAAAATTGAATCCCAAGTTGCGCTTTTCTACCAGGACCATAGGAACGCTCCACAAGGTCACTGCATAATGAATCTGTGCTCTGCAAGGATGGAATCTGTGACAGGGCAGGCATTTTGCAAATGGTATCAGCATCATAACAGCAGAGGTTGCTGGTACTTGACCTTCAGTATGGACCAGAGCAAGGTCCAGATGGTTCCTTCAGTGGAGTTAATATACCTAAAGTCCAAATTAAACATGTTGGATGCCAGTCCTGCTTAGGTAAAGTACAGTATGGCCATGAGACTGATCTTTATCCATGCTCTGATCCATCTTCAGATTATATTACCAAGCAGAGGAGATGCCTGCAATGTATGCAAGCACTGTACTAATCTTTTTCAAGATACTAGCTTCTCTGTGCATTCACCATGGGCAGTGACTATAAAAAAACTATACCCACAAGAAGAAGACCCTGTGCGAATCATACAAAAGAACTCAAAGAACAGTAAATAGAGCAGTGACAATTTTAATACACAATATTTGTTCCCAACTACCAGATCTGTCCTATAATGGTATGCTACAGTTATCACACAACTAAATGACCTGTATGTTACAGGCATGGTAAAGTTCCAACATGCTGTTTCCGTATTTCAAGACAGTAATGCTCTGATACTTGCAACTAAACTAATTCAAGACTGGTTACTTTTACATAACCTCATTAAACCTGCCCAGAGTTGGAAGCAGATTTAATTTCCTTTGACCCTGGCGAAGCTGCATGCTTTTAAAAAAAATGGAGTTAAAATTAGTTCAGGGATTCTTCAGATACAGTTTAATCACTCAGGTAGAGAACGTCTGTGTCTCATTCATCCAGGTCATTGTATATTTCTAGTGTTTAATTCAAATTAACTGGACTTACTGTGTTTGTTTCTTGAAGATGTTTCAAGTCATCTGACTGGCTTTCTCAATACAGAGTGACTGTACACGACCTTACTGGAAATATATACTCACATGCCATTTTGACACATCTCACGACTGATTACTAATAACTAATAGCATCTCACAGCTCCAATCATGCTAATGTAGTAACACCTACCTCCATGAGACTCAGGCCTCATGCTGGTTAACATTACGTGGATTGAAGCTATACCGCAGAATATATATTTCCAGTAAGGTCGAGTACAGTCACTCTGAATTGAGAAAGCCAGTCGGATAACTAGCGAAACGTTTTCAAGAAACAAACACAAGTTCAGTTGATTTGAATTAAACATTACAGATATCAGGTAGAGAAAGTAACTAAATGTGGCTTTCTGCTGATTAATTCCAATATACCTTATTAGATGCACTATAAGAGTGTTATGTTAGCAGCTGCTGCTGTCTGTTCTGTTCAGCTGCAACTATGGGCCAGCTTTATCTTGATTCTACTCCTGGACCCCTAATATGATCTCAGCCTATGCTAACTTTTTTTTTTTACTTATTGCCACACTAGATTGTCTGTCTGACATTGTGTACATGGGCAAATGATATGCAAGATGGGCAGTTAGATGGGAGAGTAATACAGCATCCCTACTAAGTTAGTTACACTTACTCCCAACTTCCCACCCCGCTTGTGAGCATCAGTTTTGTCACTTGACTCCCAAGGGGTTCTCGACCCACAGGTTGAGAACTACTGTGTTAGAGGATCTTGAAATCTTGCTCTGCACTGTTCACTAAGGTAAATTTGGTGTAATTTTTTTGTCTAAATTTACAGTGTTTGCTTCATAGAATTAGCAGGTCTGCTCACTTTCACAGTTATCTGTATTAATATTAAATTGTTGCAGTTGCATGCAAGGCTAAAACTGCTGATGATTATGGTCCAACCTTATCTGCAGATGGACTCTTTTAGTTTAAAATATCTGCTGGAATTCTGTACAGATCCGCAAAGTCGATTACTAGTAGTATAAATAGGGTACTTTGTGTAAATAGTACACAACTAATGTTTTGTAAATTGTTATATAGAGTTATGGCAAAAAGCTAAAAAC